>QXTE01000096.1:2640999-2750356 GCA_003942145.1 Platysternon megacephalum
GGAGAAAGGAGCCGGGGCTGTGCCGCAGACAGCAGGATGCTCTGCCCGTGGGGGGAGACATGGGGTGGGTCTGATACAGTGAGCAGGGGAGCGCCTAGAGACCCCCACCCAGATCAGAGCCCCTCGTGCCAGGCCCCGCACAGACCCCCACCCACATCACCCCCCCCCGTGCCAGGCCCCGCACAGACCCCCACCCACATCAGCCCCCCCCCGTGCCAGGCCCCGCACAGACCCCCACCCACATCAGGGCCCCTCGTGCCAGGCCCTGCACAGACCCCCACCCACATCAGAGCCCCTCGTGCCAGGCCCCTGGGATTCAGGGCTCACGCTGCACAGCCACATGCGGTGGCATGAGAGCCTGGATGGGGGGATCACACCCCAGCCTCTGTTTTTCAGGCAGGTGCCAATTAGGGCCCTGGGGCCGTAGGGCACCGAGAGGGGGGGGAAGCGCCAGGCTCAGCAGAGCCCTGGGGGTCGCTGGGATCACCCAAAAGCTCCTGGCCTTTCAAACCAACCCACCAAAGCATCAAGCTTCAGAAAACTCGCTTCAGTTCTGCAAAACCGCCCCCAACCCTTGGTATAAACAAGTGAGTGCCACACCGCTGTGCACACGCCCCCCTATTCACTAGTGCGCCGGCAGCTGCACTCGTGCACGCACACCATACGGGAGCACGTGTGGATATGCACACGCACACCCAGCTACAGGCACCCAGACGTGTGTGGTTAGACACAGACTCACACAGGGATGGACATGCAGATACACGCCACAGCTGCCCCTGGTGGAGGTAGGGACACGTTTAGACTTATTTGATAGATGCAGAAGCTGGGGCACAGCCAGGTTAATGGGGATAGAACCCAGGAATCCTGAACCCAAGTACCTGCTCTAACCACTACACCCCACTCTCTCCCAAAGCCAGGAGTTCTGGCTCCCAGTGCAGCCCTCAGAACTTACATTGGGTGCATGGGTCGTGGTCTCTGGCCCACACACCAGGCTCCGGTGTTAGCTGGCATGTGTACAGGGAATGCACATTAATGGGGGAGGCCACGGCTTCGGCTGCGGGGGGTGCTGGAGCTGGTCCCTGTCAGCCGCTCACCCTGCCCTGCATCATCCTGTGCTCTTAGCACGGTGGGTCCTGAGCCCTCGCTGGGCTGGGCTGGGCAGGTCGCCGTGTCATGGGGCCAAGCCCTCAGTACTGCAGCACAAAAGCAGACCTGCCAAACCCGGGGGGGAAACGCAGAAATTGGGCTTGTTTCTGGCTTCATTGGCTTGTGAGTTGCTTGTTGGCTAGTTTTTGGCTTGTAGCTTGTTTGGCTCGTAGCTTGTTGCTTTTTTTTTGATCGGCTCCCAGCAAGCAGGGTTAAGGGGGGGAGAGTCAGGGGTGCAGCGGGCCCACCCCAGTCCCAGACTGCAGCCCGGGGGGATCTAGTCACATAGAGTGTTGGGGTCCTTAGGGACTGGCTTGTTCTGAAATGGGATTCGCCTGATTTCTGGCTTATTGTGGAAGTCAGGGGGCTTATTTACTGCGTGAAAGCTGCCAACTGTGCACCAAAGCCTGGCCCCAGCTCGAGGGGCGTTTCGCTCCCTGCTGTCTCCCAGAGGGCTGGGCTGCTCATGCCCCATTTTTCTGGGAGGGAAGGCCCTGGTGCAGACCTGGAAGGGGGAGCGTTTGAGTCGGGCCTGAGCAGAGCCTCAGGGGCAGCGCGGGAGAAGGGGGAGCGTGGGGCTCAGGGAGGGGAGCAGCAGGCACGTGGGACATCATCCCCCATTCTGCATCCTGGGCTGGAACCCTCCGGTTTGGGTCAAGAATCTCCTTCCCGTCCCCTCGTCCTGACACTGCCTGGGGGGGGGGGGGGGGGGGGGGAGATAGACAGACCCAGCCCTGCCCCCCCCCCAACCGAGCCCTCTCTCGTACACTGCAGCCCCGGGGAGGCTGTGAAGAGATAGAGGTGGGGAAAGGGCCCGATTTCTCCCGCCCCTGGCCAGGCACCATCCCACAAGGGCTCATTGATTTGGAGCTGTGCAGGCCCAACGTGAGACACCAGCACCTGCTCCTGGCTGCAGCTGAGGGGGGGCTCAGCCAGGCCCCGCCAGTCGCCACTGTGGAAAGCAGGGGGGCCCTATTCTGTAGCAAACCACGCACTGGATCTCAGGCCAGTTGAACGGCCCTAGCATCCCGTCGGGGGCTGGAGACCATAGGGCTCGGGGGCAGGGGAATGGGGCACTTCTCAGTGAGCCCCGTTGTCAGAACCACACAGCACAGTTCAGGAAATCGATCTGCCTCCCGCAGCTGGGACTGTGAGCACCTGAAAAAATACCCAGCCACAGCAGGGTTAAAAAGTCACAGCACAAAATTATTTTATTCTGTAAACCATCTGTTATGGAGGGTCTCTGGCACCCCCCTCCTTTAAGGATTGCAGCATGGCCAGAGAACAAAGCCCCCCCCCCCCATGTCTTTGCAGAACAAGAAGACACTGTGAGCAGCAATCCTGCAGGGTGCCCCAGGGCAGTGGGAACTGGCTTTGGGACGGGAGACAGGTCCCCCCAAGCCAGGACACAACCAGCCTCTCCAGAGCCAACCCCCTAAGCACCACCAGGGTCACAGCAGCCGGCACAGCCTCAAGGCACCTCTGGCTCCATCACCTTTCCCCTGGTGCCGCGGCAGCCCTGACCCCAAGGGACGTCCCTGCTGAAGGGCCCACGGGTGCCAACACCATTAAGGACTCCAAGGCAAAGGCCAACAGGGAGGCGGGGGGAAGAGGGCTCAGAGCAACCGCTCCGCACCCCAGGGCCTGGTGCTGGGGAGGGAGACACACGCCCTCACTCCACAGCGCTCCCCTCTGGCGGGGTGAGGAGTGCCGCTGAGAGGCTGAAGTGCCTGGGGGGGGGGGGGGGGGGCCCCGGGNGGCCAAAGAGGAGGAACAAGACCCTGCCATGCACAAAATCCCCGAACGCCTGCTGTGAAACTCCCCCCACCCCCAAAGCAGGGATCCTCCTTCCCCTCAGCGGCTTGTCCCCTGGAGCCGCATGGCCCGGCTGCTAACCCAGCAGGGACGGAGATTTCGGCATCCCGCTGCCCCCAGCCAGGCTGAGCATATTGGGGCCCGTGGTGGGTGTGTGGTGGTGGGGGGGGTAGCAGCTCCTCCTTGCAATGTCCAGGCACTGGAGGCAGGAGCCAGGCTCTCTCCTCACTGATGCTTCTTGATCCTGTCCTGGCCGGTGGGAGCAGCTGGCTGGAAGAAGCCGGGGCTGCGGAGGCAGCGGTAGGCGAGGAGGTGCGGGCCCAGCGCGTAGAGGACGTTGGTGAGGAGGAAGACCCACCAGACCTCCTCCGGGGTGCGGTAGGGATAGGGGGTGCGGTGGTGCAGGGAGGAGCCCACGTGGGAGAACTGGGCCTGAAATGCACAAGAGGGGCAGGGTGACGGGAGACGCTGCCCATGGCACCTGCCCCGTGAGGCCCCCCCCCCCCCCCCCCCCCGCGGGGGGGGGGCGGGCCCCCCCCCCCCGGCCCCCCCCCCCGGGGGGCCCCCCCCCCCCCCCTGCAGTGAGTGGGAAGCCCTGGCTGGTGGGGCCCCAGCCCCACAGAGGGGAAGTGACTTGGCTAAGGAGCAGTCAGCGGGCACCAGCGGCCAGTGCTGGCTCCCACCCCTGTGTGCAGGCCCCAGGTTCGAGAGGACGGCTGAAGGGAAAGCACCTTCGATTCTACTGCACCATGGAGAAATCGCCAGCAGAACTCACGTCCGCAAGACTGCAAGGGCCAGATGCTCCCACCTCAGCCCCAGCAACCCGCCCAAACAACGGGGGCGGCTTCTCACGCTGCTCTGCACCCGGCAGCTCCACCGCGAACAACGGGGGCAGGGGCAGATTCTCTACTTAGAGCAACAGGGGTTGCTGAGGGCTGATCTCCTTTCAAGGCCTGGCCCCAGTTCCCCATCCCCGCAGCCCAAGTGTCACAAGAGGGTTAGACCCTGTTATGCATAAATCCAGCAGGGCCAAGAGCTAGGGATTAAAGAGGATAAGCGCCATCCTCATGCTCCAGGGCGTATAAGTGCATCAGCAGCTGAGGTCAGGAAGGAATTGCCTTGGGAAGATAATGGTACACAGCCAGGCACACGATGGGGTTTGTCCCCTGACGAATCCAGCACTGTCCCTGTTGGGCCAAGGGGTTTGGGCTAGCCGGCCCCGGGGCTACGCTGGGGCAGCAGTGCCCATGCTGATAGCTACACAGGGCGCTGGCTCAAGTCTATTTCTGTTAAACTAATCCACGTCCGCCATTAACATCCGCTGAGAGAGTAATTATCAGGCTCTGCTCGTTGCCATAGAAACTGCTCCACATGCAAACCCAGGGACGGGGGAATCGTGAGAGGTCAGAACACGCTTGTCCAGCAGCCTCGTGCAGGGGCACTGGCCTAGTGACACGCCGGCCCTTTGATGCGCTGGGTCTGCGATGCAATGGCCCTGCACTGCCCGTGGCTCCCGCCTACAGAGACAGCTCGGTGCATTCTCTCGCTGAACCACGGAGCGTGGCTAGCCACTGCCTGCAGTTCAGAGCCCTGTGCCAGCCTGGGGGAGGTGTGTAAAGGCTGCTGGGACCGTGGCCCGAAACCTAGGCCTCCCCCGAGACACTGGCTCGAGGAAAGATCTGGGAAGCTGGCACTGAGAGCTGGGTCTGCGAGTCCATCTCAGTGGCTTCTCGCCACCTCTCCGCAGAGGGGCTGAGTGGAACACCGGGGGGGGGGGGGGGGGGGGGGGGGGGGGGGGGGGGGGGGGGGGGGAATGGTAAGTGTCAGAGCAAACTCCTGCTGTGCTTTGAGCAGAGAGCGATTTGCAGGTGTAAACAGGGGCAGGCTGTGGTTCCAGATCATCGTGTCCCCTCCCACACCCACAGGGAGACCCGCACACGAGAACAGCACAGAACCCCAGGCAGGAGTCAAACGTCCCTGCAACTATGGACAAAATAAGAGGGATAAGCCTCATTTGAATCTCCTCCCCCGACTCCAGAGCTGGAGCTGTCCTGTGGCTTAGCAGTGAGGAGAGGCTGGTTCCCAGTAGTCAGGGGCTGAGCCCTCCCCTTGCCCCGCCCCTCGCTTTACAGCAGACTGAGTTAAAGAAAAAAACCCCATCAGGACACCTGGGTTTTATTCCTAGCTCTGCCGCAGACTGGCTGGGTGGCCTTGGCCCAGTCACCCGCCACCCCCACCCCCTCCCATCTCTCCCTAAAATGTGAGCACCTGGGGCAGGGACTGTCTCTCCCTCGATGAAGCACCAGCAGAACGGGGCCCTGTTCTCATCCGCGGTCTCTACTGCAATACACCTAAGAACAGGCCCAGGGTCTGCTGCGCCCCGGGGGGAATCCCAGCCCCGGCCCCTAGTTACCTGCGCTACGGCTCCAGCAAACACCAGGGCCCAGTCGGGCAGCCACGTGCAGCCAGGCTGCAGGAGCCCGTAAATGCCAAGGCAGAAGAACGGGAGGACGTAGAACATGTAGACCAGCATCTGGGAGCAAAGGGAGAGAGGTCAGCACAGGCCTGAGCAGGGCGCTGCCGGGCAAACCGTGAGCACAGGGCAGGGACGGGGAGAAATGAGGAAACGAGTCCAAGAACAGGGGGGGCTGGACCAGAACCCCTGAAGCAAAACTGCTCTGGGCTTGCAGGAGTGCCCAGCGGGATGCTCCAGATCTCAGGCCCCCAGAGTCCCCAATGTTCCCAGGCAGTTAAAATTAATGAATAAGCAGCACCCTCTCCTAAGGGATTTAGGTGCACAAGTCTATACACTCCAGCATCCCACGGCCATTTATAGAGACTCCCCCTGAATCTCTCTGGGCCTGAATTCCCGGCCTGGACGATGGGGAGACCGATCCCGCCATTCTCCCACCCTTCGTCCGGCAGCCTCCAAGGACCTGCACCGAGAGCAGCTGGACCCCAGCGGGCTCCGCACTCACCTGCACTTTGGGGTAGGCGACGGGGTCGCGCAGGTATGGCTCGTACTGGTAAATGTAGTCGAAGCAGGAATCGGACGGACAGTCCAGGACCACCTGGAGACACAAGCAGAGTGCATGGGAAAGCCAGCTCTGATCCCCCCCCACCAACCCCTCACCCAGTTGCCCCCAGGAGATACAGAGTGCACGGGACAGCCAGATCTGACAGCCCAAGGCCACTCCCCACCCCCACATCAACCCCATGCCCAGCTGCCCCTGTGAGATAAGCAGAGTGCATGGGAGATCTGGCCCCTGTCCCTCCCACATGCCCCACTGACTCACAGACTTTAAGGCCAGAAGGGACCATCATGTTCATCTAGTCTGACCTCCTGCACATCGCAGGCCCCAGACACACACACCCCCCCGGCCCGGAATAGGGCCTGACCCTCTGGCAGAGTCACCGACTGGCCAGCCCTTACCAGCCCTCTGAAGAATGTGAACGTCGCAGCCACCAGCAGGAACAGGATCAAGCCCAAGTCCAGGGGCCGCTGATACAGACTCGTCTGCTGCTCCGCCGCAACCTGAACACAAGCAGCCGCTGTGGGTGTCAGGGACTGGGACGCTGGCCCTTTAAATGGGAAACTTGAACGGGCCACATTTAAAAAGCCAGTTCTCTTTGCCTCCTCCTGGCTGGGCAGAAACCTCGATCCAGAGCCAGCAGCCCCAGGGGCGTCCGGCTCAGGGCAGGCAGCGTCTGCTCCCTTTCAATGGCGGATCGATTCCCAGCCTCAGCACAGTCTGCTTTTAAACGGGCAGCGAGAACCTCCTGCCAGGTCTGCTCCGGTTACTGAGGTTTCCAGAGAGAGGCCCGGCTCCGCGGGAAGGGAGGCGGGATGAAGATGGACGGGGCTGTGTTCATCCCCCATTCAGATGCAAAAACCATTTTTAAATTAAAGTCCCTTAAAAGAATAAAAGGGGGGGAGGTTCCCCCCCTTCCCCCCCCGAGCCCAGTGGGTTAAGGACAAAGGGATCTGCAGCCGTCCCTAGGCAGGGCAATCAGACGTGCCTAGGGTCCTGCTCCCGTCCATGCTGCAATGGACTCACACTACAGCTCAGCATGGGCTCCTGCCGAGTTTCTCAACAACCGGTCCGTGGACTGGCGCTGGTCCCTGAGGTCTCCTGGACACCGTTTAGAACGGCAGCAAGCCGGTCCCTGGTATCAAAACACTTGAGAAACGCTGGGCTAGAGGACAGGACCGGAATGGGAGGCAGGAGACCTGGGTTCTGTTCAGTGATCCTGGGTCCGTCTTGTCTACTCAGCTTGGAGCAGGGCCTGTCTCTCACCGTGTCTATGCAGCGCCCGGCACAACGGGAACTGGGAGACACCTCTGCTGAGCTAGCAAAGGGAGCGGACAAGCCTGAGCGGGTGAGACACACGCCAACCAGCAGGGGGCAGCAGCGCACAGACACATTCACAGGTGGAGAGTTTGGACTAGGGTGACCAGATGTACCTACTGTATTTTCCGCTCCATGCATCCGATGAAGTGGGTTTTAGCCCACGAAAGCTTATGCTCAAATAAATGTGTTAGTCTCTAAGGTGCCACAAGTACTCCTGTTCGTTTTACTATAGGGACAGTCCCGATATTTGGGGCTTTTTCTTATATAGGCGCCTATTCCTCCCCTCCCCCCCCCCGCCAGTTTGTACCCGGCACCAAAAGCAACTGCATTTTGCCATCCCGCCAGCCTGGCAAAAGGGTGCCAGCTGTGCATGTGATGAGGGATGGGTAAGGGATATGGGGCAATTTCTGCCGGGTTTGCTCGCCGACCCCCAGCCTCCAAAACGGGGTTTTTCCCAAACAACCGTGTAAAATACAGGGCTGGAATATGGGAAAAAACAATCAGCGGCTTGAACCCTAACCAAGCCCTTCGCTCGGATGGAGGCCAGTGGTGGAGAAGGGGTACCCGGCTCTGGGAACAGCACCCCAAAGCTCTGTAATGATCCCAAGGGGCCAGGAGCTCTGTGTCCCGGCCCCAATGGAAGACGTCGCCTGCAGACTCCCTAGCCACAGGCAGGGCAGTTGGCTCCGCACAGGCCCAGGGCACCCCCTGCCCAGTCACCAACACCTGCATGCCTCTCGCAGGCCACCTGCCCCAGCTGGGGACCCTCAGCCCGCCGATCCGCCTACCTTCTCAGCCGTGCAGCAGGGAAGGGATTTTGGCTGGCTGAAGAGTCTCATCCCAGCCCAGATTGGGATCAGGATGTAGGGCACGTTGAGCAGGAAGGAGGGGCGGATCTCGGAGCTGTACTTCCCTATGAGAGAAGAGTCCCTGGTTGTGCATGCAGCAAGACCAGCCCTAGAGACCGGTGCCTTTGGTTAACCCCATGGAGAGCGCGTAGCAACGCCCCACTCCTCCCACATCACCCCCTGCAACATTCCACCCCTACGGGATGGGAGAAGGGGGTTCCTGCCCCACGCACACCCCGGCTTCTCTGCCACCAAGGGGGCCTGTCAGTGCCGGTTTTAGTGACACACGCTGGACTTGAACCAGCGGCTCTGGGGTGTGTCCCTGCAGAGGCAGAGCGGAGCATGGGCAACGTGGGAAGGACACAGACCGACCCCCACGAGACCAGAGCTCACAGCAGTAGCTCCCCAGGGCTTGTCCCTGGCAGGCACCCCTTACCTAACATGTTCCCAGGCAGGAAGACGACAACGCTCATCATCAGGGAGCCCAGCCAGTAGAGACCCAGGGCCCTGTAGTTCTTCCTGGGGAGACAGTGGAAATTCAACACCCTCTTGGGGCTCAGATCAGCCTTTCCCACCTCACCCCATCACTCAACCCCTGCTGCGTTCATAGGTTTCTTCCCCTCACCTGCTCTCCCGGGTTAGTGGCAAGGTGGGGTGAACCGTGTGGGTTCAGATGGGCACGCAGCCTCCCCTCCAACAGCCGCTCCTCCCCAGCAGCATACCAGCACCGGAAGGGGATTGCTACCCTGCCTGGCTTCCCACCACCCAGAGCGCCCTGGCTGCAGGCCCCCACCAGCCCGGGAATTCTTCCTCACATTGGCTTCAGGCGCTGCCCATTGCTCACAGGGCTGCTACCAGCTGGGCAGGGCACATCCATGCCAGGAGACTCCCTCTCTCACCCTGGGAGGACCTGGGCTGCTGCCCTGTACTGACCGGAGCTCCCCACTGCTCCTGCACTAGCATCAGATGCCAAGAGGGCTGGAGTTCGGGTCGGTTACTCAGCCCGGGTCTCCGTGCTCATGGCCGGGAAGTCCCCCGAGAACAGGCCCACGCAGGAGATTCCTGCGGCTTCCAATCCTGGCTGGGACCTTGTGCAAAATACTACTGGACGGCTGACTATGGTTCCCCTAGCGCCCCCACTTGGCCCCCTCCCCAGACTGTTCCAGTGAAAAGCAACCCCCACTCTCCTCCGCCCACCGCTTGGAAGCAGCCATGCAGTGCCCGGTGAATGAACAGGAGATCCCAATCGCCCGCAGTCCCAGTCCCCTCTGACCTTTGTGTGATGGCTACGATCATGGCGAGGTAGAGCAGGTAGTGCACGATGCCGTCCCAGTAACAGATCATGATGCCGTAAGCCGTGCGTAGGTACGGCTCGCCCTGCCCACCAGAAAGGCATCAAGTCACTTCCCCAGCTGGGCATGGCGACGCAGGCTCCAGAGATGGACCTGCTCAGCCCAATGCCCACATGTGCCTGCCCCCATCTGGCTGCTCTACCCAGGGGCCAGTGCCGGGCATGGGGAGCTGCGGGGGGGCTTAGGAGCTGGAGCTGTACCACAGCTCGTTTAAAGGAACAAGGGCTCAGATCTCCAATGCGGTTGCTTAGACCTGTGCCAATGAGTGCAGCGTGGCCCGGGGGAAGGGCCTGCCCGCAGGGGACCAGGCCCATGGTGTTTGTAAGGGAGCAGGGATGGGACGCCATGGGGTCTGGCCAGGCCAGCGTGATGTTCTGGGAATCCTGGGCGCGTGACAGCAGCCAGGGTGGTACCTCCTTCATGTAGAACTCCATGAAGCCGCTGATGTAGCCATCCTCCTCCAGTGAGATGATCAGGTCGATGACGGAGGTGAAGGAGAACACTGTGAACACTGCAGGTGGGGAGAGAGGGAGGCAGGCTCACCTCTGGAGGGGGCCCCGAGCCAGGCTGCCCTGGGCCCCCCAAACACACAGGCCTCTCCCCAGCTCAGAGGGGACCTGCAATTGCAGTGACAGGTCCCAGCCTCGCCTGCCAGCTGGGGAATTCTCCGCTCCCCAGAGCATAAGGGGCACAAGCCAGGTGGGGCAGGCGCGGGGTCTCTGGCTGGGTCTATCCTGCTTGTGGGGCTCAGCCCTGGAACTGCCCTCGATGCCCTTCGGTGGGAGACTGGCAATGGAGACCCCGTCCAACCTCACCCCCCTGCTCCGGCGCCCCCCCAGCCTCTCGCCGCTCCCTGCGCAGGCTGGGGCCAGTGTGTGCCAGCTGATGTGATGTTTTTGCCAGGCGGGCACCTTTCGCCTGGGGACTGAGCTGGGCCCTCCCCCCACACGGGCTGCCTGACGGCCGTCACATGACAGCAGCCTCCGGTCACTGGCAGCCAGGGCTAGATCTGGGCCTGACTTGGGTTCTCCAATGACACTGCGCATCCCCTGCACCATCCAGACCCACCGGCACCTGCCCTGAAGCGGCTTCAATCCCCCTGAACCTCGCCCACCCACCTGCCGCCTACAGAGACCCAGGGCTCCTCCAACCACATGGGCTTGCTGCCTGTCTTGCCCAGGCAGGTGAAACAGGAGACAGGAGGGGGTCACTAAGCCGGGCCCCCCTGCCGAGACTCACCGTAGAAGAGGGGATCCTGGGAATGGCTCCCTTCGCCCAGGAGATACACCATGCAGAACAGAACCAGCAACACCAGCGCCCCCGTCACCGCGATAGCCACTGGGCTGTAATACACGCCGGCAAGCGACAGGTCAGACTCTCGCAGCGTGACGCAAAACCCCCTGCCCAGCCTCTGGCCCGATTAACTCCCCTGTCCCCCCTTAACACCGCGCTCGGGGCATGGAGCCCAGCCGCAGAGGAGACTGGAGACCGTGGATGGAGTCAATGGGAGTTTCGCCATTGAGTTCAATGGGGCCAGGCTTTCCCCCCCGTGCCTCAGTTTCCACCAGTCCCCACGACCCTGTTGGCTGAGCGGGGAAGAGGCCACAGCCTGGGTTCTGATCTCACTCACCCCTGCTGAATTCCGAGGGGTTACTCTGGATTTGTACCCATGACAGTCGGCAGAATCTGAGCCCTGCACCCCCTCCTGTTCCGTGGCCCTGGTAACAAACAGGGCCCTGTGGCTTAGCAGATGGCACTTTTGGGGGGCTCGTACAGGCACAGGCACAAGATCTGGTGAGCAATTTTGGGCACCGAACTTGAGACACCTTAAAGGGGCCTGCGTTTCAGAGGGTCGGTGCCCAGCACTGTCTGACCAGCTGGCCCCTTTAACATGCTGGGATCAGACTGATTTGACAATCTTAGCCCCAGTTCCCTTTTACAGTAGGTCTGGCGGGTCAGCTGATGTAAGTCAGGGTAGCCCCATTGACTTCAGTGCAGCAATGCTACTTTACACCAGCTGAGGATTTGATCCCGAACAGCTAGAACGTCAGCAGGGATATTTTAACCTTAGCTGGAAATGAATCTTCAGTATTTTAAACCAGAGGCAGGACTTGTCAGCGCCAGGAACAAGCCACCCTCCTGGGTTTACACCCCCCTCCCCTTTCATTATACAGCACATTGCCAGGGAAAGAAACGCCAGCACCTGGCAGACCCGGTTCAAACAACAGACTGACTACCCAGGCGCTCAGCACCCCAAGCCCTGCGATGTGCACGCTAGCAGGTTTCACACGCCTCCCCCAGGCAAGGGCACCTGGGGAGCTAATTAATGTCTAGCAGCCCCCGGCTGACATTGGGGGCAATAGGTCAAAGGCGAGGTATTGCCGCATTCGAAGGGTTTCAGTGAATGGCCGGGGAAGTGTAGGAACGGCAGCACCAGCAGGGAGAGCTCAGCAGACGCATGCTCGGGCTGCTGTAAGACCCTCTAAGGACACACACGTCAGGATTCCAGCAAGGCCCTGGGCTCCCCCAAATCAGCTCAGGCTGTAAGGGGGCCTCCCAGCTTTCCGGGAGCAGGAGGGATGGGGACAGCAATCGGCAATCCCACAGCAACGCGTTTCAGACCCCGAGTCCTAACCAAGCCGCCTCCTCCCCAGAGCTCTGCGCTGCATCATGAACCGGGCAGCATGGGCACCCGCGGAGCAGAGAGGGGACGGCATCACCCCGTTTCGCACAAAGGCACCGAAGCAGGGAAAAGGCTTTGCTGGATGAATGCGGCTATGAAGGCAAATGCAGACGGGCTCATTCCCTGGCTAGTGCCCTTGGCCCGGGGTCTAAGGGCACCTGGCAGAGAACAGCTCCCCCTAGGGAGATTCGCCCCTTCCCTGAGGCTGCTCTAACTCACACCAGGGGCCAGGCAGAGCCCCAGGAGGTGGGGACCCCAGGGGTGACTTAGAGCCCCCCTCTCCACCGACCCATCCCCAAGTGCAGGAACCCTGGAACCAAGGGTGAGGCCTCAGCTCTCGGGGCTCCAGTGGTGCCTGGACCCCCAATAAAGTACAACTGTCCGGCTGGGACCCCTGGGGCAAACCCACTGGGCGACAGCTCCCAGCTGGGACCCTGCATAGCACGGCCACCTTGGGTGGAGGGAAGGGACTCTGCAGCAGCGCAAAGGATCCTCCTGCTGCCTGAGGTTTTGCTTTTGGAAGGGGGGGGGGCAGGAGGGGTTTTGCCAACACCAGCCACTGGCTGCAGCAGGGTTCAAAGTACAGCCAGCCTACACGCCGGGGCAGGCCGAAGGCTGAGCCCTCAGGCTGAGCAGAGCACACGGCAGCATCCAGGCGGCAGGGCAGGGCAGGGCCGACCAGACCAGAGCCAGGCACACTGAGTTCAAACGCTCTCAGGAAGGGCCTGATCCAACATCCCCTGCAGTCAGAGGGAGTCCTGCCTGTCTGCTGACTTTGTGGGGTTGGGCGGGACCCTGGGTGGGGAAATACCCCCAACAGACAGGGTGCTAGGAACAAGCAGAGGTTTACAGTGATGTCACCCCCATCAACCCATCCAACTTTGCTCTTCTCGGAGGCAGGTGACCCCTTTGCTCCCGTGGGAACAGGACAGAGCTCTGCTCGATGACAAGGGGCTTTGTGATGAATACGAGGCGATTTCATCACTCAGGACAGGAAAACAGGAAGAGAGAGAGAACCATAGGTCCATGTCAACTATTATTTATATTATGGTAGCACCTAGAAGCCCTAGCCAAGATCAGGGCACTGCAGAGACACATGAGGGATGGTTCCTGCCCCAAAGAGCCTACAGTCTAAGTAGACAGGGCAAAGGGCGGTAGGGGAAACTGAGGCACAAAGAAGGGAAATGACTTGCCCAAGGTCTGACATAACTGAGTATGGAGGGAGCATGGAGCTGCTTCGAGAAGTCTCCTGCACAAGTACAAAGATAGGGGCCCGTCTCCCAACCATCCAGGCCATTGTTACAACGGGCAAAATGCCAAGGCAGCCGCCACACGCTGGGTTTTATTCTGAAATGTCATTTTAGTTGAAATCATTAAGATTTCCATCTCCCTTCTCAGGCGCGGCGCTGCCATCACATCTGAATATGGATGGCCATTAGCTGCTGCGCTATTATCAGAGACCATGTAAACCGATTAGAAAGCGAATCTATAATGAGGGGAAAGATATTGCAAATTTGTGCTAGGACAGAGGGTAAGTTGTAGGGAAATCCATCCTGAGCTCTCGTCTCCTCTTCCAAGAATCAAGTTCATTAGCTGTAAGAGCTACAGGACCAGCACTGCTACTACTTTTGCTTTGTGAGCTATAAAGCTGAAAATATTAAGGCATTTTCCACTAAAGCCTTTAACCCTGCTGCAAAAAAAGTGAAATCCATTGCTAATTCTGGCATTCAACAGGCGGCATTAACAGCTTACACTCCCAAAGTATCACCCATCAGCCAGGGAGCTCATCTGCAGCCCACAGACTGCGCGACAGCAGAGAACAGCCTCAGTTAAGCAAGGCTGAGGGTCCCCCGGCCCCAGCGCATACAGACGAGTGGAGTTCAGGCTAAAAACCCGCGGTGTGAACTAGTCTCTGGGTATATTTAAAAGCAGCCATGCTCCAGTATTGCAAGAGACGGAGAACAGTCTGTGCCTGGCCTTAAAAGGTAACCCCCAAAATACCAGCGATGGGGGACATGTGAGCAAGTGTGGTCTAAAGTACCCAGCAGAGGCTACCCCGCCACTGTCATTATTGACAGTAATTACAATAACACCCACAGGGCCCCCAAGAGATCAGGGCCCCGTTGCGCCAGGCGCTGCACAGACAGACCGGGCCCTCAGCCAAAGAGCTCACAATCCCCCGAGCTAAACACATGCTGTTTCCCCATCTCTGTTCCGGGACAGAGATCCTTCCTTGCTCCCTCCCTTTGGCTGCCTTGTCTTCATTAGACGGCTAATTCCTCAGGGCAGGGGCCGGCTCTCAGCCTGCCTCTGTGCAGCGCCCAGCATGGCGGGGCCCTGAGCAGGGCTGAGGCAGGACTGGAAGCCAAATAAGAAAGGCAGATTGGCACATGCTTTGGCCTTTACACTCCAGGGCAATCACAGCTCGGTAGATTCCAAGGCCAGGAGGGACCCTTGTGTCACCTGGTCCGACCTGGATAACACAACGCCAGAGAACGGTCTGGGGGGCCAGACTAGAAACAGGCCCCCGGTCCTAGGGGCACAGGCCAGGCGCCAGGCAAGGGGGTGTTAGGGAGACGCTCTCCTGCTCTGGCTTTCACCCTCCCAGCGCCAGGCTGTGGCAAAGGCTCCCCCGGCCGGCGATTGCACAAGGCAGGGGACTCAGGCCGGGGCGATCCTGCAAGCCCGGGAGGCGCAGCCCCACAGCCCGCGCCCAGCGCGCAGGGAGCGCAGCGCAGCGCAGGCCGGGTACTTACTGCGCCAAGGCAGCGCTGCAGTTCAGCGCGTAGGACACAGGGAAGGCGGCGAGGGACAGGCCGACGGCTCCCGGGACCGCAGGCAGCTGCATCGCGAAGGGGCCCCGCGGCTATTCCGCTGCCAGCGGCCTCCCACCCCTGCTCCCCGCTGGGGCCAGAGGGAAGCGGACAAACGTCCCCCGGCAAGCGCCCGAATCCGACCCCGCCCGCAGCGCACGACCCCCGGCCTCCATGCAAAGGTCGCAGACTTTCGTCCCCAGGGCGACTCTCCCGTGCCCAGCCTGAGTCAACACGGCGCGCTCCCGGGTGGAGCCGCTGGCCCAGAGGCGGAGCCGGAGCCGGAGCCCCGCCTGCCGCTTTGGTTCAGCTCCCCCGCTTTGCAGGCCCTGCCAAGGAAGTTTTCAGAAACAGCTCAAGACTGAGAGGCTCCTTCCTCCCCCCGCTTAGAGCCAGGCGCTGGGACTCCTGGGTCCCCCCTCTGCACTGGCTCCTTAGCCAGGCCAAGTCAGCCGGTGTTTCCCCCCCCGGGGGCCTGGCCTGCAAGAACATTGACACTGGGCTGCCTGGAGTCAACCTTTGCCATGTGCTTGAGCAGCATTGGGAAGACAAGGGCTATGGAGTCAGCGGGAAACCTGCCGGCCTCCTTAGCCAGCTCCTGCGGCCACCACCCTGGGAACAGGCAAAACACAACCCCGGGCAGGCGCCTGCCACCGCCTGGCTCCAATCCCCAGGTGCCCACCCACCCTCCGCTGCACTCAGAGCCAGCTGGGCCATTTCTCAGTTTCAGGTGCAGAGACGTTTATATCTGGTTAGCAACAGCCCCCCTCCCTCCGCCCTGCCCTCGCATCCTGCTGGTACTGGCACCTTCTCCAGTGGCAGCTAGAGAAGCTGAGAGCTCAGAGCAGATGGAGGAAGCTGCAACACTGATGCCTTCAATAACACTCTTTATCTTCCAAGATGGCAGCAGCATCGCTCCACGCTGTGGGAACAATTGACAAGGAGAAAGGGCTTCACGGCAAAGTGGCCTGAAGTGGTCCCAAGCACCATCATCATCTCACCAAACAGAACCACTCCTACATCTTGGGAGGCGGTGTCTTTTCAGCTGATCAGCTACAGCTCAGACTGAGAGACTGGGTGCTGGGAACAGAACGCTATGCCCTGGAAACCCACATTTTCCTGTTATTCCCAAGACATTCCATCAGGGCTAAGTTGCTCAGATACAATCGCACAAATGTGTCTGCTAGAGGAGCTTGCAATGTAGAATGTTGAGCTGCCCGATTTTGCTTACATAAGATTGTCCTTAGCAAAAGAAATTTCCTTACTTAAGTCCATGGAACTTATTGCCAAAGGATGGTTTTGAGAGAAAGAACTTAGCAAAATTCAAAGAGGGATTGGACATTTATCTGGTAACGAGAACAACCAGAGTTAATGGTAGTTAATGCTAATGGAAAGAGTTTTGGAAGGGCAATGAAACCTCATTTATTAGGAGTTAAGCCAATTTCTATTAGGACTCAGGATGGGACCTTTATGGGAGGAAATTACCCCACCTCTGCCTACTGTGGGGCTTCCTGCACCATCCTCTGAAGAGAGTGGATACTGGACTAGATGGACCATGAGTTTGATCCAGGCTGGCAGGGCTACTTCCCCCTTTCATAATCATGAGGATGAACATCTGACAGTCCCTCTCTCTCTGGCCCCAATTTATCCCTACTCTGACTTCACTGGGTTTATGTCACAGATGCCTCTAGGTTCTTAAAAGGATGCATTTGGGTTCCTGTCTGCTCCCTAAATGCTCTCTCCCATGGACGTGACAGCCAAGAATATTGCATCTCTTCACCCTTGACATCTTACTGCTGACCCCGATAGTCTGATTACATTCCATTACGCTGTAACTGCTCTGTAAGTACTTTACTGACAGCGTAAGCTGCAACCCAGGCTTCTTGCTGACTGTGAATGAGATAATGCAGCTTTGGTTCAAGAACATAACCCCCTCCCACCCAAAATAAAAGTCAGAAAAAGCCTGAAGGTCAATGTCCTCCATCAGGGAGACAAAAAAGACCTATTTCAGTAGGTGATCAAATCACTTTGCCATGGCAGTGTAGGATTGCTCCTTACTGCACATCGAGAGCTCTGCCCATTCTCTCTATATCCAGGGCTGGAGTCTCTACTTCTGTCCATGGGAAGCTCTTTCCACAGTCTAAACCGATCTAGGAAGTTTTTCCTCCAATATGCAGCTTTTCTTCATTTAATCTCATTAATCTTGGGGTTTATATGGCTCACACCTTATCATTGCAGTATCTGAGCTCCTCACAAACAGCTCCATTGTACCGATGGGGAAATGAGGCATAGCTTCTTGTTTAAGGTCACCCAGGGAGCCTGTGGCAGGTGCCGAACTGAACCCAGATGTCCTGAGTCCCAAGCCAGTGCCTTAACTATAAGACCATCCTTCCTCCTTGTTTACTAGCCCCACTACTAAGTTTATAAACAAAAGGGTCACGCTGTTCTCCTTGAGATTCACGTGTAAATGCTGTTCAGGAAGACTAAGACGTACTCCACAAGGTGTTTTGAAAAGCTTGGTGACTGAAGCATTTTCTTCTCATTCACCCTGGAAATCTGAAGCATTCAAACAGCTCAAGAGAAAAAACATCTTCAGATTTTTAGAGAGAGAGAATAAAAAGCCCATGAAAGCCACCACTTTTTACATGCCTTTGAGAGAATTTTAATCAGCAGAGGTAGAGCAGGTATTTCAAGGTCTCTGTTGAGGCAGGCTGTTTCCAGCATGATTGTGACCTCTCCGTTTAACCTCTCTTTTCAGACATTGAGAGTCAATGCCAGTTGTTGGGGGAGGGACCTGGTTGAATGGTAGCACTTAGTGTGTGCCAGAAACATTCCAAGAAACCAAGTGCTGTTTGGCAGACATTCACAAAAACAAAACTGCTGTCATGTGACCTTTCACCTTGCTTCCAAAAGCTTTCCACCTGAGCCATTGTGTCATTCCTTTGCTCCATCACGATTCAGAGTCCACGGATGAATGAGTGGCGGTGCACTTTGCCCTGTGCTGTTTCATTGCTTCGTTATGCAGCAGCAGAAGTGGAAGTTACTTTGAATATGCCCCGAGATGACAATTCATCTTATTAAGCAACAATTCAAAGTACAGGCAGTTGTACATGCACTGATTAATAGCAGTGGGCGTGACATGACCATCTCTGTGCACAGGGGGAATGCAGCTCTGCCCCACCTCACACATTTGTGGGGTTTTAGTGCTTGTGAAAGGTACTAGATTATCAGCCACAGAGGCCAAAGTCCCATTTGCTCCCACACAAGCACAGAAATGTAAGCACTGCACTACCAATGCACTCTGGGTTACGGTAGAGGGATCCCATCCGGGACTGAGAGGGGAGTTTGATCTCCCTGGGCCATCCAGTGGTTAAAGTGTGTAACTTTACTTTCTGACTGTAAACTCCTCAAGGAAGGGACTGTCACTGTTCAGCGCCCACTGGCATGGGGCATGCATCCTGCCTGTGACTGCTGGCCGCTCCCACAAGTACTGGACAATAAAGTAAAATAAAAAACGAGGACAGGTACGTACCTTAGGTTCCAAATTTAAGCACACTTTAGAATTACTATTACAAGTAAGGAATCTTTCCTGTATTCTAATTATCCATTTGAATATTGAAGTATCAATACAGCTACCCCTTGCTAAAAATGTGGTTTCACATGTCTCTGTCCCTCCCGGCCATTGGCCACAGCTGCAGTCAGCAGGGAGATCCCCTCCTTATAAACTAGAGGGGATGCATGGCAAGGCATTCTCTGTGTGGGTTCAAGACTCTGGAACGTGCTCTCCTTTGGTTAGAAATAGACCTGGGCACACTATAAAAAGACAGCAGTTTGGTAGGATTTGGGGAGAAGGCTGAGACATGCTTCCTAGATGATAAAGGGACAGAAAGGTGTTTGTGGAGGTGGCAGGCTGAGCTCCTGTTGAATTGATCATTTGATGCTGCTGATATAGATGTTGTGTTAATGGTGCATTTGGTGTTTTTAATTATTTAAATTGAAATAAATGTTGAGCCAGAGATGCCCACACAGAGGAACAAAGCTTGTGCCAATGTACAGGGTGCTTCTGAGAAACAAGGCCATTGCCACATTGGTGTGTGTTGAAAAAGAGGAATACAGAACATCTGCCAACAGAAGAACGGGTAGGAAAAGCAGGGTATACTCACTTTTCAAGAGAGATTTGCAAACCATGGAAGAGTGAAAACACTTGGCAGTCTCTGCAGCATTTGATTAGCTGTAGATATTTTACCAACTGTTTAAAACAGGAAACCTGCAGAAGCACCAGTCTGCACTGTCTTAAAAAAACATCCCTAATGGCTGGCTATGAGGGATTCTTAATATATTATTACACCTATACTCAAAGTGAACATTCTGATAATGTGCCCGTGTCTCCAGCAGCCATCCCCACGGCTATGGGATTGGGCCTTCAGCCCACATAGGAAGAGTCACTGGAATTCAATGCTGTAAGTTAACTTTACGAAGCCCAGGTGACTTGAGCGGCAAGCTCTGTTCCCTGTGGTGCTTTTGGTCTTTCATAAATGTGGAAACGTTGTTAAGAAGTTCTGCTTTGTTTCATTCACGGCCAAAGACCCAGCATGTGGAGAGGAGAAGCAACAGCAGATCAGCACACCCCAAAACTGTGAGGCTCATGACCTAAATGGATCAACTAAACTCCCCAGGAAAGCCTGAATGTCACAGCAGCCTTAATAGCTTTGGGAGAAGCTCAGCCTCACCAGTGGCCTGCCAAAATTTCCTACCTTTATTACCTAATGTTTCATAGTTATTGCCCATGTGCTGATTAGCCCCATCAGCTGCAATACCCCAGTGTGCAAGCTGTAATAAGCGCACCTGTTACACTGGCGTATATCACTGCCAGGAATGGATCACATATTTCTTAGTTGCAAGCCTGACTGCCTGTGCTTCCGAGGTGCCCATACATTTTAATTTTCCCATGATGAACTCATATCAAATTGACCAGTCTCTGTTTTTATTTTTTATTGAAAGCCAAGCCATTAACTCTACATCATTGAGAAAGGTTAACAAAAAAGTGAATCACATACTAAATGGTAAGATTTTGGTATCAGGGGCAAACAACAAACATTGGGAGGGGAAAAAAATCTTACAATTTGAGATGTTTTGAAAGAATACCACCATGGGGCTTTATGTTCACCCACAAAAACCTGTGGCAAGGCCACTGTTTCTGATCAGTCTGTGATAAAAAGCTGGGGGGCAGATGGGTGTGAGTTTGTTTACAGCCAGAGCAGAGGAGAGTTGCAATGCAGCGGTGTTTCACAGACCAATAAAAATCCACTGGCCTTTAATAACTGAGGTGTGAAGGCCTGGTTCTCTGCCACACACATCCACAGAAAGGATTGGTGGGCCTCGTGTTTTGCTGAAAGTTGTGTGTGAATTTAGTGTTCAGGAAAGTGAGGGACTGATGGAACTGGCACTTGGCAAATTTCCCCAGCAGGCCTCAATCCCCCACAGTGCCGCTCTGTGCATTGCTCAAGACTGTGTCTTCTACCAAGCAGAGAGAAAACAAATAGGCACTGGGTTTGCAGTTTCAGCTGGAGGCCAGACTCTTTATACTTGTGACTTAAACTCAGATCTTCAGGGGAAAAGGCTAGTCAACTAACTGATACTCACCTTTTGGGGTAAAGGGGGCTGCCTCATATATATTTTTAATAAAGCTACGGCCAAGGCGGCAGAGGCTGCATATCTGAGCAGTGAATGCAAAAAAACACAAAAAATGTATTTCTTGGCAAGTAACATGGCACTGAGCAATAAACCAATGGAGTCCCTGAACTATTCCCATTAGTATCTTTGGTGCTACCCTTCTGTACAGGAGAGCACCGTGTAAAAACCTCCATTGTCACCTGCTCTCTTCTCCTTTTGAATACCATCCCAGGCCTTGTTATGATGCAGTTGTCATGGCACTCAAGTGTGCAGTGAGTGGGCTTCTAGGCCTTTGATCTGGGGGAAAGATGTCACTGTGACTTTAATAGATTTTACAATATTTGCAAAAAAAGGATGATAATGCAGTTTTGTAACATTTCACAGTAAAATTACAACAGTATTGAAAATACGTTGTCCTGAAAACACTATCAGTAGTAAGGTCGCCTCGGATTGTTCTGTAGAAAAGGGAACAACAACAGAAGATTAATTAAAATTGCAACTTGAACAGAACAATGACCATGTGAGCTTAATTAATATTAATTGGAGGACTCCACTGAAATAGGAGGTTTCGAGGGGTGAAATCTTGAGGTTTCCTCTGGAAAATTACAAATGGAATGTAACACTCAGTGCATTGGCCTGTTGGATGTAATGCAGAATCACATGCAAACTGATAAGCTTTTTGCCATAAGAAGAATGATTATTCAACATAAAACATGCTGGGATTCAAGGACAAACCATCAGCTTCTTTTGTGTGCAGTGTTTATACTTGCCACATAAAGCTTCCAGCTAAATGCAGGAACTTTTGTATTAAAAATAATAGCAAGGAGAGCTGACTGTCAGGGGTGTTGTGGTATTCATGATTTGATTCAACACAAGAACAGAACCAAAAGGAAAATCTCCTAGTGTGAATTGTTACAGTCATTTCCCTGTGACTGTTACTTTATTTGTTCTATTAAAATGGAACTCTTGGGGATATTTAGGAATATCCTCTGATAAAAAGATACAATTCAAGTGCTTTACAAACATTGAGTCTCACATTCTACACACCCTTTCCTGAGGCAAAGGGGTAGGTTAGACTCAGCATCTCTATTTTACAGGTAGGAAAACCAATACAGGCAGGTGATTTGCCCCAGGTTGCAGAGTGAGCCAGCTGCAGAGCTGGGAATAAACTCTTGGGGTGTGGATCTCCATGGCTCTGCCCCTTGTGCAGTTATTTACATCAATATCAAGGGAGTGCAAACCCCGACACCCCATTTGGTACTATTTGACACCCACTTTATACTGTGTAAATGGCTGCACAATGGGCAGGACAAAGGAGAATGAAGCCCCGGAGTCCCAACTCCTAGGTCCCTGTGCTAGCCGGAGCCTGCCCCAGAGGGGTGCTGTGGAGATTAGTCGGTATTTGGGAAGCACTTTGAAGATGAAGGGCCATACTGTGTCCTCTCTCTTTTTACACAAGGCAAAATTGGCCATAAAGGTAAAATATTGTTGAGCACTAATATGTTCCCCCCCGGCCCCTTATAGGATATGGGCAGAGACACTACTGAAGCTTCACTATGTCTGAAGTGTGTTAGGAGTCACCTCACCAAAGGGTTGGGTCGGAACCTGTAGGCCAACATCATTCTTTTACGGAATGCCTCATACTCGTCATCTTCCTTCGATAGCTCGGCAGGACGATCAATGCCAAACCCAGCTCCATCCACTGCAGTGGTACCCCTGTTTTAAAACAACAACAACAACAACCCCTTTCCAGTTAAGCAGATGCTAACAGATCATCTTTCTGCGAATCAGAAGAACTCACCACCTCATACAATCTGCCCTCTCTAACCAGGGCACAGAGACCAAGACTAAGGGACTATGTTTGCATCCCACAGGCAAAGACAGACTTGCAGCAATCAGGGTAGCTAGTTTTGACCTCAGAACAGTGCAGTGCTGTTACAACATTACAATCTCATTCCTTCAAACAGCAAACCCCACTGCTGTAGTGAGAAGCTGCAGCGTAAATTAACAAAGAGTTAATTAAGCATGTAACAGGGATAATTCTCAATGCTTTGGGTGCCTCTCCAGTGAAGGATCCCCTGCCCTGCTTCTTAGCCTCTGGCAGACAAGGTGACCAAATGCAATGATCTGGACCTTGCTTATTTAAGGAATAAGCATTAAACAGAAGGTGGCTACCTTGCACCCACAAAAGGGAGTCACTGGGAGATAAATCAGTATTCTTCCCTGTGCATCAGACAGCTCCCTTGCCTTTCCAAGTCATAGACCTCAGAGATGACAGAGCCTAGTAAGTCACATTTTGCCCAACTCTGTGCAGTGCAGGAGTGCTCCCTGCAGCATATTCAGGAAAGGGGAAGTGGAAGCCTCATTAATCTGTACACAATAATCTCTCCCCACAGCTCTTGATTTAAGTGGGCCACCACTTCACCAGATAGATATTCCTGAGAGAAAGGAGCTGAAATGCTTTGTAGAGACACTTCATCTGTGTTTTCCACTAGATATGCACAACTGTAGTTTATAAAGGACCCACTGGATAGGAAACATTCTTAATTGCTTTCATCATCAATATTTAGTTTCCCTATAGTCCAGCATACACCACAAACAGCTGGTCATTCTGATCCACTTTGGATGCAATTACTCTATTATCCCAAAAACACTCGAGTAAGGAAACAGACTGATGTCCAGAGGGATGGCATGCACACACAAGCTTTCTGCTTGGTACTGACGTGGCTTTTAAAAGCAGTTGGAGCAGTACCATCTACTGGCAACTGCCTTCGATGAACAGCACACAGAGACCAGCAAGTCTGCATCAGAGTTCTCCAGCTGCATAAGGCATGCATTGGATATTTAATCACATATAGCACTTTACAAACATTGATCAATCCTCACATGGCCTGTGTGCGGCAAGTAAGCACTACCCCCATTTTAAAGATGGGGAAAGTGAGGAACAGAATATATGTCTCAGAGGATGGCAGTGAGAGTCAAGGTTAGAATTCAGAAGCTCCTGGCCCATGCTCAGATCACAGATCATCTATCTTGTGCAAAGTAACAAATCTAATTCTGGAACCAAAAAAACCTCTATAGATTTTTTTTCTTTATTAAAAAGGTTCTATGCACCATCCAAATGATGAACTACAGCTACATTTGTTCCAGCTACTTCCAACAAGCTGGGATGGGAGCATCAACACCTACCTGACAGAAAAGGACTGAATCAACAGAAGGAAAATACAGCATTTTGCTTACTTGCTGACTGGATTTTTAATCCCCTGTCCATCGGAGCCAAGCCCATCACCCTCCTTCCAGCCCATCTTCATCAGCATTTGGTAACCTATATTCTCCACGGTCAGTTTGAATTCCTTGTACTCAGAATAATCTGGTTCGCGACCTTCCTGCAGGGCAACAAAAGGCAACACGAGTTACACTGCGTTACTCCACTGGAGGAGGGGAGCAGGGAAAGCATCACTTAGGGGAGATTAGTGTAGGCCTGGCAAACAGGGACAGTTAATAGTTTTAACAAAACTTCTTGGGATTCCATTGCTAGTGCACCACAGGGGAGGAAACAGGTAAGCGATACAGCATGGCAGAGCCACCCAGAGTCCAAAATGTAATCTGCAAGGCGCAGGGAGTGCAGCTCTGAGATTATAATATTAGGGTTCCGAATTGAAAGCTGCTCACTGGACCGGCTCCAAAGATGGCTCTTATTTAAAAAGAGATCTTACCTCAGGCCCCAGCTCCAGTGCTGGCTACAAAGGAACACTATCAAGGATGCCAGCAGCAAGCTGTACAACTATAAGTTGGCAGGAGCCAAGGGCTCTGCATAGGCTTTATATTTTTGCCTTATTACACTTGTCTGGCTAAAAATTCCAATTTTCCCTGCCTGGTATTAGTGATTGCTTATCCTGCTCTGACACTGGAACTGCAGACTTGTCGGCAAGCAGTCTAAAAGCTCTGTCTGTTTCACTGTAATGTCACTAGTGCCCTGTCTCCCTTGTTGACATGCTGTTTTGTCACTCAGCCCAGCCAGGCTTCCCCGTGAATCACAATGGATCAGTGACAAGACCCCTGGGGGATGGAGCTGTTTTTCCTTTAGTCGCCAGTGGTGGAAACACCAGCATCGCATAGCTGTGCTGAATCAGGACACCGGCTCTTTCCAAAGGCTGATGCCAAGAGGTTCAGCACCAAGTGCAGACATTTCTGCAAGTGGATGGGAGCCTGTACAGGCTTAAAGTATTAAAAAAAAACCCAAAAAATTCACTTGCAAAGAAGCTATACTAGTAAGTGTCTCACAGAACTGCAGGCAGCCTACTCTGGTAAACGGTTGAAAATGCTTGAGTTCTTTCCCTCAGTGCTACCAGACAGGTCAGATTTCTGCTGGAGAGTTCCACTGTGGCCCAGGAAACTGTCGCTCATTTCACCTTTAATGCCTTGAACGTCTCCATGAATTTCTCCAGCTCATCAGGTGGCAGGAAGTCTCCGATGAAATGCTTCCCTCTGCCCATCTGAGTCAGTTGCTCGGCCCACTCTGCTCAAGACATGGAGGGGAGAAAAAAAACATAGTAATGATCAAGAGTGTTCTTTTATAGCACCTTTGACCTCAGGATCTCAAAGTGCTTTACAAAGCATTAAGCTTCACAACCCCATGTGAAGTCGGTGTTATCTCCATTCTATGGGTGGGGAAACCAAGGCACATAGAGGTTAAATGACTTGCCCAAGGACACTCAGTGAGTCAGTGGCAGAGCTGGGAATGTCCTGACTCTAATCCCCTGCTCTAGCCACAAGACCTCATACTTCATTCCTTGGAAATCTCAGCACAGCAGCAGAACAAGAGAAAACCCAGTGCTGCGGCTTTCCCACCCACCTCGTGTCTTGTCCATTTCCATGCGTCGAAGCTGATGTTCCCATGTCCCCAGTTCATTGTCTACCTCCTCATCGCTGTCGTAATCATGCTGGTGCTGCTGAACCGCCTTTTCCCACATCACCTGCATATCCTGCATGGCTCGCTTGTGTTTCATGATCATGTCATACATCTGCTGCATCTAGGGAAGCAAAACAGCAGCCTGCTCAGTAAGGCAGCCAGTCTGTAGAGGTCTCGAAGTTCTGCAATATAGCACATGGCTGCCTTATCTATGAGACAAAAATGCAGGCCACGAAAACTACAAATCCCAGCAGGCAACGCTGAATCAAACTGCAAGCAGCCTACTGCTCAGGTCAAACAGGAGCATCACCTGCTGGCATGTTTGAGAGCTGCACCCATATATTAACAATGAGGGCAGCTGCCTTTTTATGTAGTTTGTAGTTTAAATGCAGCCCTCAGGATCCCAAAAGTGGCCAGTTATGATCCCCTGAACTACAGTAACACAAATCTCAGCAGGGAAGAGAAGTGACACAATAAGCCTTACAGACATTGGGCTTTAGTTGAAAGGGGAATTAAGTCCCACATGGATAGCATATAAGAGGAAAGGTGAGCTCACAGGCAGAACACTTTTTTGTTTAGTGGGGAGATGGGTTGGCTGGATTTTGCTCATGTCCCCCTATGGTCTATAAGGTATTTCTGCTGATCACAGCATCATCTGATACTTACGAATCCAAGAGGTTTTGTTTGTTCGGCCCCTGGGAAAATCTCCGTTGTCTATCTCCACCCATGTTTCCTCCCCTAACCCAACCATGCTGCAATGCAATGTGCTGCTGCACAAATTAGCTTAGAAATCATTTCCTGGCATTACCTCCTGTTGCTCTTTCAGCTGTTTCTTCTGCGCATCAGAGAGCTCTGTCACACCCACCAGTCCAACCGGTTTCCCTTTTTCATAACCAAGACCCTTGAGGTCCTGAACTGAAATAAGCAAATGTTAAAGATTAAAAAAAAACTGAGCCAGCTGTTCAAGATAGAGGAACCATATCCCAACATCCTATCTGTTAAAATCTTACAGTCTGTTTCATAACTCCAGCATTAAGATGCTAAGCTGCACAACAACTCCCAGTAGAACTTTAAAGACTCTCAGAAGAAAGAGACTCATTAGGTCACACTCCACCTCCTGGCCAACTCAGAACTGTTCCCTACATTTATATTCTCTAGGGCTTTGTTCTGTCTAGTTTCAGATATTCCCCAGCTTCCCTTGGGAAACTATTCCACAGTCTTGGAGATCACACTATCAGGAAGTCTGTCCTCCCAAGCAGGCTAACATTACCCTCTCTTAATTTAAGCTTATTTCTTCTCATTAAGCTCCTTTATGAGTCTCCCTACCACAAAGAAACTGGTATTTAATTATACAGCATTAAGTGCCCAGCAGATTTTGGCCTGTCAGTGTATTGCTCAGTACATCTATGCAGTAACTGTACTGCGTTTGCTATGTGAATAGCTACCAGTCATTCAGAATGATAAATGATCACACCTTTTTTGGAAATTACCACTCCCTACTACGTGGTTAATTTCTCAGCTACAGATTTCAGAAGGGGCATTGCCAAGGATATCAGACCTCCTGCCTTCAAAGAGGAGACATATTTTAAGTCTCAGCGTGATGTCTCCATTAGTGTATCCCTGTTCTGCTTCACCAGGGTCTCAAGCTCCTGTTTTGAAATGATTTTACCTGCTGTTGTATTGGAAAGGCCCTGTGATTAGGGTTTGAGATCAGTAGGGCAGGGCCCTGCTGATTTTGAATGGCCATTCAGTGCTGTGCGTTCATAGGGGCATTTTAAAATTGCATAATGCTCTCTCTCTCTCTAAGACAATATTTCTGCAGCAATAAAAACAACAAACAAAAACATTCCTGGGGCAGTGAAGCCAAGATTTACAATGAAGAGCAACTTTCAAGGCTAGTCTATTTCTAACTAACTGGGCTGACAGCTCCCGTTTTAAACATCTAAGAGCTGCAGTTAAATATTTAAAGCAGGGGTCGGCAACCTTTCAGAAGTGATGTGCCGAGTCTTCATTTATTCACTCGGATTTAAGGTTTCGCGTGCCAGTCATACATTTTAACGTTTTTAGAAGGTCTCTTTCTATAAGTGTTGAATATATAACTAAACTATTGTTGTATGTAAAGTAAATAAGGTTTTTAAAATGTTTAAGAAGCTTCATTTAAAATTAAATTAAAATGCAGAGCCCCCTGGACCGGTGGCCAGGACCCAGGCAGTGTGAATGCCACTGAAAATCAGCTCGCGTGCCGAAGGCGGCACGCGTGCCATAGGTTGCCTACCCCTGATTTAAAGGATTGCAAAAAACCCCCACACAAACCCTGCACTTGAAAGTACATTATGTTTTTCAATACAAGGGGGAAGGATTTTTTCCTAATGGCTACCTCATATTTAATGAGAACCCAGGCTATGGCTAAATGATGCTTCATTAATTATTCACTATCAATTAATTATGAAGCCTGATAATAATAGGATCATTGTTCATGACACCAAATGTCTGTGCAGATGGTAATTAGGTCCCAGGGGTCATCTCTCCAGTTCTCTCACTCTCACTTAGGGCAATTGATCAAAGTGCTTTATCCCCTTCCCCACACGGTTTTTGCCAAGCATGTCATGATCTGGAAAGTGGCTTCCTTCCAAACAAGAACATAAAGCAGTCCAGCAGTTCATGCTCATATGGCCGAGAGCACTTGGATACTCATATAATCAGTCTCAAGAGCAAATTGTGTATATTGAGTTAGGCAGAAACATGGCAAGAGACTTTCTAAGAGAGAGTTAGAGATAAACCGGCTCACACCAGGCCCTGTGAAGTACTGAGTACGCCCTCAATTCCCAATGAAATAATAGCAAATAAAAAACCAAACCTATGCATACAATTATTGGACAGAGGCCCTTTAAATAAAGCACATGATTCTTCTCTCACAGACACCAGTGAGAATCAGAAGCAGCTCCACTGAAGTCACTGAGGGAAGACTGGTGAGAGGAGAATCAGACTCAAAATGTCCTTCGTGAGACTGGGACACTTTAGTGGCAGCCCCAAACACAGGGTCAGTTCCGCTCTCCAGGAACAGGAAGCCTCTCTTTGGTTACATTGAAGAAATCTGTATGACCTTCACAGAGAAGGTCAGCAGCTGTTTGACTTCGCCTGAGAGTTTATGCCATCTAGAACTAACAGCACAACACAGCTCAGGAGGCCAATGTGTCGGCAAGCCTCCAGGGAGAGCCTTAAAAGGAGAAAGGTGAGACAGAGTGGTATCTTCCTTTCCATCCCAGACATACAGTACACGCCTTTGCTCCTCTTTCTACTAAAACTGTACACCCGGTTTCATGGAACCAACATATTACCTTGCAGCTCCAGGCCAACAGGACAATAACATGCTGAAAGACCTATTGTTCGTGTTTAGCTCTGTGCACCAAGGGTAAATAAAAAAATCCCTCCAAGTGACACACATTATATGCAGGCAAAGTTGACAGAAGGAAGAAAGTCTTTGGTGCAGGTGGGAAAACTACTGTAGAACAAAGTCAAGACAGTTGCCTAGGCAATTTGTATCAATCTGCACATAGTGCAACAGTCAGCACACTTACCTAAAACTGGACCATGGGACTTAAAGAGTTATCATGGGCACGCTAGTGCCATGCAAACAGGCAGAAGATGAGGAATTGCTCCTCAGCCTGGGAAAAATTGCTGCTTTCATCTTAGGAAAAGTGCGTCTTGCAAAACATTTGCTTTGGCCACAACAAGGTTAATGGTGCAATTTGTATTTGCAGCATCTAGCAGAAGACTGCTGGAAAGTTTACCCTACCCACCTGCCTGGAGAGGACGTCTCCTTCCTTTCACTACAAGTGCAATCACTCTCCAGCCAAAGGAAGCCATTAGCTGCCTGACTTGACTCAGTATTCTGAAGATCATATTAATTACAACTAGACAGATTCAAAACAGCACTCCACCCCCAATCCAAAATTAGCATCAGACATCACTGATGAGTTCTCCTGTAGTTCCCTAGACTTTACTAATTAATAGCATCCCTGTTCTATTCAGCATTTTGAATACATCACTCACTGCAGTATACAAGCTGCTAAGTGTCTAAACATCCATATATGTAAGAGGAGCATCATATCCGCCCAAAAGGGCCATACTACACTCTCCACTCCGCATGATACTGATTTAAGACTGAAAACTGACAGGGAACGAATGAAAAATAATAAACAATCCTTGCCTAACTGTCCAAGGCTCCAAAGCAGCAACATTTACTAAGAAGATGGGGCTGGAGAGACATGGACAAGAATCATCTAAAGCACGTTTTGTGGCTCTAACTCCAGCAGGGCCATGGCTATAATTTGGTATTCTAGTCATCTGTCAAGTTAAAGATGTTAATTCTAGAAGAGGATTATTTCATCTGAACCAATAAACACTTTCCCCGCAGAGCATTACCACAGTGTAAATGGTCAATTTCTTATGACTGGCAGATTGTTTGCCGTCTTTTCTTTTACTTGACACAACGCCCTGTGGAAAGTGAGCATGCCACCTGTCTAATTAAGAGGAAGCTAACACAGAGGTTAAAGGAAAAAGCAAATGATTTTAGCAGGAAGACACAAAGGAATGTGCAGCTGTAAGATTCTATCAGACCCCAAGTGCAGCATGATGCGCAAGGCAGGAATTCACTTATTTTATTATGACAGCATCTGCCCAGCTTTGGCTTTTTAACTTTAAAAAAAATGTATTAAAATAGATAAACGAAGGTGTGACAACCCACGTAGCCTGGCTTTTACACACGTTAGATTTCTGTCTCACTAGGAAAAGGAACATAAGATCAGACCAGTGGTCCATTTAGCCTGGTATCTCATCTCCCTCCAGACAGAGCTGGCTGAAACTCAAAATTTCCATTTTGCGGGAAGTTTTGACATTTCAAAATTTGTTTTAATTCCAAACTGTATCAGTGCTAAACTGTTTGATTACAACACAAACAGGAGACACTGATCTAGAAAAGATAAGATGTGTCAATGAGTGCTAAGGAGCAGCTGCCCTTCGTGATTTTAAAAATAAAATATCTCAACTATTACTGATGACGTAAAATAATGTACAAATAAAAAAACCCATGAAATAAAATTCTAACTGAAGTTTTCCAAAATGAAACATTTGTTGTTTCAAAATATCCCCCCTTCCAGGAATTTTTGTTGAAATCAACATTTTTTTCCAAGATGTTTAGATTTCACTGGAAACAGCGTTTTTCATCAAAACATTTTGACGAAGGATGTCTGACCAGCTCTATTCCTGATTCCTGTGGCCATCAGCTGACACTACACTACACTTACCCTTTATCTTGGCCATCCAATGTTATTAATGGCCATGCAATTATCCAGTCTCTCTTAAAACCCAGCCACAGTACATGACCCAATGACTTGCTGTGGCAGTGAATTCCACAGGCTGAACATATGCACCTATGAACTCACTCCACAGCTCAAAGACAGTAGAGCTTGTTTTCTATTATCCTCACCACTTCATCTGCCCTATTATTACCTCCTGCAAAGAGTACACTTCTGCCCTCTATAGTCATACCAATACCCCTCCTGTAGTTTGTTGGCTCTTCTCTTTCCATTGCCTCCCCCATCTCTGTTCTCTTCTTCCTCTTTTTCTCTGTCCTATCCACATCCTTTCCCCTCATCACACTAGATAGGCAAAGTATTCAAAGACAGGCTCTTAAGTTGCACCTGAAAAATGCCTGCATCCATCAGTTGCACCTGAAAGTCATGCACTCGCGTGCACACAGCCAACTCACCGCCTGACTCATTACCCAGCGACACAAGCATACGTTGGACATAAGCGTTTAAATTTTGCAGGCACAGTAAGAGTGCCTCTATTGGAAAAAGAGTCCTCTCGTGTCTGATGTGAGTTGCACCCCTAAAGGGGTCTGCAGCATGCTGTCCTCAGAGAGAAATCACAACCTTGGATCAGCGTGCAGTCCCATGACTTGAAATAAGCCCTGGAAACCAAAAATTGGAAACTGGCAGCTTTGCTTGCATCCCTTAGCGCAGTGGTTCTTAACCAGGGGTACGTGTACCTCTGGGGGTATTCAGAGGACTTCCGGGGGTACATCAACTTATCTAGAGATTTGCCTAATTTTACAACAAGCTACATAAAAAGCCCTAGCGAAGTCAGTACAAACTAAACTTTCATAGACAATGATTTGTTTATACTGTTCTGTATACTATACACTGAAATGTAAGTACAATATTTATATTCCAATTGATTTATTTTATAATTATATGGTAAAAATGAGAAAGTAAGCAATTTTTCAGTAATAGTGTGCTGTGACTTCTGTATTTTTGTGTCTGATTTTGTAAGTTTTTAAGTGAGGTGTAACTTGGGGGTACACAACACAAATCAGACTCTTGAAGGGGTACAGTCATCTGGAAAGTTTGAGAGCCACTGCCTTAGCGCCATGAGCAAAGCTGTTTATGTTTAGTTACTTTTCTGACCCGTCATCATCAAAGAGAGGATAGAAGAGCTGCCCAAGAATGTTAGCCTGCCATGGGGAATAAGCGGAGTTCATACTTCAACATTTGTTTTCTGACCATCTCTATTCCTGAAGTGAAATAGCCCTAAATAGCATGGAGGCTGAGGCTATAATGAGCTACAGCTCAGCAGAGTTTTAAAGATAACTGGAAAGCGATAAGATTCCAATCCCCAGTGTCAATGAGATAAAGTGGTTTATCTGGATTTGCACACCCGGAGAGTTAGCTGCTAGACTTAGCTGAGAGACAGAAGGTTGCTGACTGGGGAGATTACAACAAGAGATAGACTTGCAGGGTATCCTGTTTACAGAGCCAACTGAGTTAGGACAGATCACAAGCTACCAGGAAAAAAAAATCCAGTCAATCCCAAATACAGAACCACTAACCTGACAATGGGGAGGGAGAAGAGTTCAGCTCCTGCTGGGCAAGCTCTGGGGGGGGCAAGTCAACCTTTTCCTCCTCTGGCCCCCATCTGCTCTTCCTCCTCTTTTTAGAAGCGGCTGCAGCTGGCTGTTTAGAGGAAGCTGGAGAGGATGATGACGATGGTGTGGCCTCAGGAATGCTCTTGTGTTTCAGGTTGGGTTCTGGCACAAAAGGTGTCCCTGTGGAGTTGTTCTTGGCCTTACGGAACTCCTCCAGCTTCTGCCGGTAATACTTGTAGCCTTTGCTGTTTGGTTCATATAAAAACCTAAGTTTAAAAAAGAAAAAGTTTGGCGTGCAACAGTTCAATTTAGAGATAGGTATAACAGTGATCTGGCCAGGAACTCTCCTCCCCACATGTGCTTGGAAATACCTCCCGCCTTCTTCAAACCCACTTCTTCCACTTCACCCCTGGACACTTCTCTCCCCTCTGGTGCCTCATTTGCCTGCGGTGCAAGTTAGCTTGTGAACCCCTTGGGACAGGGACTTTATCTGCTGTTTGTAAATGCACCATGGCTAATGGTTACAATACCATAGAAATACAGAGAAGTAATAAGAAGGTGGTTGTTCTGGTTAGGTATCTGATGCCTTTACAAGATCACATTGTCAGTGGAAACACAAAATCCCCCCCCCCCCCCCCCCCCCCCCCCCCCCCCCCCCCCCCCCCCCCCCCCCCCNCACAACAGACATGTCTTCACCTTACCAAAGAGAAAAATGGACTAGTGGTTAGAGCACACTCCCACTCAAGTACTCAGATCACCAGACAACACCTTACTGACACTAAGAGTCATCTTATGTAAACCCCCCTCCCCCACACCCAGAGCTCATTGCCATAGGCTGTAACCTCATGCACAAATAATGTCTTTTCCCTTTTGGGTGGAGGGAAAATCCTATTTCAATCTCTTGTGGGAGGAATAGGAAGTGTCTGCAATCTAACAGCCACACAGATTAGACACACTCAGATTTGTTATAAATCTATCCACTGCTTCCCCCCACCCCCTTTTCAATTTAAGCATTTTAACATAAAACCTTGACTCCCTTCAAACTTCCCCATCCCTCACTCTTCAGAGGATCAGTTTATTATTGGATACAGCCTCTCATCAGGAGACTGTTGTGTTCTTGCAGGAGAACATACTCAGTTAGGTAATAGGTCCTTTCCGTCTATAACTGCATGATTCTACACAGGCATATGCACACGTGTCTCTGCGGTATTCTAAAATTCACCGAGGTGTGACCTTGCACTCCCTAACTCAGACAAAGCTGCTGCACACTTCATTGGGCATTGTTTCAGGGTAGAGAGTGGAGTGCAGGATCAGACCCTCCATGAGCAATACATGAACTAACCCAAGCAGCAGGCCCAGATGGGATTCCCAGCAGGGCTTTAAGGGAGTTAAATGACAAAGTGGCTCAGACGCTGGCACGTCTGTCTGATATGCCACTCAACACAAGGGAGCGGGGGGCTCCTGAGGTCAGGATGGCAGCCAATATAATGCCAAGATTTCAAGAAGGAACAGGCTAATTAAAAACTGGTGAGTCTAGCTTCACTCCCAAACCTATTGTAATTCCTTGTAATGGCAGAAACAATGAGCTGCTTGGGTGAGAAGAAAAATTAGGCAGTTCCAAGTGGGGGTTGTGAGGAATGGGGTCTGTCAGATAAACTGATGAGAAATTTTCCAAAGGGTGGAAGAGGGGTTCTTCCTGGAATTCAATTAAGGCATCCTACAAAGTGGCAGTGAGTATCAGCACCAGGTAGAGGTCACGGGTGAAAGGAAGCTGCAGGGAAAGGTGTAAAGGATTAGAATCAATACTGGTGCATTGCCATGGAAGGGAGGAAGTGAATGCACAATTAGGGAAATCAGACAGCAACAAATGCCAGTCAGTTTGTTTAGACTATTTTCTGCTCAGAAATGGCAGTCTTGGGCTGGGATTTGGGCTCTAGGCTTGGTCAGCTACAGGAGTGTCCTGTAGCAGGAAATAAGTAGAATGACAGCTGCGAGTGCTTGCACTGGAAAGGGGGTGACCTACCCGGCACAAAGCAGTGTCCATTATTTATAACACGTTTTGGGTGCTACCGTAATACGTGCTGAACAAGACGTAGAGGGGAGATAGCGCCAGCACCAAAAATTTACAATCCTATGCCCTGATCCTCCAATGAGCTTTGTGCAGAGGGACCCCTGTACCCATGCAGAGCTCATAGGAGAATCCGGGTCTAAGACAACAACAACAACAGACTAAAGGGAGTGAAAAGGGATACAACATACACATCAAGGGATCAGGTGGCAGCACATGACTCCAGTGCCATGATATCGAATACAAGAGAAGATGAAATAATAAATATTGACTCATTTCTAGCAGCCACTGAAGCAGCAGCGGGACTAAGGAGCAATATGAATGAGGAGAGGGTAAAACATTCCGGAAGTGTGTTCCATCCACAGGGAAACATGAAACAGAAGCGCAGAGACTGCTGCAGATGTGAATGCACAGGGCATCGATGGGGGTAGCACTGTCTGGCAAATTGGAAATAGCACAAAGTAAAGATCAGACTTCAGGACAATTAACACCATCTTTCTGCATGTTAATGTGGTTTAAGTGGTTGGAGCAGGGGACTGCGAAGTCGGACTCCTGGGCTCTATACCCAGCTTTGCAATATAATCATTCTGCAGCTTGTATCCTAAGTCTTATTCACAGGGGTTTGTCTCCTGTAAACCCTGCTAAAAAACAAACAAACATGCATACTCAGCTGCAGGCTACTTCTTTTACCTGAAAGCATGGTTCTCCCGGTTGTTCTGCAAGGCAATAGCTTCCACCTCTGGACCCCCGTCTGCTATGAACCTGGCCAGCTTCTCAGCAAAGTTCTTGGTCTCTTCCTCCTCTGGGGGTGAAACTTTAAGCAGGCTGTCAATACTGGGCCCAACTCACACACCCAACAGTCAAAAGCCTATCTGTTCTATGGACCCCAAGAGTGGAATAAGGGCAAGAGGAGGGGTTTATTTTTAAGAATAATGTAAAGAAACACAGTCAAACGGTCAAGAGTTCATATCACTGGGTAAGCGGTGAGGTATCAGCTAGCGCGATGGCTCTGTATCCAGGGGAATGGCCAGGACTTTCACTCTCTGATTTTCTGCATGCCAGGGGGCAGGTGAGAGTAGGTTAATACACAAGGCAGCTTTCCCCTTCCCAACACCCATATTTGTCTCTCGCACCTAGGAAGGCAGCTAGTTTTGTCCTCCTGTGCTGGATATTTGCCCATAGCAGAAAACCACAATGCAATCGGTCATCTCTAGTGAAGGACCCCACTTCTGAAGTCAGTGGGAGCTTTGCCAGGATTGCAGCCCTCAGAAACGAGGGTGGCAGGTCAGATGTGAGAGAGTGTGGTTTGTGGTACTCTCGTTGTTGTGCTTCTGCTGGCCAGTCTGGTGGAAAAGGGGAAAGCAGTGCTCCGCACAGAGCCTTGGTCCCACTCTTACCTGGCGGAGGGAGCAACTGCAGTCCTAGTCCAACGGTGCAGAGAAAGCTCTGACCGCGAATATTGTCAGAGCAATTCCCCCTTATGAACAATGAAAAAGTATTTTATTTATATACAACTGCCTTATATGGTACTTCCGGTATTAGGGTGCTGCCAGGATTAATTAATTGGGGTTTTCAAAGCACCGTGGACCTAAAAAACTCTATAAAAATCATTGCTACTGGGTGTTAACTAATAAACCTTCAACACCCTGCACTGGTAAACAGCATTAATCCCTGTCTTTACAGCTAAAGAAATGGAGAAGAGAGGTTAAGTGATTTACCATGGCCACACAGGAATTCTGTGCCAGAGGCTGGATTAGAAGCGAGATGTTCCTGACCCAGAAATCATGCTTAGCTCACCAGGCCACTCCCTCCTTCCCATAATATTTAATTTTTTGCATTTCACTGCCCAGGACATTAATTCACTGGCAGATCATCTGCTCCCGCTGCTTTTCCACCTAAAGCCACAATTCCCAATTTGCAAGAACTCATCTGTTGGCTATGGAATTATGATGCAAGCAGAATGTAATGGCTTTCAATGGGGAATAAGCAGCAGAAACAGAGGAATGAATGTTGAAGAAACAAAGACCCTGTTTCCATCTTGACTCATGTAGAGTGAAGTTATAAAGCAAACGAGAGTACCCGAGAAACAAGACAGATTCTAAATCTATTGTCTTTCAGAGTTGGAACATCATTTTCAGGACCAAACAATGCAGAATCTTCTTCCTTCTAGCTCACTTTCTTGAAGATGTTTGGGAAATACTAGGATACTCTTCCTCCACAGGAAGCAATCCTGCATGCTCTCAGTGAGCTGGACTCGCACTGATTTCAATGAGACTTTCATGCGTGGAGAGCTCCCAGGATCAGGCTCTCTTATGGACTCAGGAAATGAATATAGTGGCATCAGAGATCGATGCCAGGAAACATCATACAACTCCCTTTGTGACAGTGCTTTACTTACAGGCAGCAAGAGACCAACAGCAAGACTAAACTTGGATTGGTTCTTAAAATGTCGAACGAGCAGTTATAGAGAGTACTGACAAAGACTTTATGATCTACACTTCATGATGGACAGGTTGTGCTCCCGACCCCCTCGTTTACCTTTCTGACAAGAGGACGTCTGCAAACTCTGATTCTCTTTTTTCATCTCTGCTACTTTCTTTCTGTAGTAGAGGAATTCCCTGCTGTTCTTATCATGTAAAAATCTGGAGTGGACGGGAGAAAAAAAGTCACTAAAGCATGTTTTGAGCTGTTAATGTTTCTGCTCACTTGGCACAAAACAAAAAAAAGACTAGACTAGACAAAATCAGAAGATAAACTACTCTGAAAATACCCTAAATGACTCCATTTATAAATTGTATAGCATATAACAGTGGTTCTCAACCAGGGGTCTGGCACCCCCTGTTGGGGGGAAAAGACTGCGAGCAGGTTTCAGGGTGTCCGTCAAGCAGGGCCAATGTTAGACTTGCTGAGGCCCAGGGGAGAAAGCCAAAGCCCCACAGCATGGGGCTGAAGCCCAGGACCCTGAGCCCCGCCACCCAGGGCTGAAGTCAAAGCCTGAGCAATGTAACTTTGAGGGGTCCCTGTGGCATGGGGCCCCAGGCAATTGCCCTGCTTACTCCCCAAACATCAGCCCTGCAGAAAACCAGTTATGGGGCACAGGTGGGCCATGGAGCTTTTATAGCATGTTGCGGGAGGGGGTATTCAAAAAGAAAAGGTTGAGAACCCCTGGCATATAACACTTTATCTCACAGCACTTTAGGAAGTTAAGCAACATTAGCCCCATTTTACAGATGGGGAAATGATCACCCAGCAGGCAGAGAGGAGAGAACCTATGGTTTCCTGACTCCCAGCCCAGTACTCTTATCTGCTAGGCCACAATAGCATAGAGTCAGGGCTCCTGGGTTCTCCTCCTAACTGCTACTGATTTGCTACGTGTTCTCAGCAATGTCGTCTCCTCTCTATACCTGTGTTTCCCCATCTATAAAACAAGGCCAATAACACTCAGCTATCTCAAAGGAGTTACATAACTGACTGGTGTTTGTAAAGCGCTTTGAGATCCATGGCTAGAAGGCTCTCCATATGCACAGAGTATTCTTATGGTACTTTGTGAAAACATATGAAGGAAATGACACCATAAAGATCCAACCCCCCTCCTTCCAGAAGATGACATAGCCCCTGCTCTATGCATGCAGGGCCTAGGTTCTTCACCTAGAGATATAATATGCTGCTTTAGCAAATGAAGGTTGCCCCCAAACTTACGAAAATGCTGGATTATCCTTGTAGTCTTCCATAGCGACCTTTTCTAATTCTGGTCCCCCTTCGGCCACGAACCTAGCCAGCTTTTCCACCACTTTCCGGGTCTCTGCATCCTCTGGGGGTAAAACTTTAAGCAGGCTGTCAGTACTGGGGTTCAACTCACACACCCAACAGGCACATTACTTCTAAGAACCACAGCGGTAGACAAGAGTGGGATGGGGATGAGGAGAAAAATGATGAAATGGGGAGCCAGTCTTACACAGCTGCACAAGTTACAAAGCTGAGTTACTCTCAGGCCTTACCCTCCCAGTGGGAAAGGAACGATCTGACTAGAACCTTTTATGAGAGAAAATATAAGATTTGGATTCCTTCCAGTTTAGGGTTCAATTGCAATTTGCTATGTAATTAGCTACTAACAATTCTAACACACACACAAAGGGTTGGGGACAACGTGGCTGTTTTTAAAAAGAATGTATTGTTCATGAAGGGGCGCGGATTTCAGCTCCTGAGATGTCACTCTTTATCCACATACCAGGCACAGTCTGGGCAGTGGGAGCATGCGCTTCCTCACACTGCACCTGCCAGTGTGCCTTCACCAGGAAGGACCATTACCAGAGGGGAGAGAGCGGATTCTCTGAGAAGCTTTGGCCTCTCTGCTGAGTCTGCCAACAAGGGGCCAATTAATCTCAAGTGTCACAGGAAGTCCACTAAAGGACACATGTTCACTGGGAACTAGATAGAGACCAAACAAATTTCAAATAGGCCACTGAACAGCTATCAGATTTGTCAGCACTGACCTAGACTAGATTTGACCCAATGATACACAAATGTGTATCAGCCCCAAACTGGAGGAACAGTATCTAAGGGTGTGGCAGGAGTTCACTCTCCATGGTCCAGTAATTCAATCCTCAGCCCCGTCATGAAGCTGGCAACAAGGGGGCCAATCAGTGTCAATTATAGTGTTTATATTTTGTGATGAAGACACCTGCCAATTGGGATCTGGGCTGAGAACTACCAAATCACAGCACACGAGAAAGTAAGATCTTTCCAATGAGAAAGCATCAAGCAATAACTTTTCCCCATAAGAAAGACTGTAAACTGAAGTCTGAAGAAGCATTAAACCAAGCTGTTTCCCATCTGAACCCTTACTGATAGCCTAACTGAACCTGCATGCAAAATAAATAAGAGGTGAATTTCAGTTTAATAGGATGCAACTTACTTTTAATTTCCAACCATTGCTCATAATCCTCCTCTTCATCATCATCTGGCGACTGAAACACACTGAGGCGGTTAGCAACTGGCATCTGTTTGGAATGGGAGTAATTCTTCACTTGATTCACCATGCTGCTTGTGCCCAAGTTGGAACGTTTCCCGATCAGGATGGGTTTCTTTCCGGTGCTTGAAGCAGAGGTGTTTGCAGAAACGGTGCCAGAACTTGGGGAAGCTTCTTAGAAAAGAAGGGGGAAAAAAGAAAGAAAAAAAAATCGGTGTATCCTTTCTGATTTAACTGAGTAGTTTGCATAGGGCACCAATATGGTTACCACAGTGGATTGTGTTTAATTTTAGGTTTACAGGTATTTGTTGGTAAACACCAAACTCAGCCAGGCAGCTGAGTTATCGGAAGACTAGGATCTCCCGGAAATGTTAAGAAAATGCATTTCAAGCTGGAGAACACATCTTGTTAAATACAGATGGTTGTAATGCAAGCTTCTGTACAACATACTGCCTCACCAAGTCACCTTCAACTCAATTTAGAGGGACTACTTCTATTTCAGTATTTAAAGTAACCAATGTTAGCAAACAGTTTGCACTCTAACATTGGGCTCTTTAGTGTAAATACACCTTTAGAGCAGCTCTCATGCTGCTGGTGTCACAAAGGAGAAGAGGGAGGACTTCCTGTTGCTCAAGAGTCAACTTACCAGTACTTGATTTTTCCTTCTGCAGCTTAAGAAATTGTTGGAGAAAGCTGCCATCGTTGGCAAATTTGTTGGAAACAGAGGCTTCGCTTTCACCACTTTCATCTCTAAATAGAAAAAAAGAAGAGAACAAGATTAGATGCTTCATGTCCTTCCTTGTAGCTCAGAGAGCGAAATAAAATGCCAATAATTGCTAATCTCTCAAGGTGGAAAGGGACCACCTGTCTTAGTACTTCCCAATCATATAGCATTTTCAAAACATTAGATACTAATTAATCTACACAACACCCCTGTTAGGTATTAGTAATCCTACTTAATGGATTGGAAAGTGAAACAGGAAGTTGAGTAAGTCACTTAAACCTGCAATGAGTTAGAATTCAGTCAGAGCTGGAGTTAGAATTCAGGTGTTTCTGACTCCCAGTCAAGTGCTTGGACTATGTCTCTCTCACTGTACAAAATGCCCCTAAGTTTTCTAAAGCGCCACAGCCACAGAATTTGCTTATTATGGAATTATCTGTGCATCCCATGTAGTTCACTCCCCACCCTACTAAAACAGGGCTGCTGCTAGCGGAGTTTCTTTATCATTTCCCTGAGCAGCATTTGTTCAGAGGACTACACTAACCAAACCATGCTAGAGACTAACCCCACAGTAGTTTCCAAAACAAGGTTTACATAATACAAGTATCAGGCAGAAAGCCCCAGGGAAAACATACTAGAACTCTGCTAGCAACAATCATGTTTATTGTTGTTGCTAGCTGCTCAACCATGGACAATACTTTAGAAAGGAGAGAAGACACTGAAAACTGCCTCGCATTAAAAAGATGTTTAATTGTACTAAAGTTTTTTGTTTTTGTTTTTTAAATCAGTCATATATGTAATGGTTTCTGAAACAAAATTTAGTGACAAAACCCCATGATTCTTACGCACTCATTGAGCCGAGGGGGTTGTTGGGTGGCCAAGTGATTCCGTTTTGCTTGCTGCTCCATTTTGGCCTCAATTTCTTTCTTCTTTTGTGCTATCAATTCCTCTTGATGAAGGATATTCATATTCATCTTCACAGATTTAGATGGCGTAACGCCAAACCATCTGCTAGCTTTTCCTGGAGAAACAAAGTGGGATCGAAATTAAAACCCTTTTCTTCCCTTTATGAGATCATCTAGAGAATTATTAGAGTACTTATAAATAACTGGAGGGGCATGAGAGAAAAAGCAAACAAGCTACGTTCCCACTTCTACTATTCCTGACTTTTACATCGTCTGACTAGGGGGTAAGTCCTTTAACCTCTACCTCAGACTTGGTCTACATCTAAAACTTAATTCAACCTAGCTACACTGCTCAGGACTGTGAAAAAATTCACATCCTGTACAACATGGTTAGGTCAACCCAAACCCCACTGTAGATGCAACTAGGTCAACAGAAGAATTCTTCCATCAATCTAGCTACTGTCTTTTGAGGGGGTGGATTTACTACAGCAATGGAGAAACCCCTTCCATCACTGGAGTGTCTGCACTACAGCAGCCTTGCTGCAGTGCTTGTAGTGTAGACAAATCCTTAGATTTGCTCCCTCTAACAGGACACAGCCCTGAGACTTGACCTACATGTTGTGAGTGCTTTAGAAATCCTCACACCAAAGGTGTTACAGAAAGATGGAGCATTATTATATTCGGCTAGAGACTCTCACATATGAGATGCCAGTGCTTTGTCTCCCAAGCTGAAGGGCTTTGCTGTGCATGTATCAACCAGACATTTAACATATCACTTTTTAAAAGTCTCCCTTGTTTGTACAATTACAGCTTTGCAGCCAGCGTGCCGAGGGCGGGAAGGTGGCTGCTGATCTGCTCAGCGGGGAGAAGGGAGAAAGGCTTATCGCTTCCAGGGCTGGGCTGTGACCGATGGCAGACCCACCGCAGGCGGCCCCGCCAGCCCTGCTGCTGAGGGGCCGGGTCTGCAGGGGCGGCCCCTTTAGACGTGAGGCCGGGCTCGAGCCTGGGAGAGAACGAATGGGGCTGAAACCCCTGAGCTAGACTAGGAGTTAAGCCCCCTGCGACGGGCCGGGCCCTGCTTGGGAGACGGGGCCGTTCCCCCTCCTGGGGATCGGGGCAGGATCTGGGCCTGGCTGGAGGGGGGCCTCTCTCTCAGACAGGCGGGGAGGGAGGGGGGCCTAGGCGGCGGGACAACATTGGTACCTGGAGCATCCCGGGAGTTGTCCATTTTGATGTCGTTATCCCACAATGCAACGCGGTTACCTAGGCTTATGGGATGGAAATAGGGGGGAGGGCTAATGCGCCGCAAAGGCGCCTGGGAGTTGTAGTCCTAAATCCAGAAAGCGGGAGGCGGATGGGGTGGGGAATCTGGAAGGATTAAAGGCTACCTGGTTTCCGTATGTGGCCCAAGATCCCACCCTCGCCCCAACAGCCGGATTCGGCCTCCCGGGCAGGGCTAAAGACAGGGACTACGACTCCCATGAGACTGCGCGCGGGAAGTCCCGTTGAGAGCGCGCAGTTCTCGCGCGATTTGGCGAGGGCCTCCAAGGAGGCGGGGGAGAAGGGGAGTGAAGAACAACATTTCCCATGAGCCTGTTCGCGGGGAATAGGCCCTCCTCGGAAGTGAGTGCAGCTTCCCTGCGCCCGCGCGCGGGATTTGCTCCGAGTTCTCGCGTGACCTATGCGCGCCGAGGCCGCCCGGGCCTGTGAGGCAGGCTAGCGACTCCATCTCCCATGCGCCCTTGCGCGGGCAGCCGCTCCCGCCCCCGCGTTGTGGCGGCGGCCCTGAGATGGCGGCGGTAGCTGCGGGTGGTTCGGGCTCGGCGGCCGGGGCGGCCCCTCAGCAGCAGCCGCCGCCGCAGCAGGCGGCGGGGGGCGCGGCGGGCTCGGGCTCCGGGGAGGCCGGCGGGGGCGGCGCTGGGGCCGGGGCGGGTTCGGGCGGCGGGGCCGGGGCCGGGGGCGAGTCGTGGTACCTGGCGCTGCTGGGCCTGGCCGAGCACTTCCGCACGTCGAGCCCGCCCAAGGTGCGGCTGTGCGTGCACTGCCTGCAGGCCGTGCTGCCCCGCAAGCCGCCGGCCCGCATGGAGGCCCGCACCCACCTGCAGCTGGGCTCCGTGCTCTACCACCACACCCGCAACGGGGACCAGGCCCGCGGGCACCTCGAGAAGGCGGTGAGCGGCGGCGCCGGCCGGGGGGTAGCGGGCACCAGAGGCGGCAGTGAGTGAGTGGGGGGCAGGAGAGCGGGGTGCTCACGGGTGGAGGCTGACCACAGCTCTCCCTGCACTGGTGACCAGCTCCCTTAAAGGGAGTCAGGCTGCGCTCTCCCCCTCTGCCCCAGCCAGCTCCTGACTTGGTGCCCTACTGAGCAGGGGGGCAGGCTGGTGTGGAGAGTTTTTGGCTGGGGAGAGTGAAAGGTTTCATGCCATGGAGGGAGACCGTGCTGACCATGTTCTATTTACCAAAGAAATTGTAGAGTGAGAGAATGGGGTGGCCGTGGGGCAGTTTCTTAAATTAACCCCTTAGTATTGTTGACTATGCACTAACTACTGTCATCTGTTGTCTTCTCTTACAGTGGTTGATCTCACAACAAGTATCCTTTCCTGACCATCTGACAGTAGAACTTTAACCGCTGAAAACTCACTTTTATAGTCTGGATTTAATGTGAAATGTTTCGGCAAACATAACTGGCATGCATCCGATGAAGTGAGCTGTAGCCCACGAAAGCTTATGCTACAATAAATTTGTTAGTCTCTAAGGTGCCACAAGTACTCCTATTCCTTTTGGCCAGAATCTGTGTCAGTATTTTGTAGGTAGTTCTCACCAATTTCCAGACATGGGCTTCTTTCTTAAATTTTTAAGCTTTGACTTGGCATATTGAGCATTGATTGGTGGATTAATACTTATTGCAACAAAGTTTAATATTTACTTAACTCTGATGCTGCTAGATTCCACAGTTTGAAGATGTTAAATTTGAAGCAGCAAGCCTTCTGTCTGAACTGTACTGTCAAGAGGTAAGTGTATTGAGGCTGCTCCTAAAAAATATGGTACTTTGCTGATCATAAATGCCCTATCTAGGAGATGAAGGGTTTTTGACAATTGACATATTTTTTTTTTGTATTAGAACCACATGTGCACACATCAGTTACAACATACTCCTGATTATGGGTGATCTCTGGTGTAGGGAAGCTTAATTTATAGTGAAGTAATATGGAAGTTCCAAGGTGTTTCAGTATATCACGTTATGCTGGTTGCAATTACTGTTACAATTAAGAAGTTCTGTGATAAAATGAGTTTACTATCCTTACTTATTCCTTTAGTCATGGAGGAAAAGACAGGCTTTTGTTATGTGCCTTGAATATTTTGGATTAGATTTACTAAAAGGCTTTTAAAAGGGGTCTTCAGTTTTTGGAAGCTAGCCCATTTGTGTTCTCTAGTGTGCATTTTTGTGCATGTATGAAGGGTTATATGAGTGTACAGATGGATTTATTTACTGATATTGTTCAGCACATCTTTAGAGGACTGCAAATTTGATTACTCATGTCAGTGTTTGTTTTCAGTTTTGTTTTCTTGCTTTAAGACTTTTAAATTGGGACCAAACCAGAATATCTTTCATTAAATCTCACTGCTTTTAGTGCTGAAGAGTCCTTATATAGGTTGGTTTTACTGTTGAATTTAAGGTACATATTTTTATTTCAGAATTCAGTTGATGCAGCAAAGCCTTTGTTGCGTAAAGCCATCCAGATTTCACAGCAGACTCCGTACTGGCACTGTAGACTACTTTTTCAGCTTGCCGTAAGTATTATTCAGGTGCCTTATAAAGCTGCATAAAAGGACTGTGAAAATGGCAGGAAGAAAGTATAATGCACTTGTAAATTTCTAGATTTTTGCAAAGAGGAGAGAATACTTCTGTATTACTGCAGACACAGCAAGGCTTGGGTGTCTGTGTCTTCATCCAGTGGCTGGGACTAGTGGATAGACTGAATTGTCGAGAGCGCTTCATGTTGTACTATTGTGATAGACTTCAAATGGAGTCTAGTACAGGCCTCCTTGCCTGCATGTGTGATGATGTGGCTGGCAGGAGAAGGGAGGGCGGGATCCTCGGATTCTAGCAGGGACACAGAATCCTGAGAAAAGGTGGAAGAATCCCTTTCAAAATGTACATAAAACAGAAACCTCCCCGTAAAGCCTGACTGGATAGAATAGTGAGTTTCCTACCTGAGGATGGTGTGATAGAAGTGTGGGTTCCACTGTCTTCCACTTGCCCTAACATCCACAGTAGAACTAGGTTAGAAAGTGGAATTACTACAAAGGCTTCAGGTCAACATCAGAAATGTTATTGTCTCTGTTTCATAAATGTTCTTAGGCATGGCTTCAGTTGAACGTTTAACACAGTACTGGTTTTTAGGCATCATCTGAGAACAATCTTGGAATTAGGAGGGGTGCTTGACAGCTTGTCCTTACTTTTGTTGTCCATGTGTTCAGAGGATACTTCTTAACCTATCTATAGGGTATCCCAGCCTGTTAAGATTAGAAGCACATCATATCATCCAAAGAGTTTACAGGCTAACCAAGCAGTGAGAGAGGCAGGTCATGCTCTCCGCTGGACCTGTACAGGCAAGAGAGCACTGTTCAGCAATATCTCTTCCAAGATGTGCCTTTTCTCAGCAGCCTGTTAGATATGCAGAATACAGTGAAGGTTGTTTGATAAGAATTGACGGAATTGCTCTTTAGAGGCACTTTCTTTCAAAGGGAGCGTGCCAAACTATTCTCTTGAAGGATGTGTTAACATTCACCTTTACTCCTCTTCTTCCCCCATTCTGTATAGGCCCAAGAAAATAGCAACAATTTATTTCCTTGAAAATTACTCATTTGTGTAATTTGAGATTTTGAGAGCCTTGCACTTCTGTCAATTAAGGGACAAATGTTTACCTATCAGTGAGTTGTATGTATACTTATAGGAAACTTAACCTCCAGTTATATTCTGTGCTTCTGTGAAGGATTCTTCTTACAACCCCCAAATATGTTGCTGGTATTGTGGCATGTTTCTTTCTAGCTTCTTCCTGATCAAAAGGCCTGAATTCTTTATTCTGTTACACATTTCACTGAGATGAATTGGCTTTCTGGCTGGAGATTGGGAAAATTCCAATTTCAGAAACTAAGGATGCATCACAAAAAAACCTACCCCACTCTTCTTCCCTGGCCTGGAGCATTGAATATCAGGTGGTGCTCACTGACTTTGATAGTGCCTTCCTGCCAAAGGAACCACTGCTATTGACTGTACATTAGGTTTAGATTAGGCTGCATGTAGAATAGACCACCTCTACTTTATGATAACTTGGATAAGTGTAAAAAAAAAATGGTTTGAAGGGGATTTTCTTTGAAATGTTGAAGACTTTTTTCAGAAGAGGAATAGGAAGTGTTTCCTGAAAAGGCCTTCTGTTGTGTTCAGGTGACGTATAAAGAACTCCTATTAAGCAGTTGTATCAAACTTTAATTTCATAACAAAATATCCAATGATTGTAACAGGAGTACGTACCTAGAGCATAAAAGAAAAAGAAAAAAACATAACTGGAAGTTTGAGTCATTAGAAATGCTAGCTTGAAAACTAACCAATTTTTTTTTCTCTTCAGCAACTTCACACACTTGAAAAAGATTTGGTATCTGCATGTGACCTTCTAGGAGTTGGAGCAGAATATGCCCGGGTAGTAGGATCAGAATATACCAGGTATGTTTCCTTCACCTACCTCTCCTCATTTATTTTAATTTACATAGACACTGGTTGTAAATGAGCTTCTGTAAATCCCTCAAAGAATCCTGTGGCACCTTATAGACTAACAGAGGTTTTGCAGCATGAGCTTTCGTGGTGCAAGTGGGTATTCTTGCATCCGAAGAAGTGGGTATTCACCCACGAAAGCTCATGCTGCAAAACCTCTGTTAGTCTATAAGGTGCCACAGGATTCTTTGCTGCTTTTACAGATCCAGACTAACACGGCTCCCCCTCTGATACTTGTAAATCCCTCCATAATCAAACCAGTACTTCTCATGTATTCTCTCTCTCAAATCTGAGTCTCTTGCTCTCGCCCATCCAAGGCTGCTTTTAGCAGAAGACAAACACCAGCACTCTGCACCAAAGCTCTGGAGAGCCTCATTTGTAAACAGAACTTTGTTTGCCTTCCTCATCTACTCAAATCTTCCCAACATGCAGGCTTTAGCCTTTGGCTCCCCTGCAAATGGGGACCTTCCAAGGCCTAGATACAGACCTAAAGCCTCAGACTCTTTAATTCCCTGGCACTGTGATTAGGACTCCTTTTTCCAACTTTAAACTTGCCTTCCTCTTCTAGCTCTGGCAGGACCCTTATTGCTGCTTTGAGTGGAGCCCCGGAGATGGAGGACAATGGGTGTTTTCTATGGTTTGGTTCATAAACAGCAAAAGTTTGATTAAACCCTCTTCTCCTACCCCACATATTGTCTTATAATTTACCTTATGTTGTGTCTTTTACGTCAAAGGTACTCTAAAGTCTGTGCTGCCACCACTGGGGTGGCCGCACCCAGCCAGTGCACACAGCATGCTGCACAGTAATGAGGGAGGGCAAAATTTGACCAAGGACACCTGTGCTCTGATAAATAGGACCATGGGATGATGGCCTTGCAGAGCAGGCAGGACCTCTTTCAGTAAGATCTCATTTCAAAGGCCCTCAGATGATAGATTGCGTGGACTTCATTTACCATGTAAGGGTGAAGGGCTGAGTTGGTTCTACTAGACCAGGGGTAGGCACCCTATGGCACGCGTGCCAAAGGCGGCACGCAAGCTGATTTTCAGTGGCACTCACACTGCCTGGGTCCTGGCCACCGGTCCGGAGGGCTGTGCATTTTAATTTAATTTTAAATGAAGCTTCTTAAACATTTTAAAAACCTTATTTACTTTACATACAACAATAGTTTAGTTCTATATTATAGACTTATAGAACGAGACCTTCTAAAAACATTAAAATGTATTACTGGCATGTGAAACCTTAAATTAGAGTGAATAAATGAAGACTCGGCACACCACTTCTGAAAGGTTGCTGACCCCTGTACTAGACTTTTGACCCAGCGTCCCAGGCAGTCTAAGCATTATAAGTGTGATGCCTATACCAATAACTTGTTTCCTCTGGCCTAGTATAGTCCGTGTTGAAAAGATCTGCAGCAGTCTCTTACCCTGAGTTTTCTCTCATGAGTATATCTTGTTCAGTGTTGTACCTTCTTAGAGCTGTGACACGGTTTTGTTTTATTTCAGGGCACTGTTTCTGCTAAGTAAAGGGATGGTAAGTTGGATATATTTAAATGTAACAAATAAGTTAATACTATTACTTCATTTCATACACTTTATAGGGACAAAATAAGGCTATTGGTCTTGAAATTTTGTCTGGTTTGAATGTGTGTTGTGTGCCTTCCTTGTGCCAAGCATATTCTGCTTCATTTCCATAAGCAAGCATGATGTTTGAAATCCACCTGAAATCTGCTCTTTGGCATGCAGGATTCTTAGGTAGTTCAATGTCTTGCCTGCTCATAATACACAAGTATAATACACATAACACACAAGTAATTTCATGAAGAAATCAAGCACCGTTAGGCATATCTCAGATTAGCGAAGTTGATTATAATCAGCGAAGAAGCCCTTTTGTGATGCAAGATAAAAGGTCCAGTAGCATATAATGACCAATTCTTTTTTTAAAAAGGGTGCCTTTAAAGTTAACATCTTAAGTCTACATTTAGGGACTTAAATAAATGAGACTCGACATTCAAAAGGGAAGAGCACTCAACAGCTTTGACTCAGCTTCACTGAGCATTTAAGCTGTTTGTTCTGCACTGTTTATACACGTGATGCTTTTCTTACAGCTTCTTCTAATGGAACGGAAACTGCAGGAAGTGCACCCACTCCTTACTTTGTGCGGACAGATAGTTGAAAACTGGCAAGGAAATCCCATCCAGAAAGAATCATTGCGTGTATTCTTCTTGGTGCTGCAGGTGACTCATTACCTGGATGCTGGGCAGGTATGTGAATGATAATTCTGCAAAGTTACATGTTTGGGAATCAGGGAAAGATTCCTGTCCAAAAGGCTGTGGTGTGTTGTGAAATTACTGCATCAGCTTATGCCTTAAAGTAGACTAAACTCTTTAAGGCAAGGACTGTTAACTGGTGGGCATGTTTACTGACCTATATACAGGTATTGTCCCAGATGGCATGACCTGTGTCTGATATGAATCAACTTTCACAGGTGAAAAGTGTGAAACCATGTCTGAAGCAGCTGCAGCAGTGCATTCAGACCATATCGACTCTTCATGACGATGAAATTCTACCCAGCAACCCAGCAGATCTCTTTCACTGGCTGCCGAAGGAGCACATGTGTGTGCTGGTCTACCTGGTGAGAAGCTTTGTTTTACTTAAGCGGCCATTGTTAACTGATGAGGTGTGGGATAAATGTGCTCATTTCATGTCAGGATGGACCTTGTATCCAGAGTATGATCCAGTGTACAAGCACTTTAATTCTTTAAATGGTTGTGGAATTTGCCATTGTTATGTATGGACTGAATGCACAGTACAGAGCAAAGAGTTTTTACTTCTGCCCTCCCACATGTACATAGTTCTTCTCATCTAATGCTTGACCCTTGCTCTCCACAGGGATCAAAAAGATGCAGTTCATCCTGTAAGTTCAAACTTACTGAGGTCAGAGTATGGTGACTTATGTGGTTTAAAACAACCAACAGATGGCAAACATGGTCTGAAAGAATTGGCTAGGAGAGCTTGCCATTCTGCACCCTGTTGTAGTGTGTTTTAAATACAGTGTTTTTTAATGCAATAGCCTTTTGCTTCTAGAGACCAGAGTGGTCACAAGTAAGCATGAATCTGGTACTCTCAAATTTAGTTCCTAGTGGTCCAAGTCACCACATGGTAAGCTGCAGTTGGCAATCAAGGTCTTTTAAATAGCAGTGGATGTCCTATATTGTGGGAGACTCCGCTTGGAAGAGCAGTTAATTTACATGGAAGTTTAATAATTTATGGAGTTTTGCTCTAGAAAGTGACTTTGTAAAGATGGCATCGTGATCATTGTGTTAATCTCCAGATCGATCATCCCTGCCAACTAAACCTGGGATCTGAAAGTCGAGCTGTTTTTTCTAGCTTGTCCATAATCACCGGTAATAAAGGTTTTTCAGGCTGCGTGTTGCTTTGTTGTACTTCTACCATTAGCTTCAAATTCTGGTCTGTGACACCTTTGCAACTTTTTATTCCCTTCAGTAACGGCAGCATTTAAAGGAGTTGTACAAGAAGCCCTGAAAATGAAACTTAGTTAACAATGACATCGTTACATGAGCCAAGTAGAATCCAGTTCATTCTCCTAGAGCTATGTTGGTTCTTCATGACTGACAGTGGCAGAAGCGTATTTTTTTAACAAAGCAAGGAGATATGACTCCATGTGCCTGAAAATACTTAACTAGACTAGATTTCAGTTTGATGATTTAAATTGTTTTGACTTCAGTTCTGGAGTGTGGCTCTAGACTTTCAGACCCTCTTTCTATGTTCTGTGCCAGGTGACAGTGATGCATTCCATGCAAGCAGGATACCTGGAGAAGGCACAAAAGTACACAGACAAAGCACTCATGCAGCTAGAAAAGCTAAAAAGTAAGTATGGGGGTTAAAACTTTTGATGAGTTGCAAGGCATCTTTATCTAGTGCTAAATACAAATACTAAAAAATGCAATCTGCCTGCAAGAACAGGCACCTCTAATGCTATTGATCTGTTCAGGGTTACTTCCATAAGTATGAGGATTTACTGCTCAGCTGTAAGAATTTTGCTCTGGTCTGAAAGTTGGTTTATTAAGATCTGAGTCCAGAACAGGAATTCTTTCCCGTACATATTTACTGGTTAACCAGCTGAGTTATGGGAGTACAAAAAGATTAATTTATCAGTTCCTAGCAGTTTTTAAACTGTTTTGTGGAATCTTGGATATCCAAATCACTGGACTATTCAAGATCTCACTTATTGGAAGCAAAGTCATGATCCCCAGGGGTTCAGCTAAGTGAAGCTTGGATTGCCATTCTTCCCTGATCAAGGGACAATTCTCCTTTTAAAAATAGGCTCACTTCCCCAGTGGCAACTGAAACAGTAGGTGGGAGCAAGCTGGCTTCTCCAATGCCACATAGTTCATATAGACTTCTGCTCAGAAGTCTTTGTGCCGAAGTTATGTTGAACCATCGGCATGAGGGAAGATAGCTTTGTAGTAGTTATCTGGGGCCTAGGCTGTGGGGTTCGGATGTTATAGTGCTCTGTAACTTTATTTCCTGAACTACCCTTGCTTCCCTCTTAGTGTTGGACTGCAGTCCTATTTTGTCATCTTTCCAAGTTATTTTGTTGGAACATATTATCATGTGTCGGCTTGTCACGGGACATAAAGCTACAGCACTGCAGGAGGTAAAACTGTCTTTCTATGCTCATTTAATCTTTTAAATATTCATGAATCTTTGCAATAACGTTAGTTTAAAAATACGGAAATTTAATTTCCAAGTAACATGTTCAGACTCTCGCTGGAATCCCAGTAGTCTCAGTGTAACTACTAACATGCATAGCAGTGTCTGGGAATCCTTAAGACGAAAAGGTTCTTAAGCCTTGAAATTAAACTCCCATCCATACCTCATTTGAGAGCACTTCAGAGATTTTACTCACAGCGTTTTAAAATAGTATAGCTTGCTAATGGCCAGAACTGAGTTCCAGATACTTTTTCCCTCATCCTCTTTTTTTTGTCACTCTTAACTCAAACCCATAACTAGAGTTGTCTTCAACTCTTCTTTCCCTTACTTCCACATAGTGTCCACCACGGGGCACTTCAACCTGTGCATATATAAGATCCAACTGTTTCTTTCTACCCATACAGCTAAAACTGTAATCCAGGCTCTCCTCTCCATCCTGATAGTTCATAAAAAATGCAGTTGAAGATTAATTTTCCTTATTTGTTCCTCTGATCATGTCATCCCCTTTTGAATCCTTCCACTGGTGCCCCATTCTCTATTTGACTCAAGCTCAGGCATATTGCACTGGCTTTCCCAGCCCTTCACAACTCTGCCCTTCCCTACTTATCTTTGTCTTATTATGTCACCACCTCCTTCTCTCCTCTGATGGTAATGCGGGTCTCAGCTTCCTTTTTGTCCAGTCCTCCCCCAAATGTCTGCATTGTCTTCCATTCCATCCCTTATTTATGAAACATGCTTTCTGAATTGGTCCACTGACCTTTCAAATCGTTTAACACTGCCTACCACAGCGCTTAGAAGAAATTAGCCAAGTAATAGTGCCTAAATAAAGGAGCAGATGGTGATAGTTCATGGGTTTGGTTTTTTTTAAACCCTTTGAATGTTTTGTCCCTCTCTTCCATCTTTTGTCTGTTGCATGTTGTCTTGGATTGTGAGCTCTTCAGGACAGGAATCATGACTTCATGTGGGTGGATAGTGCCCAGCGCATGATAGAATCTACCATAAAGCAAATAATTCTGAAAACTAAGTGGTGCACACATCCCAGTATGGGGAAGAGCGGATACACCCTGATCTATGTATGGCTTAGCTTGCACCGTGTCTGGGCTCTGCTTTAAAGGTGCAAGGCATAGCTTAACTTAATTTTGAGCAAAGCACAGCAATAAGCTTGAATGGCTTTTACAGTTCAGGCAGTTGGGAAGTGGGGGCAGGCTCAGCCGAGATGTAATAAAGGAATAATTGGTTTAATCTTTTAAAATATTTTTTTCTAACAGATCTCACAAGTCTGTCAACTCTGCCAGCAATCTCCCAGACTGTTTTCTAATCATGCTGCGCAGCTACATACTCTCCTAGTGAGTACACACTATTACTGTTGAATTTTGGCCTATACATGGCACCATACCTAGAGTTCCACCTTAATTATTACAGATAACTGTTATAGTGATGCAAACCTCAGCCAGTTTTTTAGACTCGCACCAAGCAAGATCATTTAAGCATTTTCTAGAAATCTTTTGTGAATTGCCTCAATCTGTCTTTTAAGCAAACACCAAGCATTTTGTAATAGCCATAGAACTGTTAACCATTTAAACTCTTCTCCTTTAAAAATACAGCACATTTAAGTTTGGGAGCTTTGCAAGTGAACATCCACAAGGTATATTGTATGCTTTAGGGAATGCATTTTGGTAACAGAATAAGCATCAAATGATTCACTGTATGTAGAATTTGTATTTTTAATGTTATATGAAACAAATAGATTCTAAGAAGAAATGAACTTTACAATAATGTGATGAGAAGTTGGCAATACAGGAATTACTTGATCTTCTCAAGTGAACCAAACAAAACTGAGGCTTGGTGGTGTCTGGCATAACACATTAAATTGTTTTCCTGTTAATGCCTCATAACTTCAGGATTTAGTGGCTCAAACTTGCGACCATCTCCTTTCCTTGCAGAATTGCAATTTTGCTACAGTTACTAGAATGCTTAGTCTAAAACGCACTTTCTTTTACAGGGGCTTTACTGCATTTCTGTTAATTGCATGGACAATGCAGAAGCACAGTTTACTACAGCATTGCGGGTAAGATTTAATGCTAAAACCACATGCTGTAGCTCTATTAAATGTAGACGTGGGCACAAAATAGACTTACCTTCAATTTCTCTAGGGTCTGTCCTCTAGTAACCTTTTATGAAGCAGCCATGGGAATTGCTTTACATCTCCTTGGGTAAGGCAAAGCTATCTTACCCAGTGAAACATCTGAATGGATCATTCCACTATTCCTGTTGAGATGGGGAGGATTAAGATTTGGGGGGCACAGAGCCTGTGTGCTTTAATATTATCATTTGTGCTCGCAACAATCTCTCTTTACTAGAATGTGGCCATATCAGAGGACACTGTGCTCAAAGGGCTGGTTTGCAATTCCGTCTCATCCAAACGGAGAGCACTTTAATATGAAGAGACATAAGAGAAACTAAGATGAAGCAGCAAATTCTTAAGGAGTTTGGAATAATGAAACAAAACAAAAAAGCCTCGCCACAGGAATGTGTTGTTTAAATGCTGCCTGTCATGTACTTTGCTTTAGAGACTTTTACAGACTGCTGTTGGGTTTAACGTTTATTAGCGTCTCAGAAATGAGTTCTGTGTATGAATGCTCTCTTGAGTGTCTAGATGGCTTGGATCTTCTGGGCTGGGCTATTGCTTTGTCTTGTGAGGGGTTGTAAACATGCTGCTTAGTAACTAATACCACTCCAGCTATTTCTGGTTTTAGTTTGTGTTTTATATTCTTCTATTTTAGCTCACCACACATCAGGAATTGTGGGCATTTATTGTGACAAACCTGGCCAGTGTGTACATCAGGGAAGGCAACAGACATCAAGAGGTATGTGTCTGACTGCTTCTGATCTGTGGCTTTACAAGGTGCATATTTGCAAGAGGAAAAAATTTTAGGACAGCACCTTGATTATTCATTCTTGGTGTGCTTTGCCACAAGTGCTTTGTTGGGCAACCACCCATCTGATCAAAGTAGTGTCATTTATTAATTACAATACTTACAGGGGCTTGAGGGTATGAGTTGGCCCAGTGCAGACCATTAAAGGAAACGAGCATTTTGGATCCTACAGAGAGGTGTGATTTAGATGTCTGAGCACAGCAGTGGGAGTCAGGAACTTGAGTCCTAATCTCAGGCCTGTCATGGATTCCCTCTGTGATCTTGAGCCAGTCACTTAAGTTGTCCATTTCAGTTTCCATCTGTATCTAAGGGCAATATCTACATTACATGGAGTTTAATGAGAATGAATTAAATGATGGCTATGTGTTTGGAAATGGACATTTGCTGGTGTTAAAATTGTTACTCACAGAGGACTAAGAAGTTTACATCAACTGTCAAGTATTTATCATTTGTACAGCAGCATTTGTGTATTCTCGCTAGCGCTTACGATTGGGTTCTTTAGCTACTTTTCAGAAACAGTACTTTCAAATGTTATGCTAAGTCTTTTGTGGACAAATGGTACATTGTCAATTTGAACGAGCAAAAGCATGAAGCACGTTAAAAAGGGAAGCTTGGAGAATGAAAATTAGTCAACTTAATTTTTGGCTAGTGTCAGGTTCTGGTTCTTGTTAGTTAGCAAGATGATTCAGCTTTTGAATTTCAAGCACTCCAGTCATATGTTTCCATTAAAAGTCTTTCCAGTTAAATTTGAAGTTTCATGCTAACACTTACGAAGTCTAAAAAAAATAGAAAATTGTTCTCTATAAACCTGATTTTTAGGGCCAATATTGAGCTGATGGTACCCTTCCAATGTTGGAATGTTCCATCCTGTGTTCTGGCCAGTAACAGCAAATGCTTGCTATGTTTTTTATATAACTTGCAGCATTCTGCTTTATGTACTGCTCCCATTAAAACATTTGTATCCCATACTGTAAGCTAATACTTGTTAGAAACAATTTTTTTCCATTTCTGTTTCTTGACTACAGCTTTACAGTTTATTGGAAAGGATAAATCCAGACCACAACTTCCCTGTAAGGTAAGGATTCTGGATATCTTCTAAATGCTGTTTTTGCAAGGGCGTTTTTGCCTTGTAAAATTCTTAAAATAAAAAAAAGCATAGCATGAAAAACAAATTATCAGCTTTGATGTCAAGAAGGGGTGCTTACAGTTTTTTCAATCATTGGCACAAAGAATTATGCTTTGATTATGAAATGTTGGAAAATAAATTACTAGAATGTATCCTGTATCACGCATCTAATGATTGTAAAACTCCTGGATTTAAGTTTATCGCTTTGTCCCCAGCTCTCACTGTCTCCGAGCAGCTGCTTTCTACATCCGAGGACTGTTCTCCTTCTTCCAAGGAAGATACAATGAAGCAAAGTGAGTGCAAAGTCAGTGCCATTTGGAAGGGGTGAGCGAAAGGGAAAAATGAGACCTCTCCCCTTGAATTTGGCCAGGCTGATTTAATACTTGCTATTTGTCTAAATAGGATTGACAAACAGTTCAGGGAAATTCCCCTTTAGATTTTCTTCTCTACAGCTTTGAATTCCTAGTAATGACAATATCTAGCACTCTTCATTGGTAGATCTCAAAAGTGCTTTACAAATGTCTGTATTGTAATCCCCATTTTACAGATAGGGAAACTGAGGCACACAGAGGGGAAGTGACATGTCCCAGGTGTCGCAACCAGCCAGTATCAGAGCTGGGAGTAGATCTTAGGTCTCCCGAGTCCCAGTATTTGCCTCTTGACTTCCACAGTTAGTCTTTCTGTTCTAGATTATGGTTATGACATGTTTGTTACATATTAGAAGGAAAGGAGAATGTTTTATAGAATGTTTTATTTTTGTTCTGTTTTGGTAGACGATTTTTGCGAGAGACACTGAAAATGTCAAATGCAGAAGACTTGAACCGATTAACAGCATGTTCTCTTGTACTCCTGGGTCATATATTCTACGTGTTAGGGAATCACAGGGTAAGCCTTTACAGTCTTTAGTATTACTACTGAGACCCTTGTTTTGTGGGTTTTGTAAAACTAATCTGTTTTAAGAGTTCCATACATAGCAGTATCCTACCTAAAGTGGGCAGGGTATTGACTTTTCAATTTGTGATTTACATGTTTAATGGTACATTGACAAAGCAGTGACATTTGCAATCTATTTCAGAAGATTGTATTTTTGTAATGTTTAAAATCGCTTGGAAAAAAAAGAGGATCGAAGTAGAGGAGAAATGGTTTAAACTGGATTGTTTTGGAAAGGATTCTGAATTCAGAGCCTTTTTTTTTTAATCCTCATGCTGTTTTTTCCCTGATGAGCCCAGTAGATTCCTATTGTGTTGAAAGATCCTAGACCACTTTAGACTGTATTTGAGGGGTACCGTCCTACCTCAGAAACACAGCCACCTCCTGGGTTGGAACATGGCAGCCATTCTGTGGTTATCAAAGTTGTTTCAATTTCAGCACTAACTTAATATTTGTAATTATTGGTGATTCATATATTGAAACAAAATCCTTAATAGGTCACTTGCTTTAAAGTTACTAGTCTTAATTGGCCCCTTGTATAGTGTAGCCCTTCTCTACATCTGCCATCTCTGTCCTCCTTTGCTTTTCTTATGCATTAGGGAGCAGTAAACTTTAATTCTGAACTTCCTATATGTACTCTGTCAATCGGTCATACACATAATGTATAGACTGTGTGTTCAGGTGTTTGTACTCTCTTCTAAATAAATCCTGATATCTGGTGCTTGGATTTAGTTTGCTGCAGCAGATCCAGTAACTGATGAAATAACAAAACTGGAGTGTTATAGAGGAATTATAATCTCACATGAGATTGGTTCTAATAGCCCAGGAGTGACACTGTCATGTTACTGCCTAGTTGAAAATTGCCCTTAGTAGATCTTAACTAATACACGAGAACAGTGTTGGGTTAAGAGTTAGCTAGATATTCTATCTGGCAGTGGATATCTTCGGGTGAGGGGGGGAGAGCTGGGGGGCTGTGAGCATTCCATTGTGACACTTGTTATATAAATTTTACGGGACATTTTTATATCAAAGAAAAATATCTGTGGCTACAATGAGTGTTTGACCTTAATATGCATTCTTGACTAGGAAAGTAATAACATGGTGGTACCAGCCATGCAACTTGCTAGCAAGATCCCAGACATGTCTGTGCAACTATGGTCTTCAGCTCTGCTGCGAGGTAAGTTAAAGTGTCGCTCCTATATGTCTGTATACAAGACAAGTCGCAAGTTGAGTTCTCAGGATTGGGGAGAAGGGAAAGACCATGCTTTTCGGTTCTAATGCTTACCAAGAAGCTAGTGGCATAAACATCTTATGTACTCAGTTTTTTTAGGAGTGTGTGTGTCTCGAAGACAAGAAATGTTAATTTTCTGACCAGATATGCTCATATTTAAAGTGTGTGGAAATCAGGTGCTTCTTCCAGAGAAGCTTTGCAGGAGAAGCTGGTGGTCAGTCACTTGAGTGTCAAAAATCCTGACTATCAGTCTTGCTGTGCAGCAACTCGCATATGCTAATTGTAGCCTCTCATTTGCAGCTGTGCACACTTGATGCCCTGATTTTGGGCAGAATTATCTTGGCCAAGATTTTCAAAAGGGACAGGTTGATTTTGAATGTCCAACTTGCCACCTTAAAGGGGCTTGACTTTCAGAAAGTTCTGAGAACCATCCTCTGAAAATCAGCCCCACATAGTGTCTCCCCGTGGGCACCCAAAATCACTAGTCACTTTTTAAATGTTGGCCTTTGGTATATCATTGGAAGCCTGTAATTTTTAAGAAACTTTTCTCCCACTTTTTCAGACTATTGCACTAGCTCCTAACTGTTCCCACTATCAGCCAACTTGTATGCTGATCTTATTTGCCCAGAAATAACACCACCTGTTGGTCACTAAAGAGGTGCAATTCCCAGAGGAAAAAAAGATGAGGATACATTGGCTGACAGTCTGAAAAAGAGGGGGGAAATGTTTGAGTGACTTTTCAGTGCCTGATAGCTGAAGTGGTAGTCTCAAATCTTAATGTCACCTTTTCTAGTTCAGCATTAGGGTGCAAGGTGAAAGAAAGGAAAGTAAATTAAACCAGGAGGGAGAGATGGTGGTCAAGTGGGAAAACAAAAAAGTAAACCCCAAGAAAATACCAGATGGTTGCTACTGGCTGTTCCGGGAGCCTATTGAATCTTTAACCTTGACACCAGCCCCAGAATTTTTGGATGCCGAGGTCATCCCTGCATGTTTTGCTACAGCAGTAGAATCACTAATGCCTGCAGTTCATAGTATCTCTTCATGAACATCTTGCAAAAGGGGTGGGAGAGAATCTTGTATTGCTCTCTAGCAATCCCATGTGGCTAGCACAAGAGCAGCGTTAAATTAATCCACAGAGAGGTTGATCTAGTTCTTGACTAGAAAAGCAGGTTAGCCTGCTGCGAGGGTGAATGAATAGGCAGGATTCTAGAGGATGTTTTCTCCTTGTATGTAGTTGATTCTCTCTCAAAGTATCCCTTTTTCAACATTATTCTCTGTGCTTCACCCTGTCCTGTGTCCTGGATACTGCAAGCATTGATTGTTTCACTTCATAGTTTCTGCTGCTGTCAGAGCGTTCATAAATAGGGAGGGGGAGACTGTTATACCACATCATACATAAATATCATTTAATTTGACTCCCACAAGACCCAGGATGCTTTGTACAAATGTTGACTAGTTTCTTGGCAGACAGTGTTAATGCTACAGTTGACTTACCCTGCAGCTTCAATTTAATATAAATAGTCATGTTACTTCAAAAACTGCTGCACATTAAGCGCTGCAGGCAAGAAAGGCCAGACTTACATTCTCCTGTTTTCCTGCTGCTTTGGTTAAAAATGTCTTCTGGGCAATTGAAATACTTTTCTAATTTGTATGTGAGTGTCGCTCTTGTGCGAGGTGCGTTGATAGCCCTGGAGACCGACACCCTCAATTTATCCACAGTCCGGGTGCAATATAAGCTTCCCCCACACTGTCCCATCAATGTGTCTTATCCAGGCCTTGGAGAGACCTCGAGTGGAGAGGGAAACTCTGTCTCAATGGCTGTTACCTGCTGGGACTGCCTACAAGAGGTCCACTTGTTTCTTGATGTGGATACTTGTCCACTAGTAACTAGCCTGTGACCCACTAATTTACTGCGAATAGATTGCTGAACAGTCAGCCATCTGATAGTACCATTTTTCAGTCACTAGTCACCTGGATTAAGATTTTCCTCTTGTCTGCAGTTCTTGTATGTGGTTACAGGTCTTTCATAAAGTTTCTTTCAAGGAAATGGCAGTCACCTTGAAATAGATTAAAGCTCTTCAGTAATGGGGGATGAGAGAGCCATACACATGGACAGTTTGTGGAATTGTTCATACTGAAAAAACAGCCCTGGGTTAGTACACTAGAATGTGACAAAATATTTAGGAGTCAAATCAGTATGATGGCAAAATACACTACACAGAAGCTCTTTATCTTGGCACGGTCATCCTGGTAATATTTTTTTTTTTAACAATTAAGATGCTTAAGGGAGAGCTTGATTTCTAATAAGTATCGTATTCACTGCAGGATAGCACTGCTTCAGGTTTCTGATAATAGAAGATATAAGAATTCTTCTTTTTGCTTAACTGAAGATTATTTGTGCATAATGATAGCTGCCTATTTAGCCCAGGTTTCCTTTTTGGACCACAAAAAAATGCAACTTTACTTCATAAATTCCTCCTGTGTTCACATCATAGAATTGCTGATGAAAAAGCATTTGGCTACTAGTCACTGAGAGTACCATGGCAAAATGGAAGTATTAAGGGCAGATTGGCACCCTTAAGAGCTGTCCCTTCCACTTTGCTCTGCAGAGCATTTTGAAATTTCACACAACTACTAACACTGCAGTGCTCCTGCCTACCATTGACCTTTTTCTATACCTCTTCCTACTTCCTCAGCTTGTCTAGCATGGGCCTCCTCTTCATCACTTTTCACAATGTTACCTCTGTTTGGAGTGAGAGCCTTCTTCACTGCAGTTCCTCACATTGGGAACAGCTGTTCTGTATTTCTGGGCCTCGCTGATTCTCTATCTGTCTTCAAGTTGCATTTGAAAACTTACATTTTTCTCTTGTGAACACAGATTCAGTTAACTTCAGCTGTATTTTAACTTTGGAAGTGGAATATGGTTTAGCTGAAACTACCTATTGAAACACTACACTGAGAACCCATTCTGTGTGTGCACCGACTTCCATCCTGCTTAAGAGTGTCATAGTGATAAGAATTTTCTGTATAAACGGAGATATTTAGTGTTGAAACAAAGTTCTTCAGTCACCTAATATTACAGCAGCCTGCAAAATCAAATGGATTGTGTATGCTGTTTGGGGTTGGCAAGCATCTTTGGCAGAAACTGATCTCGGGAAAGGCAGAATCCAAAGTGAGTAATGCCTGGGATGTGAAGTGAAGGCCGCTATGACTGCTTTCCCCAAGCAATGCCAAAAAGAGGCTAATGACAAATGTGGAGAGAGATAAAGTTACTAGAAGGGGCACTAGGCACCGTGACTCCTGTTTGCAAAGTGCTACTGTCCCCCACCAGACAGCGCTTCATAATGTGAGAGCGAGAATTGTGTTGTGAGGCTCTCTTGGCGCAAGTCTGAGCTAAAAAGGGATGGACTAGTTTAAATGAGCAAACATTACATAGGGTAAGACTGTGATGCCAAGTTTTTCAGCCTGTAGTGAATTAAAACAGCACAGTTTTAAAGCTCCACAAAATTTGGGTTTTGTAATAGAAAATTATAACTCTACTTCTATTAAAATCAGCACTACTGTCGGGTTAATATAATTCCTTGTAATTACCAAGACATGCAGTCGCACGCTTTTTTCCAATAGATGGCACTGTAAACTAGACACACTGTCAAAGGTTGACAACAAGCAGATATTTTCTGTTCAAGTAAAAATTACTGGTCCTTGTGGAGCTACTGGCGTATTGTCCATAGAGGTTGAAAATAAAAAGAGAATAAATGTTGAGATGAGCACAAATAAAAGTTTTGAAACAGGGAAAGATAACAGACCATTCAGCAAAAGTGAAACTTTCTCCTGCCCTCTCATTGTGCAGAATAGAACAGTGCAATAGTGGGGAATGTGAGATGTGGCTGGTGTAATAGCATCAAGTATTTTAGGCATATTTTGTTAAATATTTTTCATTTTATACAATATCTAAGCTTAATCTGCCCTCAGATGCAAGTTAGCACCAAATGTAACTTTTGGCCGTTTTGGTCCAGTTCTGTCTGATCTTGCCTTTGCATTAAGTAGCTGAGGTAAAAGCACTTGGAGTACATCTTGTCATGGTAGTTATCACAGAGTGCTTTAGAATGAGTTGTAGACTAATAAGAAAAGTAAATTTTTGTTATAAAGGGCCATCAGTTTCAAACTCACCTTTCCATCTGAACGATCTACCTGCTATAGCTACAGATATCACCCAGTGTTACCAGGATTGAAAGGGGGAGTGTTTTCTATCTTTTCAGTTTGTTTACTTTGTGCAGTAGACCGTACTTAAGCTGGAAGCCTTAGGAGTTAAGTGTCAAACTCCCACTGAATGGTAGTAGAATTTAAGAGCCTAATGCCCCTGAGTCCCTTTGAAAATTCCAGTCTTTGGCCTGGTCTACACTAAAAGTTAGGTCCACCCAGCTACATCACTCAGGGGTATGAAAAATCCATACCCCTGAGTGACATAGTTAAGCCGATCTAATCTCCAGTGTAGGCAGTGCGAGGTAAATGGAAGAATTCTTTTTTCAACCTAGCTACTGCCTCTCGGGGAGGTGTTTACCTATGCTGACAGGAGAACCCTTCTCGTTGGCGTAGGTAATGTGAACCCTGAAGCGCTAAGGCAGTGCTGCCATAGTGGTGCCACTGCAGTATTTCTAGTGTAGACTAACCCTGTGTCATTATTTTCATTGTTCTCCCTTGCTGAAAATAACTTTATAAACATCCCTAGTGTAGCAGAAACACCTTTAAACTTCTCTGAGGAGTTGCTATAAAAGTATCAGAGCATACTATTTAAAGGGCAGACTTTTTTGGGGGGGGATAATCAATTTAAAAAACTTTGGATTCAGTGTTCCTTGAAAATTACTTTTTTTATAAAGTAGGATACAGGAAGGAAGTTCCACATGGGGCTACACAAGTGATCTCCTCTTCCTCCACCCAATAAAAAGGGACATTCTTAAGGAATTTAAAAATGCCATCTGCCCAAACTGTCAGCCATTTAATCTTTCTCTCAGTACAAAAATGTAACACACTCCACTTTTTTCCCTTTCAGATCTGAACAAAGCCTGTGGAAACGCAATGGATGCTCATGAGGCTGCACAGATGCATCAGAACTTTTCACAGCAGCTTCTTCAGGACCATATTGAAGCTTGTAGTCTTCCAGAACACAACCTAATTACGGTAGGTAGTCTTCATCTTTCACAGTGCGGTGTGTAAAGCAACACGCTGATCTCTTCTCTTGTCTGCCACCCCTTTCCCCAACACACAAGCATCTCAGTATGTCGCCAAACTTCAGGCTGCTTCCTAATATGTATAATGGACTGATAACAGAAAAGAGAAATGGAGATCAAATTAATGAGTTAACTTTTGTACAGGCTGTTAGGTTGGTGATGTCTTTATTTCTCAAGTGTGCTTTTCCCTGAGTGTCACATGATTATTTATTGCATGAGCAAAGTGGTTTTTGTAACCCATCATCTGGTTCATTTTACTTACAGTTCTTGCTTTCAAAAGCAAGAAACCACTTATGTTCTGGATATGTTATTAGGTTATGGTAGTGCACCCAGATCTTCAATCTGAGAGTGATATTGTCTTGTACATTGCAAGAACCACTACTTTTGACATTTCTGACATGTTTAGATTTTCTGTGCCTAAATAGAAATGTCTTTGGGTAGCCAGTCTAGGTTTTGGTTTAATTTCACATTTTGTATCTATATAGACATTGCCATAAACTGATTTTTTTTTTTAACCCCTTTGAATGTGCTAATCTTCTGAAGCCACTTAGATTCACTTCTAACAGAATTAAATACAGTGTCTTAATTTGGAATCCAGAGAATTACCTTAATCTCTGACTCCCTATCTTTGACTGTATCAGTGTCAAAATATTCTGACACTCAAATTGTTTTGAAGAGGTAAAGAAGTCAATCCAATTCTTTTTTTAATTATTAATAATTTAAATGTCTTAACTTTCTGGGGACCAAATGAGAGGGAGAATGGAAAGAAATCATTTAATTGCTTTGTCTGCAGTAGGTCCCTTTAGAGATTTCCCAGGGGTGGGAATGCTTGAGATATAACCTCTTGTTTACAAAGATGCCCACAGCAATTGTGTGATTTCCAGGAGCATGTGTATAAACCCTGCAATCCCAGAGGACACAGATTTCAGTGATAGTGCTGTGCTAATGACTTCAGTTTGATGTCGACCTGCATTGCTGATCTTTTCATAATCCATGTTCTGATTGCATAGGCTAGATAGTGTGGATTGGAAAAAATTTATATTACAAAAATTAGTTTTCTGTCTCAGCAGACTTTGTAAAATGTAAAACACCCAAATGTATTAAGATGGGTGAGGAACAGGCCTTTATTGAATTTAATTTTGGTTGTAGCTTGAACGTTTTAATGGACTTGTACAGACAAACTCAACTTGGGGCCCTATCCATCAAATCTGTACTTGTGTGAGTGGTTTCAGGATTGGACCTTCACATTCTTATGGGAAGGAACAGGAAATGCATTCACTCAGTAGCTTGTCAATCCTAGGTCAAATGAAGTAAGAGACCAATGTCTGAAATTAAATTGGACCCAGGAATGACTGGCAGTTTGAATAGCAGCATTTTGTTTCTGTGGTGTTTCCTAGTAATGGACTCCTGGCTGATAAAAATCAAACATTCTGGTTCTCAACTACTTTTGATGCCCTGACTTTTATTATCTCAATGTGGTAAATATTATATGGCCAATTTTTCATTTCTGACCTTGCTGTGATTTTTTTCCCCCTCCCATGTAGTGAATATAGGTTTTTCATATTGTATGTTGTCTTTCAGTGGACAGATGGACCGCCTCCTGTACAGTTCCAGGCTCAGAACGGACCCACCACCAGCCTGGCCAGTCTCCTGTGAAAGAGAAACTACCAGGACAATGCTTAAAAAATTTAGCCAAAAAAGGGGGGAGAAACCAGAACATTTTCCCAAAAACTTTTCTGCAAAGAAGAAAAAGCAAATTCCTCTTCTAGCAAGGGCCTCGTAGGAAATGGATTGATAATCACATAATGTACATTTCATAGACTTGCAAAGCGAGAAGGGCATTTTAAGCTGCTTTTATGTAGCCTGTGTGAACATACAGCTAGTTTGTGTGTATACTCACAATCTGGTTTTAACTTGTTTTCCTCTTGTCCAGAATTAAGGTTTAGACAAAGAGGAACACTTGTTCCTTAAATTGGTTAGATGTTTGTTTTTAAAAAAGACAATACCAGAAAATGAAGAATGTATTCAGATTGGAACAGTGATCATAATCTAAATATTTAAACCCTACCTGAAATGATGCATGTCTGCTTTTATTGTTTTCTGTGCTCTCCACTCCCTGGGAATAATTGGATAGAATCATGACTAGCCATAGGTTACAACAAGCTTCAGAAGTTGGTTCATGAAGTGGCATCCTTTCTTCTTCTGTATCAAGGCTTTGAGAGTGCCAAAAGTATTGGAATCCCATAATGAAGGTAAAAATTAGCTCATTTACTAGTTAGACTGTTGAAGAGAGAAGCAAAACAAAGTAAACAGTCCCCAAATCTGACATGAATATCTGTATAGAAGAGGCTTACAACAGAACAACACATGCACCTGGGAAATCTTGTGTTTCCAAACGATTTTCCATCTGCTGGGCAACTTTTCTGTTTTGTACCTCAAATTTTGGAACCCTGCTGCTGTGAAGTTACTGTGTTTCTCTGTCTGTGTGCTGTCCAGCTGCCTACCAAAATAGGAAAGATGTCGTCACAACTCGGTCATTTCCATTTTGCAGAGTAGAGTTTGGCAGTTGTTAATTCTGTGGAGCAGTGTCAACAGCTTATAGCTGGGATTTCAACATGTTGAGTGCAGAATGGTGTAAAGGTCATCAGACAGGGTTAAATATGTTTCCTCTTTTTGAAACATATTTAACTCTGCATATTTCATAAGAAAAATACTTATTAAGATTTCTAATCAAATGAGTACTGCTGGTATTCAAGTAATACCTGTAGGTTTTTTAAAGAAATGCTAATCTTATGTTTGGGGCAACTTTCTGACCTTAAAATTGTTGAGTCTAGCAGGAGTGTATTTGAAACTTGTCTCTTGGGGTGGTTCTTCTCCTATTTAGCAATCTGGCATCTGCCTGATTGCATATTACTTGCCTTCTAGAAATCAAAGTCTACTACTTGACCATTGAGCGATATATGTATTTTTTTTAAATGGGACAAAAATCTGTTTTGTCCATGTAATGATGGGGTTTTGTGATCCTTCTGCTTGCTGTACTGCAGCTGTTTAACCTCTGTTCTCAGAGCTGTGCTGATGCACAAGCCATGGTAATTTTAGGCTTCATTAGATGCACAGTAGGGGGAAGATGGTTGTCTCCAAAACTGATAGGGGGAGATACTTCAATTTCAGGCCTGCAGAGCAGTAATTGATGCAGCATTAACTTAGTTTTTTTCCAGAACTCGGAAGATAACAGCATCTTTGTGAGCTGACAGGACTTTATGGGTACTTTTATGCAAATAAGCATCCCTTGTTTCTCATAGTTATACAAATAGAAACTGTTCCACAACATTTGTGATAGTGTCTCTTCTTTTAAATCAATACAATCTCCTGTGTATGTCGTTTTTGTTTTGTTTTTTGGCCCAGACTGGAATGCCATTCTTGTACCCAAGAAGGGTTGTGCCAGTTGATCATGAGGAACGCTACCTAGAGTATACTTTGCTGAGTTCCTTTGAATTATATCACTGACACTTAGCACAGTGCAGCATTCCCATGAAGGGTCCCAGATTGACAGCTCTGGGGACAGAAATCCTCTCTCCTCATAAGACAACTTTGGCAGCAGCACTGCAAGCTTGCACCACAGTACCATTGTGGCCTCAGTTCTCAACAGGTGGATTCTGTCGCTGGCCTCTGATGGAACTGCCAGTAAAGGTGCCAGATTGTGGTATGGATATCTGCCACTAGGAAGGGTACTGGCGCAAGAGACTTTTCACACTGGCAATCAAGCAACTGTCACTGCAGTCACTTTGTCTGGATTTCAGCCAATGTTCAGGTGAATGGTGCCATATTCCATGTGCCATCCAGACCCCTGTCTTAGGACATCCCTTTTTTACTCTGGGGCATGAATCAATTAGTCTCTCATACATCTATGGTCAGATTTCCAGAAGTGCTGAACAGACACCACCTCCCATTGAAACACTTATGGAAAGTGGCCATATTGTCAGTAGTGGTCAGCACCCCACCCCACCCTCATAGTTCTTAACTTCTGGTTGCTGACTTGTCTTAAAAATATGCCCCCAGTTCTGGGTGCTGGTCAGTTGAAAATCCTATGAAAGAATCTTGGTTTAGAAGTGTTTATACTTTGCATTTGGATGTGTGTTAAAGAATGGAGCCTTTACAAAATGGGGTGGGAGTGTGTCTCTCTCTGTCTTGGTTTCTCACTGATAGGGAACGTTCTTGTTCTGTAATGTAATATTCAAATTAATACAAATATTTTTAAATAATTTCCTTCAAAGATCGGCCTATTCAGATGATCCAAGCACTGTTCCTTTGCCTGCCTTCTAGGCTCTTGTCATCCACCCTAAGCTCTTTATTCACCTATCATGTTCCCATTCAACTGAAAGAAATCCATTATAAATGTTAGTCAAATGCCTCTTCTGTGAAGCAATGTGGAGGGGAGGAAACAAAACCATTAGGGATGGTTCACATGAAGGGTCTCCAGACAAGCCAGGCATGTTCACTTGAGTCTACACAGGTACGTTGCCTCCTGTGGCATTACTGCCTTCAAGCTTTCAGGGGAAGCTATTGTGCCCCAAGGTCTTGAAAGTGGTTTTCAAGGCTAAGGGTTATGAAGAGGCCGTGTATTATCCTCTGAGCAGCTCTTCAGTTTGCAGAGGTGATTTTCTAGCTTCTTGTTGGCAATACCATGGCACACATGGATTGCTTTGTTCTATCGGTAGAAATTATAGAAAGCTTGTTGTAAAGTGATAGAAAATAACAATGGGAATTCCACCTGTTACCTGACTAGCCAATACTTGCTTCTACATAGGAGGGTGGTGCTGCATTTCCAATCTTCTCTGGACAGAATGGCATGCTTGTTCATCTCTGTTGACAACTGACGTATCACCCACCATAGGTCCCTCTATTTGAATTTAAACTCCCTTCCCTTTCTCCTGCCTTCTTCCTGTGTGCAGAATTTCACAAACTGTAAATTTGAATTAACCTGGTAATTTTGTATCTCTGAAACTCAATGTACATTTGCTACAATGTACAATGCTTTTTGACTACACTTGTGTATTAAATTATTTAATAGTTATATTTGCTTTTCAATACATTTTGTATGTAGCGCAGATTAAAATAAGGGTCTCATAACTTAAATTCTTCCTAATTTTAAAATGCATAGTATCTTTGGTCATCTGTATGTCAAGATGAACAGAAAACTAGAAATTTACATTTTAGAAATATTTTTTGGTTAAATGCTTGATCTGACTTTAAATTGATTTGATCAACACTGCATATTTCTAGTCTTCAGACTCCTGTCCCTTAATTCCCTTTATGAAACATACACAATGTTGTTTTTATGGACTTCTTAAAAAAAACTGTACAGTTTCTTTAGCATTTTTAAATGAGTAGTAAAACTTATACAGAAACATTTAATCATTGTCATGTAGATAGTGTAAAAACTGCAATATGTATAGACAACGCAATCTGAAACAGTGTTTGCCTATTCTATTTTCATTTCCTGCAGTACAGACTTCAGAGAGGTTTCAGCTAATAAATTTCATACTTGGGAAAGACCATTTAAATTAGCTCACAGTTTCTTGAAAAAGTAGATAGGAACTTTATTCCCCCGGCGTGCGCGCATGCGCACACACAAGCAGAAATGTATGATAGTACAACAGAGGCTTGAGTTGTTATGCTACCTATAGACATATGCAGTTCAGCATTCTGTTGGTTTTACCTCTTTGATTTCAGTTTTTCAATTTACCCAGAGAATGGATAGTTAATTTTTTTTATGACAGAAATTCTAATTAGTATACCATCTTGCTTTAATGTATAGGGGTGCTGACAAAACTACATATCACACTAAATTAACCTGATTAGCATTTATAATATATGGCATTCATGCCACAATTATGGAAGCTCTTTTGTGCCAGAGGGGTGGAGCAGGGAGCCAATCAGTATTTCAGTCTGTACAGAAAAACTTTTGGTGAAAACAACAAAGTGAAGTATTTGTCTGTACTGTTCTGTCTGAGCAAGTGATTCAAATTATTTGCTGCAGTGAAATGTTAATGATAGATTGGGTCTGTACAATGTATTGTTTGTGTTTGTAGTTCTCCCTAAATACCAGGACTACTACCGTCTAACACTGTAAATACAGTAACTGATGTAAGGAGACGTAACTTTAGGCATTAGTTTGTTGCGTTTGGTTCCTCTCGTTTTCTATATTAGAAGAATTTTTAATAAAGTTTAATCTGACCTCTAATTAATTTTAGTAACTTGTAAAATATTAATTCCATTAGTTGTAGGTAACTATGACTACTAAGGCCTCTTATATGGAGGTGGTGACTCAACCCATCCTCCGGATCTGCTGTTGAAAGTTGTTTAAGGTGCTGCTGCTTTGGGACAAAACACTGTTCAGAGAGAGCCGTGCCCCAGCAGGACCCCAGCCAGGTACATGCACAGAGGTGACGTGGCAGCATGCAGGGAGCAGGACCAGAACAGCACCATGCATGGAGGTGGAGTGCTGCTCAATGTGATGCTGCCCCTCATTTTGCTACTGTTGAGGGTTCCTGTCTCAGGGTGTGAACCTGGGCTTTCATGACACAATGCTAAAAATGCCTGAGCCTGGTCTATGCTGGCATTTACACAATAGCACTGGTGCAGCTGCTCAAAATTGGGTACAAAACTTTATTATGAATGCAACTCTAGGGCCTGTTAACATAGGTGATGCCTAAGCTAACAAGGTTCTCCTACATGGTTATGCTTTCCTTGATTGCATAATATAAGGTTTCAGTGTGTGTTGTAGTCAAGGTGGACCGCCCAGTGTGTTTTTGGGCTGTCCCCTTTCACTATCTCCATTCATCTGAAGCAACGAGACTAAAAGGGAATCCAGGGAGGATGGATGAGAACACAACCTGTGTCCCTGAGTCCTTCACAATCACTCCCAGACCCCTGTTATCACTACAGATCTGCTCAGGATCATACCTGGCAGTATCATTAGTGTCCACGTGGATGAGCTGCAAGGGGTAGTTATCAGTAGTTAGGTGCTTGCCTAACAAACATTCCAGTTTACATGCAGGCAAATTCTATTTGTGTTACTGCAGCCTGTTCACCAGGAGCTGCACAGAGGCATGTCATGTACTGGTATAACTTCATTAATAGGGCAGCCAGGCACTCTCTTCAATTGCTGTGGGTCATTTCTTTTGTTAGGAGTAGGCAGCTTACCTTCCCATATTAGTTTTTTACACTTAACCTTCGACATGCAGAATGTCTAGTTATTAAAATAAAATGGACCAAACAGTCTTAAACAGAGCTGAATGAGAGCTCTATTAGAGCGCATGCCTTCATCTAGGCCCCAGAGGTCACAGCCTATTAGTGTTAGACTGAGCAAAGTTCTGATAAAGCAGGGTAGCAAGAGACTCTTTACACCTTTCTTTAAATAAACTGCACTAGGTGGTGTAACACTTCTTGTGCTAAAGACTACTTTAAACCCTAATGCCGACACAAATGAAATAGCACAAGTTGGAAAACCCAAATAAATGTGTGTTAAAGTATAACTTTAGAAGGATCTGTCATCCTCAGTAGTTAACTATAAGGTTCTGAATAGACTGAGGTGAAGCCAGAGGCTCTTAAGCATGTAAGAAAACAGTCACAACTAGTTGTTACTCTAGTTAATAAGTGAATTACTGCTATTAAACTGTTAATCATTTGAGAACTACAGTTGAGCTCTTGAAAGTGAAAAACCTGCTGTAAAGCTATATTAGGAAAAAATTGCCCATTTTCAAGATATCTTTAGAAAAAGACTATTGTAGAGAGGTCAATGTCGGTTATTAAACTTCATATAGAATGGGGTACAGGTAAAGGAAGATGAGTAAATAGTTTTCCTGATCACAGGTAGAATCTGTTCAACGATGCTATTTGGTGATGTAGATGCTCTGCCAGCTAGGACACTGGACTAGAAGCCCTGGGGTCTATTACTAGTTCTTCTGATTTTGTGACCTTGGGTAAGTCACTTCACCTTCCTGCCTCAGTAAAATGAGGAAAATACTTATCTGTCTCTGTTAAACATTGAGATCTGTGGATGAAAAGCACTAGATAAGAGCTCAGTATTAACTGTTCCTCTTTCTTTGAAACAAGCACCTGAATTATCTGATCTAAAGATGCATCTAATCCCAGAAAGAACCTTGTTAGTGTGTGTAAATTAGCTGGTGAAAGACTAGTTTCAATGTGTAAAAATAAAAACCTCTTTTAAAACAAAACCCAGTTCCTATCATTTTCCTTGTAACTGAAGAAAATAAAATAGTGATTATGAACTTGCCCTACACCATGCTGCATTAACAAGCTCATAAGCAGGATGTCTAAAGATAGGAACTCCTGAAATTTGTCTGTGGGCCATTTGGGGGCACGTTGATACACTTTCTAAATGCTCTTCTGTGTAAGTAATTGTTACAGTTGCCACAGGGTCCTTACCCTTAGGGTCACAGAATAGAAGAAGGGTAGTCTATGAAAATATGGGAACAGAGGACTTGCCAGATAGCATCAGACCAATAGTCCTCCTTGTCCTGTACCTGCTGGGTGCCATGCCAGATGCTTGAGAAGGTGGAAGAAACCCTACAGAAGGCAGTGATGCGATAACACCTCTTCTCCCTTTGTCCCCCACCCCAAGAAAGTTTCCTTTCAACTTCCCTGAATTACAGGTTGGCTCATGGCCTGGAGCACCAAGGGTTAATATCCCTTTCAAAGCTCATGGAGAGAAGATTGTCTCATGGCCCATCTGGTAAGAGGTGTGGTCCATGGTATGAAAATGTTTGAAAACCCCTGACCTAGATACAAGGAGGAAGTGGGGGGTGAGTCACTGTGTAATACTGACAGTTGCAGTCTGATCTATCACAAATAATCTTGCCTCATCTTGCAGTCCACCCACAGCCAGCAGGTGTTGCTGTGGGCTTTAGATTCAGAAGAATGAATACATCTTTCAGGTTTACAACCGTGCCAGCGTATGATTACCAGCTTTAATTGCTTTCTGAGCACCAAAGTAAGTAAAGAGTATGCTTCAGCACTTATAAACAGACCCTTGAATGCTATGGAGCTCTATCAAGCTATTAGTGGAGGCCTATGATGTATCAGTGATAATGCCAGGAGGAACCAGAGCACTGAAGAGTGGTATGTACCACTCAGCATAAACCTCGAGTGCATATACAATGGGGATGCACAGAAGGAATAATGATGTCCCAGTACACTAAAGTCACTTGCATTTTAAAACTTTAATTTTATTTTTCTTCTATTGCCACCCAAGGAAAGTTTGTAAGTGACATTTTCTATACACACAAGATAATTTGTGTGTTTCTATACACACAAATTATCATGGATAATTTCAAAGCACTGTTATGGAAGGTGCTAAATAAATTTACAAGGGAAAAGAGTACAGTTGTCCTCCATGTGTGGGACTGCAATATATACTTCTAAGTGGATGTATTTTGCTCTTGGCAAATAAGGCCATTTCTAAATGAGGTGTTCTCTCTCATCTGCAAATTATTTAAACTATAATTTATGGTTGGTTTGGTGTCTTTTTGCTTTGGATATTTACCGCTGAAGGTTAGTAATAATACCTTGCTCTTATTGCTTTTCATCAATAGATCTCAAAGCACTTTACGGAGGAGGTAAGTCATTTTCTCCATTTTACAGATGAAGAAACAGGCACAGAGAGGTGAAGTGACTTGCATAAGATTACCAAGCAGGAGAGCTGGGAATAGAACACAGGTATCTTGACTCCCAGTCCAGTGCTCTAGCCACGTGGCCCCACTTCCTCTATAGCAATGGCTCTCAACCTTTCTAGATTACTTCATCCATTTCAGCAGTCTGATTTGTCTTTCACCTCACTTACAAACTATTTGCTTACAAAGTCAGACATAGAAATACAAAAGTGTCACAGCACACTATTACTGAAAAATTGCTGACTTTCTCATTTTTACCATATAATTATAAAATAAATCGGAATAAAAATATTGTACTTACATTTCATGTACAGTATAGATAACAGTATAAATAAATCATTGTATGAAATTTTAGTTTGTACCGACTCCTCTAGAGCTTTTTATGTAGCCTGTTGTAAAACTAGGCAAATATTTAGATGAGTTGATTTACCCACTGGAAGACCTCTGTGTACCCCCAGGGAGTACATGTACCCCTAGTTGAGAACTATGGCAATCTAGAACCTTTTTGTCAGGGTGGAGATTACTCTGCACTTTAAGGATCACAAAGTGCAGCTGTTTCTGAAGGAGATAATGTACTATATCATTTTCCAGATGTGTAAACTGTCACATTCAGAGAGAGGTTGAGATTTGCCCTAAGTCACAATGAAAATGAATAGTAGAGGTGGGAAATGAACTCAGGAATCCAAATATCCTCCCCCATTTTCACCACTAGACACACTTTCTGTGAGGCTCTGCTCTCTGTAGCATGTTTAGATGCTTGCTCAAGTGCGTATTTCCCTAAATGAAAAAGATTGTTCAGGCAGTTTACCTGAATCATAGAAATACAGAATGCTTCCCCGTCGTTGTTAAGGGGCACACTTTAATGTGAAGAGTTATAGCCTCTACCCATGTGGCCAAGAAAGGAAATTCCCTGAAGGAGTTTGCTCATTTTCCCTGTTTTCCCTTTTGCGTGATGGGGACTGCATTCACTTTGTCATGATGTTTTTTGATCAGAGTACATTTATCAAATAGGGCCCTTTTGAAGTGGAGGAGGCTGCTTCTGACCATTCTCATTTTTTGGGTAATGAAGAATCTAGATCCTTCCAGAGAACATTAGCACTAGGCAGATGCCTGTCACTCCTAACAGGTTCCCCATTTCTACAGAGGCCATTGCTTGTCCTAACAACTGGATGTGGAGCTGCCCTTTCACCCTCACGTCCACTTGTCTGCTTCACTTTTTTGTTTTTGTTTTGTCCCAGGGCTACTAGTTCCAGTTGCTTCTGGTGGAATAAAAGATCTCCAAAGTAATGGACAGAAAATCAAAGAAATGATGCCCGAGCCTTAGGAAAGGAAGATGTCAGCTATAAATAAGTCTAGATCTCTGTGTCCTAAAGCAATGTGGAAATTCCAGGGAAATGCTGATAAGATGGCAGTATTTTTGGTTATCCTCTTCTGGGAGGTAGATTCTGCTTGTGTGCACCCCATGGTGCAAGGTGAAAGATATACTCTTACTCCTTTTGACCCAAACGGTTAGCCACAAAATTAGGGTCTTGCAGGTTGTTCCACTCATGAGGGGAAATCGGTTATGGAGTCAGGTATTTGTCTGATGCAATCCTGTTTATTTACAAAGAATGTACAAAGTCCTGTTTCCCTGAACACAGCAGGAAGCAAACAAGAGACAAAGTCTTTGCTCACAACTCCAAGCCTCTTTTCCAGTGGGCACTTAGGCCCAGATCCACAAAGGCATTAAGGCTCCTAACTTTCACAATTGAAGTTAAGAGCATAAGTAAATACACAAACCCGCTCCCTCCTTTAGCCTTTTATCCTCCTTTTAGAAGGAACAAAAAAAAAAAAAGAAAAAAAAAAAAACCTGTCAGGGACAGTACTTGGTCCTGCTACTGAAGGCAGGGGACTGGACTCAATGACCTTTCAAGGTCCCTTCCAGTTCTGTGAGATAAGTATATCTCCATATATATAAGAGAGAGATTGATGTTCACAAAAGCTGCAAGTAGAATGTCCTTTCTTTGAGTTTTTCACTGTAGAGAATAAGAGCACTAGACATCTTTGCAATGCTTCTCTCTTCCTTAGATAGGTATAACATGGAGGCCTTTTTGAGTACAATGCTATGACCGTTAGGCTCTTGATCCCCTAGAACCAAGGACAAACTGAACGCCATTTCCATTGCTTGGGCACAACTGGCCCTATATGAACTCAGCAACTGGAGTGCTTGCTAACCGCTGTCAAGCTTTTTTGTAGGCATCATGGCAAAAGAGTTGTATGAAGGGATCTGAAGGATAATGGCAGTTTTGCAGATATTTGCAGGGCGCTTCTCCTAAGAGTGAGGGACAGCATGAGAGAAAACACAAAGGTGCTTGTTTGAAAATACAACAAATGGGCAATGGAGGCTGGGATCGTGGGCTGATTGGAGGGGAGTATCAACCTCTCAGTAATGAATGAGACACGATAGGGGGTAGGGATAGGGTATGAAGAGCCTTGAAAGCAAATACAAGCAGCTTACATCTCATATGATAGAGAAGGGAGAAGCCAGTGGAGAGATGTAAAGAGAGGGATGACATGGTCAAAGTGACAGACTGAAAATGATCTTTGCAGCAACATTCTGAATGGATATGAGCAGGCCAAGATTTCTCTAGCCTTGACAAATGCAAAGGATCTCCTTTACCCAGCCCGTCAGAACTCATTTTTCAGCTTAACAGTGCTGTCTGTTCTACTACATAGGTTCTTATACTGCCCTCAACTCTGGAGTATCTGAGTGCCTTCCAGTAAACACAAAGCAACATGACTAATATCTGTCACATGTGGTTTGTTCTCTCATCCTCTCTCCATGGGGAACAATTGTGTTCAGTAAAGTGTTTTGTTTTGGGAAGGTTTGTGTTTTTTCCCCCCCATGTATGTGCTGCTCTTTGTTTATGTTGGGGAAGACAGAAGAAACGTGCCTTGCAGTTGGAGCAGAAGCTGGTGAGTTATGATGGTCTTTAGACCAAGCCTCTGTGTAAATGGTTAGATAGCATGATTGTTGTGTGGTATTGACACCAAAGGAATCCCCAACTACACTTTCTGACACTCAGCAGTGTGGCTAAGGAAGGCATGCTAGCAGTCACTGGGGACTTGAAGAAATGGTAACTTAAACAAGGTGGAGTCTTTATATAAAAGAATTGCTAGAAACCCTGCATAGTAGTGGCCAAGAGTCCAAATTCTGATCCAGTTCTATTTGCACATAATCTCACCCTATTGGAAACAGGCCCAGCGAGAGAAAGTGATTTGACTCAGGTCACAAAGCCAGACCACAGCAGAGTATGGACCAGAATCCAAATCTCCTCACTCCCAGCCCCATGTCCCTTGCACTAGAGTACAGGTCTGTCTCATCTTACGCTGGGGTTACGTTCCGCGGTTAGCGCGTAAAGCGAAAACTGCGTATAGTCAAAATCACATTGAGTGTAATGGCGGGCGGAATCGCCCGCACTACAGGAACAGTACATAAATTGCTATTTTTCTCTTTTTTTTTTTGCCGACCGCGTAAAGCCAAAAATCACGCATGTTAAATGCGTGTAAGATGAGACAGACCTGTACTGCACTTCCTCTTGAAATGTGTTTGAGGTGCACCCATTCAATCACTGGAAATGAGACAAACCAGTCTGCAGGGACCAGCCGGCTCAATGGGTGCCTCCACACGGTCCTCCCTTCTCTGCAATCACTGCCCACCTGCCCCAGCACCCCCATCCTCCATACTGTCCCCAACCCCTGCCCAGCCACCCCACCCAATACCTTCACCTCCACACCCTGTTCCCCCATCACCACCCAACACCCTCATGTGTCCCATCCTCCTTGCCCTGCCCCTCACACTGGCCAGCCACTCCACCCCCATACACCTCATCCTCCCTGCCCCTTACATGGGCCAGCCCCACCCCCCATACGCTGCCTCCTCCTTGCCCCACCCCCATATGTCTCATCCTCCCTGCCCTGCTGCCCCACCCCCATACGCCTCAGCCTCCCTACCCTGCCCAGCCGCCCCGCCCCCATACACCTCGTCCTCCCCACCGCCTCCCACCCCCATACACCTCATCCTCCACACCCTGCCCCCACCCTGGCCAGCCACCCCGCCCCCATACACCTCGTCCTCCCCACCCCCACTGCCTCCCCCCCCCATACCCCGCCTCCTCCCCGCCCCCCCCCCCTACACCCCCCCCCCCACCCGCCCCCCCCCCCTTCCCCTCTTCCTCCCTGCCCTGCTGCCCCACCCCCATATGTCTCATCCTCCCTGCCCTGCTGCCCCACCCCCATACGCCTCAGCCTCCCTACCCTGCCCAGCCGCCCCGCCCCCCTACCCCGCGCCCTCCCCACCGCCTCCCCCCCCCGCACACCCCACCCTCCCCACCCTCCCCCCACCCTGCCCCGCCGCCCTCCGCCCCGCCCCCCCGCCCCCCCCCACCCCCTCCCCCCCCCTTCCCTGCGCCACCCCCCCCCCCCGGGCCCCCCCCCCAACCCCCTCATCTGTCCCATCCTCCTTGCCCTGCCCCTCCCACTGGCCAGCCCCTCCACCCCCATACACCTCATCCCCCCCACCCCCCCTCCCCCCCCCTTCCCTGCGCCACCCCCCCCCCCCTCCCCCTCCCCCCCCCCTTCCCCCCCCTCCCACCCCTCCTCCCCCCCCCCCCACACCCCATCCTCCACACCCTGCCCAGTCGCCCCGCCCCCATACACCTCGTCCTCCCCACCCCCATACACCTCATCCTCCACACCCTGCCCCCACCCTGGCCAGCCGCCCCGCCCCCATACACCTCATCCTCCACACCGGCCCCCACCCAATACCCCCACTTCCACACCCTGTTCCCCAGCGCCACCCAACCCCCCATGTGTCCCATCCTCCCTGCCCCACCTTTGCTCCCTTCCCCCGCATGCAACCCATCCTCTTCCCCCCCACTGCCCCAACACACCCCACCCTCCACTGCCCAACCCCCCCAATCCTGCCTCCTGCCCCCCAACATCCCCTGGTGCCCTGTCCTCCCTCCCGCCCCAACAGCCCCATCCTCCACCCCAACCCGCTCCCCCTCACCCCCATCCTCCCTGCCTCCCGCCGCCGCTAACCCCTGGCATCGGGCTCCACACACCATGGGGACGCAGCCTACGGGGATTAAACAGCGCCAGTCCCTCCCCTTTTAAAACGAAGCCCCCCTTCTTTTGAACCGCTATCCGCTTCCGGGTTTGTTCATTGGCTGATTTGGCTGTCGATCACCGCCTACCGAGAGGCCGGCCTTTTTTTCTCCGCTTTACACGCCCCCCATCCCTAGCTGGTTGGTTGGCGGGGTTATGATCCTGCTTCCTTATTGGCTGTTGTAGCTGTCAAGTTTCTCCAGAGAGAGGCGGAGAGGCAGTCTGTAAAATCTGCCTAGCAACTGGTGTGGGCGGGAAAAGCGTCCTGAGGTGGTGACTGTTAGTGGCGCGCGCGCGCCACCCTGGGAGTCCCGCGCCGCCGGTGGCGCGCGGCACGGGGGGAGGGAACCCGGCGCGAGGCGGGTCTCCCTGCGCGCGCAGCCCCCTCCTCCTCCTCCCTCCTCCTGTCAGTGGCCACCTGAGGGAGCCGCCTCCCCTCCCCCCACGGCCCCAGTCCGGCCCGGGCCCCGCTGAGGAGGAGGAGGCGGCTCTGAGGGGGCTGAGGAGAGTGAGTGACATCCCCCACCCGCAGCAACCTGTGGGGCCCGGGGCGAGGGCGCGACAGGGACGGGCGGCCGGGCTGAGGAAAAGGGGGGCACCAGGGCTGAGGAAAGGGGAGCGTTAAGGGAGGGGCAGGGGGGGCAGTCTGGGGAAAGCGGGTACCGGGGGGCAGCGATGAGGGAGGGGAGCACCAGGATGTGGGGACACGCCTGAGGGAGGAAGGAGGGGGGGCAAAGGAAAAGGGGGACACCGAGGCTGAGGAGAGCGGTGGGTTAAAGCCAAGAGAGGGGGGCCGGCAAGGCCTGAGGAAAGGGACGGGGGCGGGGGGGCAGGCCTGAGGAAGTGCTGTGCTAAGGGAACCAGGAAGAGCTGAGGGGAGACAAGGGCACCAAGGAGGCCGAGTGCTGGGGGTGGGGTCGGTTCTGAGGGAGCCAGGGCTCCAGGAGTGGGGGCTGGGAGAAGGGTGGAGGGAATTCTGGGAAGATTGGCCTAAGGAAGCACTAGAACTGGGCAGAGAGGCATTTAAAGGGAGAACAGAGCTCAGGAAGTACCAGGGCCGTGGGCAAAGCTGGGGGTGGCGGTGGCAGGGAGGAGGTAAGGGTGCGTCCTGGGAGTTGCCTGCGGGACACAGCCAGCAGAGGCAAAGACAGATCATTGGTGCCAGAGACATGGTCGGGGGCAGTATATGTGCCAAAGATGGGCATCATGCCAAGAACTTTGGGGATAAGGCTGTGGTTTGGGAGAGGGTTGCAGTCAGCAGCAAAGTGAGATTGGGTAGGAGGACATGCCAGAGGGAAGATTTATGATATGGGGAGAGAAGGGTGGATGCTGAAAATGGAGGGCACTTTTCAGGGTAATGAACACACAAGAGACTGGCACAGGCTTCTGTGGTATGTTCTTTGGCGTGTGCCATAAGGGGAAGTGAGGTTTGGGGAAAGTGGCATGGTATGGACAGACAAGCTTTTGCATGGGTCATGCTAAAGAAGGGTGAATGCAGGCAATATGAGGCCACTTGAAGAAAGTACTTGCAAAATACTGGTTGCGTGTTGAGGAGTGCCAGATGGGATGAGTTCGTGATGGGGTTTAAGATGGATGTGTTTTTGTGGGGCTGTTGCCAAAGATGGGTAACTGCACTTAAGTATCCATCTAGTGAAAAACGGGTTAATTTTCCCCCTCTAATCTCACAGCATCTCTCTTATTCCTTTGCCACTATCAGTCTTAATTTTTCTACTTTCTGCTCTGTATATCTCTGTAATACCTTTGGGGGCGATACAATATGTATACAAGACAAATTCTATACAAAATAAAGTTATATTGTGTCTGTGGTCTACCACCTTCTCACCCCTCAGCCATGGTTAGGAGAATGTTTATAGGTTGCTTTAAAAAAAAAAACTTTATTAATTTTCTGTCTTGGATTTTTTCCCCTCTATTCCCTGTTCTTGTAGCAGAACATTTCTCCCCAGAATAGTGTAGGGTAAAGCTAGTGAGGACAAGATGGAGCTTATTTGGGTGCCAACTCAGAAAGGGGTGGAAAGGTTGTGCTCAGGTGATAGTTTTCAGTTTAACCCTAGCACTGCTGTCAACTCAGTGTTTTGTTTGTCACTTTATAACAAATGACTTTTGGTCTGTATATGCAGTCTGTATACTTACATACATGTACATCTTTTTCTATGATGCATATTATAGCAGGTGCCATAGTTAAAAGAACACTCAGCTTGAATATTTGAAAATGACCAGTCCTGTTTTCTGAGTGAGCATTGTTTAAACTGCATATCCTGAATTTAAAAAAAAAATCCTTTAAGAGAAAAAAGTATAGCTGTTTTTTCTACTCCAGTGATATTTATTGAAGTTTCTTCAGCTTATATAGTTAGAAAAGGAGAAATTGATTATACAACAGATTAATCACATCTATACAAAGTGCTTTCAAAGGCACAAAATAAACTGAAAATATTTACCGCCCCCCCTCCCCCAAAAAAACTTTTTAGTAATTTTAGTGTCATTTGCAACAGTAGGGGCAACAGTTTCCTAAAAATGTCCCTTTTTAAGGTTTAGGTTCAATTTCCATTCTAACCTCTCTTCTCATACCATGGTGAATTTTTGGAGAGGTTTGAGACAATCTCATGGCATGTAGGTGTGAAAAATAACACACACCTGTTCCAAATAGTAACCACTTAATCTACCTTATACTGTAGTAGATTTATTTAACTTCTGCCACTTTCAGATGGCAAAACATTTCGTTCTGCCTCTGAAACCGAAACTTGTTTTAAACCAACCAAGTAACTCATATATATTTTTATATACGTATTTCCCCTATTTCTGAAAAGCCACTTGAAAGATGTGAATTAGCTTTTATCTAGTAGTGTCCAATTCCTGACACTACAAAGCCTAAACCTCTTAAGCTACATGTACAGTATGTAAAAAACCATTTTAGCCTCTTTATTGCAGCAAAAATAAAAGGGCAGTGCTAGATTTGGGAATAACCTGGAATCTTTTGCTCCTCTTTCAGTAGAGCTCAAGTGCATTGGACTGAAGCTGTTTTTCTCCTATATGGGTGGCTTTCCACTGTAGTGCCTTCTTGTGCTTGAATTTAGAGTCAGTTAAGTCTTCTTTCCCAAAGCAGGTAGGAAATTAAAAAAAGTAAGAGTGGGGGCATCTTAAATGGACCTTGGGTCTAATTTTGATCAATCTTAAAGGTGCAATGGGATTTTGACAATACTAAAAATGTTGTTTAGTAGCAGCACCATGCAGTGGAATCAGAATTCAAGTTTCTTGCTCACTAGACCAACATGGACTAGCATTGCTAATCCTACCTAAAGAGAAGTAACTTGCAGCTCTTGATTGATTCATCTCTGCCTCAAACTTTGAGAAGTATTGATGGACTTCACAACCAACACTACTTAGTAGTAAGAAGTGTCTCCACAGGGCATTGTGGGCTAGGGTGGGGAAGAAAGAAAAAGAGAAAATGAAGGAAGGAATCCCTCAGGAAAAAAACTTGAAAACAAATGTACTTGGGCCTGGCCTGGGGGAGGTGCTCTCAATTGCCTTATAGGATACCAGGATTCAATTTTTTTTCTCCTAAATAAGAGTGAAATGGAGGGTCGTTTTTTTTACTGTTGACCTCCCTCTCGCATTTTTGACATGATCAAGAGTATCTCATCTCAGTCTTGGTACACTAAAAAGCTAAATGGATGTGGCATCCACGGTGCAGTGGTGAGGGTGACGCTTTCTGAAATAATATCCCTTTACAGGCCCACTTTGCACTCCTCCTCTCTCCCACTGAGGAAGGCTGGATGTACTTTTCTGCAAAGCCCACCAACACTGTTCCAAGCCAATGCAAGAGGGGTGAGGGCAGTAGAGAATCATAGCTGCAGGTATCTGCTAATGCAAATGGGGACTAATTGTACAAGAGTAGCTGGAGGTGTCCTTCCTCAAAGGCTCCTTGAGCCCACCGAAGTCCCAGTGTTAGGACCAAAGCTTACCTGCTTGCATCATTGTGCATTGTGTTGCCATTAGCTTACCCTCAGAATAAGAAAACTAATGTTGTGCGTTGGCCCCTGCTAAGTGCCAGAGCCACATCAACACAATTGGACAACCCAACTTGATTAAAAGGATGGTTAGCGTGACTTGGGGTTGTGTTGGAGTTGGAGGAGCACTTTCCCCCATATCCACTTTTACATTTACTTTAACTGAAGACTTCATGCTTTTCATGTCTTGAATTGTAGTTTTTAGTAAGACAGGATTCTAGATTAGGGAAAGTAAGCAAATTAAGATCAGTTGTGAAACATGCTTATAGTGAACACTCCCCCAGAAATAGAACAGAGCACATATCATAGAATCACAGAATATCAGGGTTGGAAGGGACCTCAGGAGGTCATCTAGTCCAACCCCCTGCTCAAAGCAGGACCAATCCCCAGAACCAGAACTTCAATTTGTCTGCCTTTATTACAGTTTCATTTTAAAACATTAGCTACATAAGTCAGCCATGGCATCAATTCATCCTTTAGAATTCTGTTGTTTAAGGCTGATTCAGACAATTGCTGCCAAAGCTCCAACAGCAGGGGGCACATGGGTAATTGGGGTGGAGGAGTGCCCTGCTATGACAGGTTGAAATGCTAGTATGGGGTCTACTGCATTTGCTTCTTTGCTGCATGTAGAATCAGTGGCTTTGTGCTAACAGCTGTTTGATAGCAACTTGAACCTACTAGATCATCAGGATGTCTCCACCTTTTTTACTATTCTTGCTGGGGCATGTTGCAGGATTTTCTTTAGTTAACAGTAACCTCTATCTTTTATTCCACTAGTTCTTGATACATTTCCTATTTTCCTCATTTTTCATGAAACTGAACCTCACTCTCCTAGATGACAAAGCATGAAAGTTTGAGGTAGGTGGTGGGGTAGTCACACAATCTTGGGCCTTGTGTCTCTCCCGCCTTTTCCCAACGCGTAACTTCAAAAGGCCCAAATTTCTTGAACCTGTCATGCTGCTGGCACTATCATATAACAGAGTTGGCACTTATCAGTTATGATGCCAATACAAAGTTGAGTGAGTCTTTAACAAGAAGTGTCAATTTTTAAAAGAATTCTTGGATAGATAAAAGGGCTATGGAGACCTAGCAATAATTTACATGTGTATATTTACTGATAAGTTATTGCTCATGTATATAAATAAGCAACTCTAACGACCATCTAAGTCCAAGTGTAATCACTTCAATTCGTATTCATGGACCAGTTAGCTATCCAACAATTGATTTTATATAACTGAAATAGCTGGGGAAGTGAGAAATTTCCTTCCTTCTGGATACAATGCCAAGGATGTTAAATCTCTAGAGACCCAGATAAGAGCTCTGCTGTCCTTTTTTGGAATTATTAAACAAGTATAGAATTTATCCATTCAGGAGAACACTGGAACCATAGAATTTGATTGTCTTGTAACGTCTTCCTCTTGCACGATGTATGCCCTTTACAGATTCAGGATAAGGCCTGTCTGGTAAGAGCTTCCCTCCTATCCAAGAAAAAAACAAGGGTACTGGAGGATTTAATGATGCAGTACATGGCATTCTTCTCTCACAGCCAACACCTCACCCTCCTATTAGGGATAGTCTATTATTGGAGGTATCATCTTTGGGCTGTGATGTAAATTAGAGATTCTGATCACATATGTGCAAATTCCCTGACACTTTTTATTGCAGCAGTAGGGGTGTTTGGCTTTGGTGTCCTGGCCAAGTTTCAACTTGGGTAATTACAATCTGTTTACCAAAGTCCACCTGTAGTTTCAACTGGGTACAGTATTCTTCCTCCAAAACTTGTATAGCATTGCTGTGCTCTGTTAGACAGTCTATTCCACCATAAAGCTTTCAGGGGAAATTCTTATGTATATGTTGTTTGTGAAGTGCTTATATAAATGTTGGGAGATAAAAGAACAGTCTGACCGTTCACAGAAGTTAACATTTGACTCTTCTCAGAGTTGCAACTAGTTTTAGTGTGTGCATGTTGATAGCATGAGATACAGACTGTATTTCTAGTTCAGGGGTGCTGTAGCCTCTCTAAGTACTGTAACACCCTTCCTTTGAAATTTGCCTCTTCCCGTCTCTTCCTCACTCCTATCCCTCCCAAAAAGCATGAATGATCATAACTGGCAATCCTCATATTAAAAATGAATTCAATTTCTGACTCTTGTCCTGCAAAAGAAAAGCAGGTTATGGAACTGACCTGCTCTAGTCTTGTTGGGGACAGAGATGACACTTTATCATTGAAGGTAGTGACTTGCAATTTGGTTATGGAAAAAGCTGTCATGTTCCACAGCAATAACTTCAAGTCTGTCTTTTGCTCAAAAGGAATGATGTTGGTAAATCCTATAATAAACTGGAGTATGAGACTCTGATAGCTATCCTAGAAGTACAGCGCTCTTCAATGGACAACATTTTATTGAAATTTGCTCTATGTCTAGCCACAGTCTGGCTTAGATCAATATCATCTACTTACGTTTTCTTGAACCTCAACTTGGGTAGACACACAACTGTCCTTGAGAATATGCAATGTCAATTTTATTATGATACGCTTTGGACCTTACATATTTATAGAAAGTATTCACTGTGCATTCACAGTAACTTTTCCACATGAAAGGAAAAGTTAACTGGGAAAAGTCAAAGGAGGCAGTGTCTTCATCTTTAAAAATATTAGTTTGTTTTAAACATGCTCTAACTAAACAGCTTATCAGAAGCTCTTAGTCACCTTTCCCATCTAAGAAAGGAGCGCATGGCTCGAGAGACGCTGACATGATTGTTTGATTTTGACCAAACACGTTTTTTAAAAAGTAATTACAAACAAAGGGAGGATTTTTATAATGAAAAGTCCAAAAGTATCTGTAGTGCACCCTCTTACAATGTGGACATGACCCTCTTTAGTTAAATCAGGGGTCGGCAACCTCTGGCACGCGGCTCGCCAGGGTAAGCACCCTGGCGGGCCGGGCCAGTTTGTTTACCTGCCGCGTCGGCAGGTTTGGCCGATCGCGGCTCCCACTGGCCGCGGTTCGCCGCTCGGGGGCGACGGGAAGCTGCGGCCAGCACATCCCTCGCCCGCGCCGCTTCCCGCTGCCCCCATTGGCCTGGGACGGCGAACCGCGGCCAGTGGGAGCCGTGATCGGCCGAACCTGCCGACGCAGCAGGTAAACAAACTGGCCCGGCCCACCAGGGTGCTTACCCTGGCGAGCCGCGTGCCAGAGGTTGCCGACCCCTGAGTTAAATCATAGTTCCTAATCCAATGCCTTGTTTTCAGTCACAACTTTTTGAAGCTTTCACTTTTGGTCTTGAAAGTGCTTTGTGCTTGGTCTCTAGCTGAAGATGGTGTTAGGGAAATGAGAGTAAAAAAGGTCCAAACAGAGAGGAGAGCAGAAGGATATTTTTCTTCTCCCACTAATTTTTTAAAGAGTCTTATATCCAGAATAGTTTGGGGGTTGAAGTCAGACAAGGAAATAGTAGTCCCTAAGGAGCAGTGCACAGCTTTATCCTGGAAGAAATTGGTTTTGATTTGACATGTCCATTTTTTTGCTAAGCTCTGTTGCTGTGTATTTTAAAGGAGGTTTGATTCTAGATGCATAGAAAAGGTAATTGCACCCAACTCAGTCTCCCAGGTACTCCAAACTGATTAAGAACCTTTTCCTAATGTCCCTAGGAAACAAAGGTTCTAGCAGAAGTAGCGGCAGCAAGTTGACATTGCCAGCTTCTCAACCAAGATGCCCCTTTTAGCCTAGGGGGATGTGCAGATGGCTGAGGGAGCTAGGAGTTTGAGTTGTGTACACACTCTAACTCTCTGCTCTTTACAATTTGTTATTGAAGCCTGCCCCAATGGAAAAATATATTCCCATTTTACAAGTGGGGAAATTGGTACAGAGAGGTTATGTGACTGACCCAAAACAATATAGGAAGTGAGAGACAGAACCCAGATCTCGTGTCGACAGAACTACACACTCTCATTGCTATGACTTTAAATCGAGGTTAAGTGATGCTATCTGTAAGAAGGGATTCTCCCTTAGGAGTATTCTCAGACCCTTATTCTTGGGATGTGTTTGCAATGTTGATATCTAGTTTTAAACCTTCTAAAAAGCAGAGCTAGTTGAGGCCTTGCACATGCCCCTTCACAACTTTGAATATTCAAGGATAGAAAAGGAACTACATCATAACCCTTCCTCAATTCCCTGTCATTGTCAGAAAGTCCCTCCCTCGTTAGTTGTGCCTTAAAAGACACTGACAAATGTAGAGTTGTACTAATTAGTTTCTGCATTGTTGCAAGACTTGCACACTTGACTTTAGTTCTGTGTCTAGCTTACTGTAAGGTTATCCATCCTGCTACTTTACTTTTATCTATGTAGTGTGACAAGAATGATCCCAGTAGGAAGTCTGGGTGCAGATTGTCCCCATCTTGCTTGACACTTATGCCTGTCACTAACCAATAATTCCACTGCTTACATTAATGTCCTGTTTTATGGTGTATGGTTTTTAATCCCTACATCAGAAGAAGACTTTACATCTTCAGTCTGAGGAGCCTAGTTCAAAGTCCTTGTATTCAAAGAACTCCAGAAGAAAGAAGAAAATTGAGTTACACTTAACTGCATTTCTTGGGATTTCTACAGCTAGGATACCCATTTTCATCAGATCTAATGTTCTGTATGGCCAGAACTCTTGACAAGTACAGAGTGCTTTCTTTGGACTCTCTATGGCCAAACATGGCTAGCTGCTGCCACAGGATCCAAGCTGCCCTTGGATTGAACATAAACCCCTAGAACCACATCAACACAGTTTGTGGAGTTTAGGAGCAGTTCTTCATTCCATATATACAAGTCCGCTTACCTTCCAAAGCCCCAAAATAAACATATCCTGCCCCTCATGCCCCAAACACAGATTCCAAGATATTCAGAAATCAATAGCTTGTGAGATACCAGTCACAAAACAGCAAAGGTCCTTCAGGAGATATGCCTTCCTGCATCCTATATGACAAACTGCTAGACTTTAACGGAGGCTTTTGCAGGTCTCGTTAAGGATCATGTACTGGCAACAATGCCAGTATGGAATCAATAGCAACTATGTCCTAAAGATTCAGGACACTCACTGGTGACACACTCAGAGCCTGTAGGGGATCACATCTGAATAATTTCAATTCAAAGTGAGATCCTGAGTCAAAATTTCACAAGTGTATTGAAACAGTACCATCTGATTGACTTTCAAAGCCTCTTTCAAGTCAGGAGCAGATCAGTCCAGTATCTCAGTCATATGTGGGGGAGCACATTAGTCTTGTCAGGAGATGGTCAAGGTTTTAGGCATGGTGTCTACAGTGCAGGGCCAACATTGCCTCTGCTTCTTCATGTTGCTGAAAAAGACATTTCAGCAAGGAAATACACCAACCAGCCCACTCAGTCCCTCAAGGACACTATGGTTATGTCTTACTTCTAGGGATGGAGTAACCCACAAATGGAGCTTCTTCCTCATGAAAGAGGATGCAAAGTAGAGTCACTTTTGCTCCAGACCTGGCAAGAACTATGGATTCCTGACAGTATTGTGTGTATGTTTTCTCCATTACTTCATATTCAAAGGATTACAAAGAGCAAAAAAGGATAAGGCCTAAGCGATGATTGCAGCTCCAGTTTGGACATATTCATTTGGTTCTCAGAGCACTTGCCTGTAACAGTGGGAGCTCCATAGACTCATAGACTTTAAGGTCAGAAGGGACCATTATGATCATCTAGTCTGACCTCCCGCATGATGCAGGCCACAAAAACTGACCCACCGACTCCTGGAATAATTCTCTCCCTTGACTCAGCTGTTGAAGTCCCCAAATCATGATTTAAAGACTTCAAGTTGCACAGAATCCTCCAGCAAGCGACCCCTGCCCCATGCTGCAGAGGAAGGCGAAAAACCTCCAGGGCCTCTGTCAATCTACCCTGGAGGAAAATTCCTTCCTGACCCCAAATATGGCGATCAGATGATCCCTGAGCATGCGGGCAAGACTTCTCCATCCAGTTGCCAGCTCTCCCAGATTTCCTACTGCAGGATCAGGTTCTCTATTTACATCCCAAATCTCTGAACACAGGTGCATAAATGCTGGATTGTTAGTGGATTATGAATTGACAGTTCCTTGAAAAATTAAAAAAATCTTTGAGTACAGAGTGTTCAACAAAGAACAATGCATTCAGGTGGAAATGTTTTATTGGCCTCAAAAGCAGCAGCCTTTGATTATTTGTATTGCAGTAGCAATGAGAAGCTCTGTAAAGGATCTGGTCCCTGTTGTATACAAGCAGTGCCAGTCTCTGCCCTCGAGAGCTTGCAGTCTAGTTGAGACAAGATGCAACAAGTGAGCAAGACTGGAGAAAGGGGACTGACAAGGATAACAAAAATAAGATCATTGGCTGTTACACAACTTGAAGGTTCAAAGATTTAAAAAAAACAAAATCGTAAATGATCAGCTATCCAACTGATGTATAGCTAAACTGGTTGGCAGATTTCTCATAAGCAATATTAGAGATGGGCCTTTATTCCTTTAAGTGTGGAGTATCCTAGACTGTTCAAATAAAGGTTTTCATTCCAGAGAAGACTAATAGGCCTCAGGGCTTCCTCTACATACATAAGAACAGACTACAGATGAGTTACAGTAATAGGTTGGCAGGTGTACATGACAAGGGCAGTTCTGGATATTTAAAGTTTGAGTCTCTTAATTGGTAGGAAATGAAAGACAGATCTCCTTCAACCCTCAATTGCTAGTAATCATTAGAGGCATCCAATCAGTGATTGCGGGTCCTGTTTCTCATGACAGTTCATGGTAGATGGAATATGTGGAAAGCCAAACTCCATGTGAACACTGTATAAGGCCTTTCTGCTTTTAATCAGGGTCAAGAGGTAAAAATGCTAGCAGGCAATGTAACAGTGATTGATAAAAAGCAAGGGGGTGCTCCCTCACAGCCATTCTGTCAAAGTGATGGCCCTGTGGGACTGAATCATTGGCTATATATCTTGCCACCAAACAAGGTAAGTTGCAGAGCACAAAATTAACACACAGGGAGTGAAGCAGACTGTGGTAGACCTATTTTCAGGAGGTGGAGCCATCTGTTCACAGATTTTTGCAACAAATGTCCTTGATTTTGCTTCGAAGTGGGTGGGGATAGAAAGTCCATTAAAGACTTGATGAACTAGAGCAGTGGTTTTCAACCTTTTTTTCCATTTGCCAGACCCCTAAAAATTTTCAAATGGAGGTGTGGACCCCTTTGGAAATCTTAAGCATAGCCTGCAGACTCCAGGTTGAAACCCACTGAACTAGAGCAAGGAACCTATTTCCTTTTCAACTGATAACATTGCTGGTTAAGAGAAGAGACAGGACTGGGCCCAGTTCACTCTGATTGCTCCTTCTGGGCAATGCAATATTCATTTATCTCCTAGTTTTTTCACAGGAGCCTCCACTTACTAGTATTAACAGATCTTCTGTCCTAGGAAGACAGCCTCATCTTTCATTCCAATTTAGACTCATTTCACCTCACTGCTTGGATCATGGAAAGTCCACTGTTTCTGATCTATGACATTCTCAAGACTATAAAGTATCTTGCTGCAGTCCAGAATACATTTCACATTGAAATGTTATTCCCAGAAGTGAAGGTTTTCCATTTGGGCAACAGATAACCTCCATGCTGTGTGACTTGCAACTGAATTTACAGCATGAATGCTAATTCCCCATGAATAAATAATAGAAGTTCTTAGTCTTAAGTCTGTGGAATTCCTTTTATTCTTAGCACAAGCCATCTTAAAACTATTGTTATGATTCCTCATGCTGCTTCACTAGTTGCATCATGCTTAAAAGTTTTAGGCTTTTTTCCTTTATAAAAACGTATCAAGATGTATCCTGATTTAAAAAAAAAAAATCAAACTTTTCGCCAATGACCTAACTATTTTTAAATCCCTCCCCAGTTTTTTTTGAAGTTACATGGTTGCCCATTTTATTCCAAAGAAGGCTTTTGGACCACAAGTGCAAGGAATACATCACCAATTTGTCATAGGTAGGTAGATAGTGGAAATGAGGGGAATAGAACAGATTTCGGAGGCAAAATTCAAAGTAGTTGCATTCCTGTTTTCTTGAGCATCTGGCCCATTGCACAACTCTGCAATTCAATCCCCATTAACAAAAGAATGTTTTTGCTTTTAAGCTTAGACAATTTATTTTCTTCATATTTAAACTGTTTTTGTATACTGATATTAGGAAAAATGTTAAGTTCTAATATAGGTTGTTAGTTGTACTAAGATCACAACCAAGAAAAGTGTATGTCTGGATTGTTTTTTTTTGTAGTACTTAAGTAAACATGACTCAAGTACCAATTTTCTGAGACCAAATTTGATCTAAATGTAGGTAGGTGGTTTTACCACAGACACACAAGATATTTCTTGCCAAATAATGATGCATGCAGATAAAAATCAAGTGGGAGATTTATTTACTGGTCAGTATAGTATTACTTATGCCCATTTAACCCCTCCTATACAACTGTGATGACAGTACAGTTTCTTAAAGGTCATAAATCAAGACACTCTGGCCTACACTAGATTAGTATAAGTATTATTAGAGAATTGTTGCCAATATACTAAATGTATGGAAGACCATCACCATCAGTGGTGCATATTAAGCATTTCAGCATGAATGTTCTGGAGCAAAGTTTAAAGCAATCCACTTATTGTAGACTGGGTTTCACCTCATAATTCTTAGCTCCTATTTAAAACTATCCCTTTTGATGTGGAATCTTAAGAAACCCCACTTTTATATGTGATTAAACCTCATTAAGTCACTAAATATAAAATAGACCCGCCAAACCTAGCAATATGAAGAGATTTTCATAGTGTTATTAGAGTAATGTGTGTATATGAACCTCATTAGTGCTTTGAATGCCTTATTCAACTATTCAACCTTCTGAATGTTCATATGGTGTTTTGCTGCTGGAGCTGGCTATGCTGCTGAAAAGATACATTTGGCTCTGGCTTGCCGGAGCCAAATGTGAGGGCCATATCCCGCCACCCTTGTTGTGCTTGTGGTGGCAGACCATACCTCCACACTCTAGGCTGCAGGCTAATGGAATCTAAAGGTGCACAGGGCAGCCGGTACCCAGCCTCACTTCTTCCCGTGAAGGTAGATTGTTACTCCACTTTCTCCACAATCATACAACAATAGACTATCCACAGAAAGTAATGGGAAAGACTGGCTTCCCTATGCGTCTTCTCAATAGGGGAGGGAAGTAATCTCTTCTCCTCTGTATCCTCTCAGAATTGTAGCTGGCAAGTTCCCCTCACTCCACACTGGTGGCTGTGTGGAGGTTACTGCTGCAGCCTCCTGCAGAAGGTACTGGTGGTAGCCCACTTGCCTAGGCTCCTTGCAGGTTCTAATTGCGGAACAGCTGAGCAGGTACTCCCTGCCCTCCTCACCAGACTCCTAAGGATTGATCTGGACCATGTGCAATTTCTCAGGAGTTAAGTGGTCTGGATAGTATTTAGCCATTAGAATTGTTGACCTTGAGAGTCCCCTGCACTCAAGGCAGGAGGAAGTATTATCTAGACCATCCCTGACAGGTGTTTGTCTAACCTACTCTTAAAAATCTCCGAAGATGAAGATTCCACAGCCTCCCTAGGCAATTTATTCCAGTATTTAACCACCCTGACAGTTAAGAAGTTTTTCCTAATGTCCAACTTAAACCACGCTTACTGCAATTTAAGCCCATTGCTTCTTGTCCTGTCCTCAGAAGTTAGAACAATTTTTCTCCCCCTGCCTTGTAACAACCTTTTATGTACTTGAAAACTGTTAGCATGTGCCCCCTCAGTCTTCTCTTCTCCAGACTAAAACCCAAATTTTTTCAATCTTCCCTCATAAGTCATGTTTTCTAGACCTTCACTCCTTTTTGTTGATCTTCTCTGGACTTTCACCACTTTGTCCACATCTTTCCTGAAATGTGGCACCCAGAACTGGACAGTACTCCAGTTGAGGCCTAATCAGCAGAGTAGAGTGGAAGAATTACTTCTCGTGTCTTGCTTACAACACTTGCTAATAAAGCCCAGAATAATGTTTGCTTTTTTGCAACAGTGTTACAATGTTGACTCATATTTAGCTTGTGAGCCACTATGACCCTCACATCCCTTTCTCCAGTATTCCTTCCTAGGCAGTCATTTCCCATTTTGTATGTGTGCAACTGATTGTTTCTTCCTAAGTGGAGTACTTTGCATTTGTCCTTATTCACTTTCATCCTATTTACTTCAGACCATTTCTCCAGATCCTTTTGAATTTTAATCCTATTCTCCAAAGCACTTGCCACCCCTCCCAGCTTAGTATCATCCACAAACTTTATAAGTGTACTCTCTCTGCCCTTATCTAAATCATTTATGAAGATATTGAACAGAACAGAACACAGAACTGATCCTCATGGGACCCCACTTGATATGGCCTTCCAGCTCTGAACCACTGATAAGTACTCTCTGGGAACAGTTTTCCAACCAGTCATGCACCCACCTTATAGTAGCTCCATCTAGGTTGTATTTCCCTAGTTCATTTGTGAGAAGGTCATGCGAGGCAGTATCAAAAGCCTTACTAAAGTCAAGATATCACATCTACTGCTCCCCTCCCATCTACAAGGCTTGAATGGTGAAAGCTATAATGACTTTCACCATTCCTTTAAGCCATCCTGTCCCTCTGTACCTTTCCTTATTGAATGGCTTGTGAAAGTGTAAGCTCTGATGTGCAAGTGTGTCTCGGATTTAATAAGAGAATTAGTATTGCTTGTCAGTACTTTAGAGACTTTTCTATAGAATTCATAGTATTCAAAGCACCTGCCTTTCAATGTATTAGGATTTACCCTAAACCATACACCCTTTTTTCAGGTTCTGCCAACTATTTAATTCTGCTCTATCATTACAGCAAGAAGTTCCAGGTACAGTTTGGTGAAGGGTGTACAAAATGGTTGAGTTATTGGTGTGAGAAGGAGGAAGTATTGGAGCATAGTTCAGTGATTCTCAACCAGGGGTACGCAGAGGTCTTCTAGGGTGGGGGTTCTCAACCTTTTTCTTTTTGAGCCCCCACTGCCCCAATGCTATAAAAACTCCATGGCCCACCTGTGCCACAACTACTTTTCTGCATATAAAAGCCAGGGCCGACATTAGGGGGTAGCAGGCAGGGCAATTGCCCAGGCCCCCTGCAAAGCTAAGCTGCTCAGGCTTCACTGGTCAAGCCCTGGTGGGGCTTTAGCTTTTTGTCCTGAGCCCCAGTGAGTCTAAAGCTGGCCTGTTTGGCAGCCCCCCTGAAACCTGCTCATGGCCCCCCCAAAAGGGGCCTCAGACCCCTGCTTGAGAACTCTGTTTTAGGGAGTACATCAACTCATCTAGATACTTGCCTAGTTTTAGAATAGGCTACCCAAAAAAAGCACTTGCAAAGTCAGTACACACTAAAATTTCATACAATTATTTCTTTATACTGTACACTGAAATTTAAGTACAATATTTCTATTCCAATTGATATATGGTAAAAATGATAGTAAGCAATTTTTCAGTAGTAGTGTACTGTGACACTTTTGTATTTTTAGCTCTGATTTTGTAAGCAAGTCGTTTAAGTGAAGTGAAAGTTGGGGTATGCAAGACAAATCAGACTCCTGAAAGGGGTACAGTAGTCTGGAAAGGTTAAGAGCTACTGCTCAAGTTGACAAGAGCCATGTTAGTATCCATAGAGTTGGTGGTTGGAACTAGGGAAAGACCTTGGGGAGAATGCTCTTTAATAGCAGGACATTATGGCTCCAGCTGCAATCATGTTGCTTTCCTAATTAGATGCTCAGCTTTAGCATGAATCTGGATCATATTGCATCAGCTCTGATTATTAGAACAGAATATGTATGCCACTTATCCTGTGCATCTGTGCCCCCTTCATAAGTGAAACTGTTCCACCTCATCTTAGAATAAACATATACTTGAGCTTACTGCTGCTAAGATAGGAAGAACTAGAATTAGCATAACTCTTCCTCTTCCCCAAAAAACAAACAAACAAAAACCTCACAACTGCTTCTGTCCCATTAGCCTAACTGGCAACCCACCTATTGCCACCCCATATAGGAGTCTCATTAATGAAGTGGAGCTGGTGCCCTCCTCTGCAGAACACTGTCACCTAGTGACAGCCAGAACCTGCCAATCTGAACTCTGGAATTCTGAGGGCTGTCTCACTTCATTCTCCCATTTGTCCACACCTTACTCTGTACTCAGTTAGGTACAAACACAGCAATCAAGGCCCAGATGAGGAGGGGGAAGGGAATACTTTGCTGGCATTGCTTTAACATACATCATCTGATGCACAGTAAACAAAGATACTGGGGAAAATATACAGGTGTATGCTTACTAAAATAGCTTCTGTATAGTTTTGCCCTATCAGATTATAGGCCAGCGTTAGGAACTGTATCTATATTATTAAAATTTGTTCCTCAATCATCCTTGCAGAATAGTAACTGGCAAAGGTGTATGGAAGAAGTTGTAAGCAGTCTGAGATTTTGTTCATTCTGAAAATTCAGATAATGAAGTATTTTCATTTAACGTCGAGTGATTTTTAAAAACGATTGTAAATAAATGCGCCTTAGGCTCTGGCTTTTGTTGAAAAATTGACATTTGTTGAATGGGATAAGAATTTAGTACCACACCTCAAACCAGTCTAAGCCCAACTTTAATACTTGTTTACACACTATTTTACAGGATTCAAGCCTATTTACAGCCAGACATTGAACTCTTCAAACAGCTGGTGTTATAAAATGCTCATTTTATTTGAAGGCTTACAGTAAGTAACCTCCTGTGGTCAGGTGATACATATCACAGTAACTTAAAATTCTTTGACAAAAAATGGGATCAAAGTTATTTCTGTAGCTCCTTCTCCTTTTATATTTCTCCTCCAAAGGCACCACATCACACATGAGTCATGAAGGGAACTGTTAGAGTGACAAAGTCCTTGTGCCCTCCCCCATCAGGTTAAGCAGAAGCATTCTTTTCACGTTACATTTCTATCTTTTTCACTCTGAAAGATCCCAAGTCATTTTACTTTTTAAACAAGCGGTATTTATTTTTTTATATATAAATAAAATAAAGATCACTTCCATCACCACTGAAATGCAAACACCTGTTATGAAACTTTAATACTACATCGTGAATAGTTTCTCAAACTGAAGCTACAGAGGGAATTCAGGCAGGTAAAGAGCGTAGTTACGCAAATTGATGTTTGACTAGGACACTGGAGCAACAGATCCTTACTCTTCTGAGTAAGTACCGTGATTGTGGAAAAGGGCAAGTGGTCAACACCTTAGCTTTAAGTCTCATATGAAAGAAGGCACTTCCAGCACCATGCTCAGTTTCTGTTGGCTACTGACACAGGGAAAAGCATCACTTACTGATCTTGCTTGTTACTTAGTGTTCATAAAGGCAAGGCAGTGTGGCTCCAGGCATGAAGAATCTATTCATATATTTTTAAATGTCCATATAAGCAGCTTTGTTTAAAGCTATAAACTAACCTTTATGTGGGCATCATTGAAAAGAACTCTTGTAGTTATTTTAGAAGTTCCATGTCTGTCAGCATACTAGATGATAAACACAAATGAACACCCAGGAGTAGATACAAGTGCAGATACAACACTGTTTACTTGCATGATAGTGAGGCCATTTCAAACTGATCATGCAGGTGCCCAAATATTCAATCGGTGTGACCAAAGACTTAGCTTGATCAAGAACTATAGTAGTGCCAAGAGGAATTTTTTTAGAATCAGCATTGATATTTAGGACACCTAATGTGTGTTCCTAAATAACACTTCTTTAATGCAGGAGAATGGCTCTCTCCTCCATCCCCACTTGAAAAGTTATTTACATTATACACTTAGAGAGAAGCCGGGGTAATTTATCACCTCTGTGACTACCCTTGTTTCAAGTGTCAGATTATTGTGCTGTTTGCAACTAAGTAGTTCTGGCTTTAAAAAAAAAAAAAGGGGGGGGGGGAGGGAGGAGGAGGAGAAACAATGTGGACCAGCAGAATTCTTAAAGTTATAAGAAATTTTGCATCACTAGCCATCTGTTAAGTCTTACCAAATTTTTTTCTTCCTAAGATACCTGTTCTAATATTTTTCAGAAAGTTATATTTAACTAAGTTTGTGTGTACCAAAAATATATCTGTGGTAGTTAAAGCTCTAGCATTTCTCCACTTATCTAGTAGTAGTTTCATAGAACTTTACACATAAGTCAGTGTTGGAAGTATACCATTTCAGCATCCTGCACAGATCTGTTGTGAGTGAGTTACTGCACCTTGTCTACATATTCCCAGGCACACGCTATTCTGTGGCACTGGTATTTTGCTGTTGCTCAGGGTACAACAAAATTACAACACACACATGATTTGTGGTTTAAATGGCAGCAGGCTGCAACTTTATTGGTTAAATATTTGTAATACCAGCACAACTGTCAAGTAATCCCCACAGCTGACAAACTTTAAAAACTCCAGTACTAGTTTGCTTCCCCAACTCTTTCTTCATGTCTCAAGATTGAAGGACCCTCCCACCCCACTTTGAGAAAAGAATCCCCCATCTCCACAGCAGCATCTGACAAAGGATTTGAACTATGCCATCAAAGAGAGACCAACCTATTATAACCTCCTGTATCCCACACCAATAGTAGCTGCACTTGAACTACATCCACCCTCAAATCGTTACCTACTAAATGCCACTGGCCTATCACTTAGCTGGCACACCTCACCTCCACAAGTTCTTCATCAGCATACAGATAGGCAAAAGGAACGTGTTCTCTTCAATCTGTAATACTGTACCCAGACAATGTGGAACAACTCTGCACAGTCATACACAAGGTCATATTTCAAAAAGCCACCCCAATGGCAGTTCTAATTTTCCCATTTTATTTTACAGTTTGCTTTTACGAATTCTGTAATCACTCTCACTATGAGCCATGGCAATAGTTTTGGCCAAATCAGGTTTGCCACAAGTACATCTGTTTGAGTACCACTCAGTCTTTTAAGCTTAACAGATGATCTCCATACCCTATCACCAAGGAGTTTCTTCCATCAGATAATATATTAAGGGTAGGAGCTGGTCCTATCTTATCCCTTGTACACCTAAATGGTGTGCAAATGTAGTTCTGCTCCACCACTAGTTTGTGCACCCATAATACAGTACTGCATCCACAGATCCTGGGCATGAAGAGAGATGCAGCTACCAAAATAAATCCTCTCTCCTCTCCTCAGTCCCTCTTGATGCACAGACACTACAGCAATTTGATCCCCAGCTACCAAAGGCCAGAACATAGACCGTCCTACAGCAAACCAGCTGCCACTGCAGACATTGTTACCTCAGTCTAAAATGCACTGGGCTAAAGCTCACCTGGAAGCAGCCAAGAAGAACCAAAAGGCTTCTGGAATACTGCCATAAGATAAAAATGTCAGCAGATATCCATCCTCATGCAGGACAAACAAGCCCTCCCCATGCCAGTTATATAGGGTGACCAGATGCCCTGATTTTATAGGGACAGTCCCGATTTTAGGGGCTTTTTTTTTTTTTAAATATGGGCTCCTATTACCCCCCACCCCATCCCGATTTGTCACACTTGCTATCTGGTCACCCTAGTTATATAAGCAGATAAACCTCCAGGCATAGCTTCTTCCTTTGTCAGTAGAGGTGCACCACTGAACTTTGAATCTTAGTCTATTTTGTGGAGGCATTTTTTGGGGGATGGTGAGGGAAGAAGGGGCGGATCCCCAACTAATGGTTGTTGAGCAACAAGGTTCCAGGCAAGCCATCCAACTAGTCCCATTGCCAAGTTTCAAACCCCAAAGATGTCAGATGGCTGCTGTAAATACCGTGTGAAACAAGAGGCTCTCCACTTCTGATGCTGTAGCCTTCCCGATATACTCCCAAGTTCTCATGCGGTTTTATAATGAGAAGGCAATGAATCTTTTGAGAGAGGATCTGATCTAGCCCATTCTTCAGATAACCTCTTTGCAAGATTCCCCATACCTAGCTGCCTGGGAAACAGAGGACACTGCTGGCAAATAAGATGCTGCTGTTGAAACAATCCAGCCCTTGAGCCTCTATGTGGGCTATAAATTACAGGATGTGATCCACAGGAAAAGGCCAGACCATAGAGAGACCCAAACTTTTCTCAGTAGTCCTGGCATCACTATGGGAATCGGTCTGCTTCAACAGCCAGTCATCAAACACCATATTCCTAGAATCAAGGATGAGAGAGAGAGAACTGGCAATGCATTTTTTCATACTAGAGAGACACTATATTCAAAATGTGTTATGGAACAACAAAACAGAACAAAAACAATCCCACCCCCTGAAAATGAAGCACTCAAACAACCCCCCAGATGCATAATACAGTTGTAGATCTGAAGGCCACTCCCATTTGGAGTGCTAGAATGACAAACCAGTAAATTGTTAGAAAGTGCCACCTCTCAGACAGAGAAGTCTTTCTGCATATCCCTAGTAACCTTAACATGGTAATGGAAGTAAGGCCGTGGTTGCACATGATTCAGGGCCTGACAAGCAAAGGTCAGTACTCCATTACCTTGGCTGGCTACTTTCATCTCTCCAAACTCCTGCAGTATGCTCATTTTCTTTCACAAGAGGTGTGCCTCACCTGGATTTTAAAAGAAATGCTGTGGTAGAAGTTTGAATGTGGGGGCAGGATCCTCATTCTTCCAAAGCCAAACAGAAACCCTAACATGATACATGCTGCTGAAAGCGATTCAACATTGCCTCACTTTGTCCTGAGCCATTAAGGTGATGAGCTTCCAGTCAACAGATCACCTCCCACAAAAACATCCCAGTCTAGATGTGAAATGAACTGGAGCCTTTCAGAGGCTGCACAAGAAATCCCTATTGGCATTAGCTTGTCATAACATAAATGCCCATCCAGGGCAAAGCCAGATAAATCCAAGCCCCTGGAATGAACTGGTAATAGTCTGAAAGCTGATTTAGCCATCACAGCCCTTCTTTTGTAGTCCTAAATCACAACTATAATCTGGTCAGAACCCTTAACATACCAAACAAACCTCAGGGTCAGTTAGGTCATTCACTGAGCTACGTTTGATTTAGGAAAGAGGAGGATTTTTACCTGGAGTTTTCAGGGACCACACCAAAGGTTAAGTAATGGAAACAAGTTAGAGAGCTCAGCACCACCGCCAATTTGGAATTCCGGTAATAACTTGGCCCACCTGAATCTACCCAACAGCCTTAAGGTGTGGCACAATACAGTTTCAAAGGATCTTCATTAGGAATCGTAAACATACACACAGATAAAACCATCCCACAAGCATGATTTCCTTGTGTGTGTGTAGATCCTGGGCAAGTTAATTGGGGTGGGGCCTCTTCCTTCCATACCTAATAGTGCACCCTAGTCTTTACCTCTCTAAAGGGAGGCAGATTCATTTTGTACTCTACAACTGAGGCATATTTTTCTATGTATTTTCTCGGGCTGCTTTTTGTTAGTTATGATAGAATGAACTCAGTGTGGAATTCCAGTTAGCAGTAATATGGGCCATCTTGAGATTCTTAGGTACAGGAGTCTTCATACCTAGTCTCCCATCAACCCAGTTGCTGCTTCCTATGCAACAGGGAAGCTATTTCAATTTCTGATGCTGTCCAAGTCTTTTTCTTTGTGGTCTTAGAGATGGTGTCCTAGAGACTGAGTGATTTGCACAAGTCCATTTTTCTGTGATAGGACTCTGCATCCTGTAGGTTGTCTGCATAGGACTGGAACAGACCTCCATGATCATTTAGTCCAATCCTCAACTATCACAGGCAACCTGTCATATCCCATTCTTAAATTTATCAAGCTCCATTTGATAGCTAGATTGTTTGCCCCCCACTACTCCTATTGGAAACCTGTTCCAGAACATCACTTCTCTGATGATTAGAAGCTCTCTTCTAATTTCCAGCCTAAGTTTATTCATGGCCATTTTATAGCCATTTATTCTTGTGCCATCATTGTCCTTTAGCAAGATCTCTTTTCCCTCCTAGGTGTTTAAAGGTGTGTCGGAATGAGGGGGTTAGAAAGAGAGCAATTGTATCCTCTCAGCCATCATTTTGCTAGACTAAACAAACTTAGCTAGGCAATTTTAGTCTCCTCTCCTCTTTCTATCCAGAGTCATCAGTTCTCTGTGTTGGGGGAATTGTACTGTGCAGCATATGTACAGATAGAACATTATGTGAACCAGCAGGCTTTTGGACCTCAGCCTCCAAGCGTCTAATACCACACCAACCTGTGGCATAATAAAACCAATTAAATCCTGCCAAAGCCCTGAGTGTCCCCAGCAAACTATATACTAGCTTCCAAGTAACTTCCAGCTTTAGGAGCAGCTGGAGTCCTATCCCCCTCAATCCAGGGTGAGGTATCGGAGTACTACTACTACTACTGGTTCCTTGACCTCTGCTGAGGCCTACAACCAAAAGGAGTCTCTCCCACTTGACCTGGAAAGAAACTTGCTGCCTCCATGACCATCCTAGCCCTTTCTTGCTCTTCTACCCAGGGACCTTCCGCACCCCACCCCCCAACATCCTCCAACACCAGAGGCTGAGAGAATAAGGAAAACCCTAGGGCAGTGGTTGATTTAGAGTCAGTGGGGCCCTGTGAGCAACTTCATTTTTTGGGGGCCCCCCCTCCAGACCCAGCCAAGAAAAAGAACATTCTCTCTTATCTCCCCCCCATTTTTCATTCTTTTTTTCTCCTTCATTCTCCTCCTATATTATAAGTAATGGGAAGTAAATGAAAATAAAGTGAGGTACCTTCATTGGGGCAGGGATGTGTGGTGCAGGAGAGGGTGCAGGCTTTGGGAGGAAGTTTGGGTGCTGGGTGCAGTCTCTGTGCTGGGGCAGGGGGTTGGAGTGTGGGAGGAGGGGTGCGGGCTATGGGAGGAAGTTGGGGTGCAGGCTCTAGGCTAGGGATTGGAGTGTGGGAGGGGGGGTGTTGCAGCTCCCAAAGCGACTGGCATCCACACCCCGCCAGCAGCAGCTCCTAGTCTGAGGTCAGGGGGTCTCCACATGCTGTTGCCTGCAGGGACCACCTCCACAGCTCCCATTAGCCAGGAACTGCAGCCAATGGGAGTTGCGGAGTTGGCATTTGGGGCTGTGTGTGGAGACACCCCCCACTCCCAGTGGCCACAGGGACATGCCAGCCGCTTCCGGGAGCAAAGCGGCTCTGAGAGAGGGAGGCAGCACAAGCAGGGGGCTGCCTTAGCCCTGCTGCTGGCACATCTCTGCATGCCCCTTGGGGGAAGGGGGCAGCAGGTCTCCGTGCACAGTGTATGGAGCCACCTCCTTCCCCCCCCCGAGGTATGCAGAGACATGCCAGCAGCCGGCTGCTTCCAGGAGTGGCATGGGACCACCGGCCACGGCATGCAGGCAGCCTGCCTGCGCCCTGCTGCACCGTTGGCCAGGACTCAGAGGAAGGTTGTCAGATATTTGTCCTGCATTTTGGGCCCCTCCCCTGTTGTTGGGGGGCCCTATGCCACCAATTTGTTTCATGGTAAATCCACTCCTGCCCTGGGGTACCCCCTATTTGCCTCAGGGTGGTTGGCTATAGGCTACCAAGAAAGGAGGAAAGAAGGTAGATCTCAGCTCTTGGCTGTCCAAACATTAAGCTCCACCAGAGTGAAGCACTGGGAAGTTTTTGGCACAGGTGGTGGACGGGTGGAAGCCTAGGAAGGCTACAGTGGCCAGACTATGGAGTCAAACACAGGAATAGGGGGCCCAATAGATTGTAGCCGGAATCTCACATCATGACAGTAAATTGGCGGGGCCTAAAAAGGTCACGTGGTGGCTGGGGTTCTTTGCGTAGACCATACTGCCTCGAAAGGAGAGGAGGTAGCAGTGAACCTCTGCACACCCAACCCTGGGCAGCGCCACTCCCGCTGCAGTCGCCCTGGAAAGAGAAATGGGGCTGGAAACCTCGCCTGGTTACTAGACTAGTAACCAGAACGGAGGGAGGCAGCCGCTCCACTGTAATACTCACCCCCAACACGTGGAGCCCCTGCCAGGGCCAGCCGGCTAGTAGCATTATTGAATCCGCTGCCAGCAGCACCCTCCTCTTCCTCTTGGCTGCTTATCCACGTGGCCCAGAGGCGTACGTAGCAGAAGAGATCGTTCCCCTGCTGCAAGCAGCAACTCCTTAAAACCCATCTCGATCCCTCCCTTGGCGTCTCACAACCCCCCCAGCCAATCCCTGTTCTTGTGCCATGTGCATTGACCCCTTCTGCCAATGGTGCCCCAGGTCACAGACCTGGCCCACCATTGCCCGGAAACTCGACCCTCTCCACCCCCAGCTGCTCCATATGTCCCGGCACCCAGCAAGAGCCTCCAGCTGCAAGGCTGGAGCTAATTAAGAGCTCCCTTGTGTTTGGGGGGTAGCGAGTAATGGGCTAAAGTGTGCTGGCCTCGGTGCGCATGCTCCGAGGAGTGACGCCGCGACTCCATGTGTAAGAAGCGCATTATTTGGCAAGGGGAGCAGCAGCGGAGAGGATTAGAGAGGGATCCCCGGCTGCACAAAAAGCTCGGGGTGCTAGTTATTTAATCCCGGAAAAGGATCTATATCGTGCGGATCTGTGGGGAGCTACGGGGTAGTGCCTCCGACTGTGAGTTCACTGATTCAAAGTTCTCATTGGGGTGGTTTGGGGGGAAGGAGGGAATAGAAGTTATTTGTAAAAGGAAATTGGCATGGATGCCCCTCCTCTTGCTTTTAGGGAACTGGAGAGAGCGTTCCCCAAATATAAAGGGGCTCAAGCCAGCCCTCGTTAACCTGAGGAAAGTGCAAAGTCTTGTCCGGCTGCTAGAATGTAACTGTATTTCTGCCTGGGATTTTTTTTTTATTTATACTTTTGGAAAGGAAATAGTTTTGTACCTTTGCTTGTGGGGGCCATGAAAGAGAAACCAGGGAGTTGCAATTCTAGGGTGCCTGAAAAGTTTCTACTGTAGGATTCGCTCCAAAATTCCAGGCAGGAAGAAAGTCTGAAAATGCGATTGGTTTGGGTGCAAATCATGGTTTTTGTGGGGCTTTTTAAAGAGCCTTTAAAGCATTTGTTTCGGAAAAGTTATTACAAGCTTTCAACCCTGCCTCCTTCCTCTTCCTCCTCCTCCTCTTCCACCATCACACGCTCACACACTCCCTCCCGGCTTGGAAAGAGCCTGTAGTGGAGTTGGATGCAGGGGAAAGCCCATTCCCTTGAACGGCGCGATTTTAAAATGGTCCGACTCAGATCTGCCTCGTCTGTTGGAGGGTGGGTAGCATATTTTGCGTGGGGGTGGTGTGCTGGAGGGGGTGGAGGGGTGTAGTTAGAGAAGTGGGGTGCGTTTCAGTTTGAGGTCGCTTTGGGGGGGGGTTAGTAATGGGGTGGCTGCTTTGTCCCTCCTCCTATCTTGGGAGAAGTGTGGCATATGCTCCTTAGGGGGTGGGGAGTGGTCTTGAGGGTGGGGAAGGTGTGCGGAGGGGGAGGCGAGTGGACATATTTGTGTGTCTTGGTTGAGCCCCAGTCGTGGCACTTAACCCGGCTGGCAGCCAGACTGAATCTCATGTCAGAATAAGAGTCCCCCCTCTTTTTCTTTTTTTTTCTTTCCCTTCCCCTCCCCTTGCCTTGTTTCACTCGACTGTCCTTCCTGCTGCTAAAGGTGTAGCCGGCAAAAGGGTGGCAAGGCTTTTGCCTGCAGTTTAGACATTCGTGCCAAAGATCCCCCTTCCTGGTTATAAACCCTCCCCCTTAGGGTGGGTTTTTCAGTTTAATTTGCTGATCAAGGCGATCTCTATTGATTTTTCTACCTATGATGGATCAGCAATGACTAGACGGATCTACAGCTGCTGCTTTTTTTTGTTTGTTTTTTTTAATTTAAATAGGCTTATTGCCTAGATGTCTGTATTGGTCATTTCATTATGTAAAGGATTAGTGAACGTGTAGGGGATCCTTTATACAGTAAACTTTAAAGGGGATATTTCCCTGAACCCTCCTTATTTATAACTGCTCTAAATTGTATTAATTATGGAACGGTTTTCTGTGGAGGATGGGGTGTATTTGGAAGGCTAGTACTTAATATGTTACATCTTCAAAGTCAAACATTAAGTTCTTCGGAGGCATTATTATCCCCGTTTTATATATGGAGAAACTGAGGCATAGAGACTAAGTCACTAGCCTAAAACCACTGAAGTAGTCTCTGTTGTGTGTCCCCCGGTACTGTTCATTAGGGTGGTATCTTTTTATGTTTTGTCCCCCCTTTAATCAGATCAGACCTAGATACATATATGCATGCTAAGTCTGTGGCCTTTAGACTCTCATATGAGAGTCTAAAGTGAGTCACTTAGGTTTTACTTTCTCTTGTGTTTTCCTAGCTACCCCTGCCCTTTCCATTTTTATCTTCCATACGGTAGACTCCCATTTCCAAAGTCAGAGGTTCTCAAACTGGTCCATAGACCAAGATTAAATGTGCACATGGTGCTAGTTCTTGTTTCCAGCTGCTTCTACAGGTGTTTAGGCTCTTAGATGCAAAGGACAGTGAGGCCTATAAACGCAGCTGGAAGTGAGACAGCAGCTTTGCTGCCTCTACTGGAGACCACTGCTGCACAGGAAGAGAGGAAGTGAGATACCCTTGGGGACAAGAGAGACACCAATGAGATTGGAGTTACCAGCCATCAGTAGGAGAAGAGAGTGAAGCCTCTGGGGGAGAAGAGGATCCCATGCACATGCTTCCCTGCCACTTGGAAAGAGGAGGGGCAGGAAACTGGGAAGCATATGCAGTTGGAAAAGAGGACCAGGTGGCAGAGAAGCGCATGCAGGGGAGGGAGAAAAAGAAGAACATAACAGATGGGGAAAGGAGAGAACCCTCCACTCCCAAGTTAGTATATTAAAGGCAGATGACAAACACTAAATACTTCTAGAATATTGCTTTTCTGTGTAAGCAAATGCTGTAGTTGGCACAGGGGTGTTGTGTCACCATGAATGAGCAGTCCATGAGACCGACTTTTTATTAAGAAATGGCACATAATATAAATGTGGGAGTCCCTGCTGTAGTTTTTGTGGAAGTGGTGCCACAGTGACACCTTCTGGCATGAAAGGCAGAGAAAATACAGACAAGCCAAGTTGCAGTACAATACACACTATCCTGGGACTAACACGGCTACAACAACACTGCATGCATGTTGCAGTATAAGCAGTAACTGTATTAAGGGTTACCAGTGTGACAGCTTGGTGGGGGGAAAAATTGCTCACGCTTGCTGTCTTCTCTCCAGCATAAGACTCAAATGTTTAGTTATCACAAGTTATGATATATATGGCTACAGGGAATTAAATATACCTGAATGATATTTTATAATACTGCTATTTAGTACTTGTATACCATTCTTCATGTGTAAATCTCAAAGCACTTCACAAACATGTGCAAATCGAGAAACCCTGAAATTAAGTGACTTGCCAGGATCACACAAGAAGTCAGTGGCAGGGGTAGGAATAGAACCCAGCTCTTCTGATTTCCAGTCTTGTATTTTGGTCTTTGGACTATAGACTGTACTATAATGAGTTATGTATTGAGAACTGGGAAGACTGGATGTCTTAGCATATGATAGTCAACTTGTGATGTTCAAGTCACATGAGACTATTCATGGCTGGTAGCTATCAGGTGGTGTAGGATGGGAAGAGAGGGGAAAACCCTCTCCTTACTCTCCATTTTCAAATGCTAGGAAGAAAAGAACTTTGCAACACAAGCCTATGTTATGATGTTACATCAACGTGTAATGATACTGCATTATTTGCTAAAACATCACAATTCAGTGCAGCTATTTTGTTGCTCTCTGCGACTTCCTTTAGTGATCTGCAGGTGTTCTCTGGTGATTACCACTGATTTAATTTTGGCATCTCCTCAAAGTAGTTGGTTCAAATCCAGCTAACAACCATATTCAACTATTACCAGTATCATCTAATGTCCCTGAGTCCTACATGAACTGAGTTGATAGCCGAAGATCACTTCTCAGTGGACAACCATATACGTAACAACTGGCACATTTGCTGATTTCATCATATAGACCGGGGTTCTCAAACTTTATTGCACCGCGATCCCCTTCTGACAACTGAAATTACTACACGACCCTGGGGGGGGGGGGGGGCGGCTTGGGCTTCGGCCCCTGGCGGCAGGGCTTGGGCTTCGGCCCTGGGCCCCAGCAAGTTTAAGTCAGCACTGGTGACTCCATAAAAATGGGGTTGGGACTCACTTTGGGGTCCCAACCCACAGTTTGAGAACCTCTGATATAGGCTAAGAATTGAGTGGATGTGGCAGTTGAGCTGCTTTTCATCTGGAGTCTTTAAAGTGAAATTAGATAGTTTACAATATATTCTTTAATTCAGCTGAATATTTGTAGTGGTCCCTTCTGGCCTTAGAATCTATGAATTCTCCAGTTCATCCCTTCCTTCATGGTTTGGGAGGGGAGGGGGGGAGAAGGACAGGATTGCCTACCTTGCAACATGCTCATAACACTTGCAGCTCTACATTAAGATCAAATTTCATGCTCCAGGGCTTTAGCCAGTCACCTACAGGGGTGAGGAAGGATGCCTCCCCAGGCGCATGTGATCAGATGTATTCTGGAGGTTATTTGCCTTTCTCAGAGGTATCAGAAATTGGACACAGGCAGGGACAGGACATTTGATGGAGTGGGCCAGTGCTCTGACACGGCATAGAGAAACCTCTTTCTTAAATACCAGGGTGTTGTCTTGCTCATATGATCAGATCATAATGATCCCCAGATTTGGGGTTAGGAAGGAATTTTCTCCTAGGTCAGATTGGCAGAGACCTTGGTATTTTTGTTTTGTTTTTCCCTAGCAGGCGATCCATGCCCTATCTCACCAAATCAGTTCCCTGCCATTTCAGGGGCCTCAGGCTTTGGTGATACCTAGATCTCCTCTGTTCTCTGCTTGTGGCACACAGTAGCTTAGTCTCCTAAGGACTGAATGCTTAGTTTAACTAAAATCATTGGGTCCAATATAGGGGTATCTGAGTGAAATTTAATGGCTGGTGATATTTACAGGAGGTAAGACTAGATGATCTAATAGTTTTATGGCGTTTAAGGCCAGAATGGACCATCTCCCAAGGTAGCCCCTCTAAGCTAGAATTCATATAAATGGGCAGGGCAGTATGAGGGCTTTCAATGCACTAATTGTGCTATACCTGTTTTGTGGATAAATTTTAAGAACTTACGCTTCCGTTAATAGTACCTTTCAGCAGTGCTGAAAGCACTTTTGAAGAAAATAAAATGAAGCAGACAATTGTAAGTGGAACTTGTTAGTTGTGAAAATTAAAATACTACAAATGTGATGAGCCCAGATTTGAGAACTTAGTTGTTTAAATTATGGCACATTGTGCCTTCTGAAATGGTGTCCATGTTGTGAGGTCCCCAAGGCAGTTGCTAAGCAACTGGAAGAGTCCTCGGTGACTCCCTCTTGAGAAATTTAGAAGTCAGGCTGAGACAACAGGGTGGCTGTGTCGAACGCAGTTTAATTTTACTTCATGGGTAGGTCAGTGTCAGTTTTTTTGTGTTTAACTTGCCATTGGAAAACATCACCACTCCCTATGTGTAGATCCAGTGGAGAACATTATAGTAGTTTTATATCTTGTTTTGTGGTGCAGAAAACATTTGTAGGGATACTGAATCTGTTTACTTGGGGCATATTATTGAATAATTTTTGTTTCACTTATGCACATTAAGAGACTTGGGCATGAGCACATTTTGTCTAATTTAGAAATCAAAATAATTATAAAACTTTTAATATATTTATAAAGAGATCCTATCCCAGGTGTTGGATACTTTTTTTAATGCTTATGTAACACATCCATCTGAGAAACAATATGCTTACTTTTCTAATATTGCACAAGATGTTAAAGCTGGGGCTTTTATAACTGTTTTGTGAGTAGGGTTACAAATTCTCTAGATTATTTATATGGCATACTGGATACTCATGCCTGTAAATCTTTTCTATATAGATACCTTCGACTACAGGCTTTATATAAACCCCATATAATTAACATAAATGCTTTTTTGTTATGGGATTTATATAAAGTAAGACAAAACATTTTGAATGTGTATAGTATCTTTCAAACAAGGATCTCAATGTGCTTTTATTAGGTAATATTAAAGGTTGAATAAATGGTGATTGTGAAACTGTTTGTTTGGTGGCAGGGGCTCTTGGGGGCAGTGTCCTTATTGGGGTGAGAGTTGGTCATTAATTTAAAAAAAAAAATCAGTGATAGAGACAAGTATATTGGGCACTTGTGAATTCTTGGTGTGACGTAACTAATATTTATAAAGAGGCCCAAACGTTTTCTCTCTTCACAAAGCCAAAATTAGCACTGTTGCTCCTACCTTTATGAAAACAGAGTAGATTTGCTTTTAGACTTGGGGTTGGGGTTCCCCCAACCCCTGGTTTTTATATAATGCCTTTCATATTTGAGGTATCAGTGTTTTGCAAGACCAGTGTGGAAAGCGTAATCTAGTAGCTCCCTCACAGTATTAGATATTAGAAAGTTCAGTGAAGAAATGTTGCCCTCATGCGCTTCAAATCAGCACCCTGTTGTCTTTAACTTACATCAGGACACTATTGGAAATAGACAATCTGCCTTTTAAACAAGACAATTTTAACAGGAGTTATTGTACAAACAAGTACTGAGGAGAACATAACTGGTGATTTGTATGTATTCTCAGTGAAATACAAGTTTTGTTTGTTCCACCATGCCACACCTACTATATAATAAATAAAATAAAATGCTGTGTTAAGAATGTTACTTAGTTTCAAAGTCAAGCACTTGAAAGCTGGGAAATGACAGATTTTTAGGTTGTACAACCTTAATTCTGCTCCCTTATGCAAATGTGTTGTGATACAGTCTTTAATTACAAGATCGCATACCAGTTTTTTCCACAGGACCCCTGCCTCATTCAGTGCATAGGGTGAACCGTGCTCAGGGAATGAGGTAGCTATTCAGTATTTTTATCCTCCTCATTCAATTGGCGGTCCCTTCTTATTTACTGCATGCCATCCAGTCCCTGCAATGAATACATAATTATTCATTTTGTCATGGTCTTTTCTAGGGCACTTATTGCTCCAATATCTGAATGCCTCACAAACATTACTCTTAACTCATACTGTTGAGACTATTATCCCCAATTTTCTGATGGGGAAACTGAGACCGAGATTGCCTGAGGCTACTTAGTGACTCAGTAGCAGGGCCAGAATTAGAATTTAGGAACTCATGACTCCTATCCCTGTGCTTGTTCCGCCAGATGCTACCTTACTGCCCGAGGTGCTGTGCCTCACAGCTCCTTTTTT
>QXTE01000096.1:2750386-3036436 GCA_003942145.1 Platysternon megacephalum
TTTGCATATCAGGCCCCAGGTGTCTCAAGTGGGGTAAAGGAAAAGTAAAAACANATGCAGGACAAACTAGCTGACAGGGGAAGACGGCTATTATCTGGTGTGTATAATGATCCATATGTAGGGTCCAGGGGGTAATTGGAGGTGGGGAGCACAGCCTGTCTGTCTCTTCTCCCCCGCCCCCTCCAACCTCCTCTGAGGAGGTGCGGGGAATTCCTTCCCCATGTTATGTCTTCTGGGGGCAGGAGGGAGAAATGGACCGGGGGAGAGAGGAGCAGATGGGAACATGGCCTGTCCCTTTCTCTTCTCCCTTCACACTCAGGAGAAGCTTTCTGCTTACCTGGTTCCCAATGCAGCGTTTGTTTGCTGCCCCTGCTTTGGTGGCCATGTGGGCCCAGTCTTAGATTAGAACAGGGGTCGGCAACCTTTCAGGAGTGGTGTGCCGAGTCTTCATTTATTCACTCTAAGTTAAGGTTTTGCGTGCCAGTAATACATTGTAACCTTTTTAGAAGGTCTCGTTCTAGAAGTCTATAATATGTAACTAAACTATTGTTGTATGTAAAGTAAATAAGGTTTCAAAACGTTTAAGAAGCTTCATTTAAAATTAAATTAAAATGCAGAGCCCTCCGGACCGGTGGCCAGGACCCGGGCAGTGTGAGTGCCACTGAAAATCAGCTCGTGTGCCGCCTTCGGCACCTGTGCCATAGGTTGCCTACCCCTGGATTAGAATGTTAAAATTCAGTTATTTTGGCATTCTGCCAAATTTGTTTTTCCTGTCATCTCAAGCAACAAAAAGGAAATGGTGATGTTCAGAAGTTTATTTCTTGACTAAACCTGAATGGCATAGCATGGGATAAAGAAAACGCTCTTCTTTGGTGCTAGGGGTTTTACTCTACCAAATGTTCTATGCCTCTGCTGCAAACAATGAAGGTGTTAAACCAGAGGTGGGCAAACTATGGCCCGCGGGATCCTCCTGCCCAGCCCCTGAGCTCGTGGCCTGGGAAGCGAGCTCCTGGCCCCTCCCCCACTGTTCTCCCTCCCCTGCAGCCTCAGTGCACCACGCCGCTGGCGCAATGCTCTGGGTGGCCGGGCAGTGCAACTGCAGAGCCCGGCCTGACCGGTGCTCTGTGCTGCGCTGTGGCGTGGCTGGCTCCAGCCGGGCGGCACGGCTGTAGCACGGGTGGCACGGCTGTAGCACCGCCAGCCACCGGTGCTCCAGGCAGCGCGGTAAGGGGGCAGGGAACAGGGGAGGTTGGATAGAGGGCAGGGGAGTTCGGGGTGTGGATAGGGGTCGGAGCGGTCAGAGGGCAGGGAACAGGGCTGTTGAATGGGTGCAGGGGTCCCGGGGGGCAGTCAGGAAGATGGGGGGGGTTGGATGGGGCGGCGGGGGGCAGTCAGGGGTGGGTGTTCTGGGGGTGGACAGGGAGCAGGGGGAGGGGATGGGGCAGGGGTCCCAGGGGGGCTATCAGGGAACCGGGGGGGGGGGTTGGATGGGGCAGGAGTCCCGGGGGTGGGGGGGCGGCGGGCCATGCCTGGCTGTTTGGGGAGGCACAGCCTCCCGTACCCGGCCCTCCATACAATTTCCGAAACCTGATGCGGCCCNAACCTGAATATAGGCCTTGGTACCTGCTTCCCCCGGATAATAAAGAAACTACAGTCCTAGAGGATGTCAAAAATGAAGGATAATCATGAAAATTGGCTGGTTTATGGATTAGTTTAGAACAGGACTGTTAATTTAGAAATTTGGGTTCTCTTGCTGGCTTTGCCACTGACTTGCTATATAACTTTAGACAAGCCGCTTAAACCTCTCCATGCCTTGGTTAACTTGTCTGTAAAATGGGGATGATGGTACCTACTTATCTCTGTAAAATACTTTGGGTGTTACAGATGACAGTATAGAAGTGCAAAGTACTGTTTGGAACAAAAATTCCATCTAGTACTACTTTTTTTTTTTTTTTTAATTGATTTTATAAAAGTGTGGGTAGCTAATCTTTGTCGTGCCAGCATGCATAAACTTCCTGTGATCCACTAGATCATTATTTTTCTAGTAATCATTACTAATATAGTTTGTTTCCTGTTTACAGATTTTAATGAATTTACCTCATAACCTGACAAGTTCATTTATAGTTTTAGGAAATGCAAATTCTTGGAGGGCCTAGAGGAGAAAGGCATAACAAAAACCAGTGAGTGGAAGTTAGCCTGACAAACTCAAATTAGAAATAAGGTGCACATTTTTAGCAGTGAGGGTGATTAACAATTGGAACAGACTACCAAAGAAAGTGGTCCATGCACCATACCTTGTATCCAGTCTTGATTTGAATATCTCTTTCTAGAATATATGCTTTAATCATACATAAGTTTTGGTGCTCAGTACTGGGGTAACTGAAATTCTGTGGCCTGTGTAGGTCAGACTAGATGATTTAATGGTTTCTTTTGGCCCCAAAATCTATGAATTTGTATGTTTTTTCCTGTCTCTATTACTACAAGAGAAGTAATCTATCCAGAAATCTGTTTCATTATTTAATAAGTCTTGCTGATTGGTTAGACCGTCTTGGCTGTTCCCTTATTTAAAGACAACAGAGTTAACATTTTGCATCACTGCAGGTCTACAGGCTTAAAGTAGTGTGTGTTCAGTCATAATTGTCTACAAATGCGTAGAAGGACAGAAAAGATAAACAACTAGTTTGTTTTTGAACAAGAATTCCAGATACAGATGTGCTAGTTGTCTGTCTCTCTCTCCCCTTTGCAACTTTTCCTTGCACAGGCCCGAGTGAGACTGTCACTTTTTCTGGGTAGTGTTCAGAGAAGGTTGCTTCACTGCATTATCCTTTGATTTTTCTTTTTTTTTTTCTTTTGGGGGGAGTGTATGTATCCTTCCAGCTGATGTGGGGCTTTAGCTTCAGTTCAATATGAAAAGCTTTGTTTTTTCTGTACTTGGAAGACGATGATTTTATAGTAATTGTTAAATGGAGTTGGAGGCAACTAATGGATTACACATTGTTGATCTGGAGATGGTCTACTGAGGGATCCGTTATTCCTTCCAGAATGAAAAACAGCAGTCTATAGACACCTGGGGTCTTGTGTCCTTGTTGATGCTCTGAGGCTCATCCCCTGGTTTAGGGCTTGTCTACATGGAAACCTGAACCAAAATAACTAATTCATTTTAAATTCACACCTAATTTTAGTTCTACTTAGTCCTTGTAGACAGGCTCTTGGAGATACTGCCTCATTATACAATTCTTGTGACTGGGAGGGACACTGAAGCCCACCAGTTAACCAGAGGCATCCATGAAGGGAGTGCTCTGTTTGTGTCACTCCATCTCTAACAGCTCAGATCTGGGGTTGGAGTTGAGAATTAAATGAGGGCCTACAAACTGAGCTTTGTTTTTCTTCATGATTGGGCTGAGCCCTATCACTATGTGGACTTTTACCATGCAGATTATTTTTGTCTTAATTTTAGCCAGGAACACTGGAAATTAAGTCTCTTAAGAGGGCCACCTTATTGAGATTAAATACCTGTTAACGAGTAAGGCTGTACAGTACTGTTTCCCTCTATTTTTTTTTTCACTAGAGTGAAAACTGTCTAGCACCAATTAACTGCAGAAATAAATCGAGAGAATGCTGGAGGGAAGTCTAGAAATTTATATTCTAAACTAATTTTCCCAACAAGAAAATCGATTTATCTTATTTTTTTCATTCCCTAATAGAGCTAACTGTTGAGTAACTTTTGTAGAACCACTTGCCTCAGAAATTTGTGTGACCAGAGTATTTCAGAACGTGTGTGTTTAGCACACCACAAGATTAAAATGACCGCTATGATCACTGTTCTTATAGCGCTTCCAAACAAGGATATTTTAAATATATGAGGGAATGTGTTTGTGCACACAAATATTGTCTTTGATTAGAGATCAGTTATAGTGAGTGCAGAGTAACTTTTCCTTCCCTCCCTACTTCCAGTGAACCCTCTATTTAGTGTGGATAATTGAGAGGAGGAGTGAATTGTTGTATTTGGCTGACATTGTAGCTTACCTGTGGAGGGAGGGGTGACTGCTTATGATGTCACCAGCAGTATTGAAATTGCCTCTCAGACCTGACTTGGAGAAGGAGCCAAAGGTCAGGGACAAATATTAATTCCTCAGTACTCACAATGCCTGTAGGAGTTAGCTTTCAGTAATAAATCTGGGGAGGGCTTCAAGAAAAAAATTTAATTGGGTGATGTCTGGTTATTTTAATTTACTCTTTTTTTTCGCTGACTTCAGTCTCAATATGATGTGAGCCGCCAATATTTTCATGAACACCATAGTTACATGTGCATCAGAAAATGGAACGGATCTGTTACTGACAATGGTCATCAGCACCCGCTTTCCCTCAACCAGTATTGAAAATTGATGTAGATGGGACTAAACCACACCAGCACCATCACAGAATGCTGTTGAAAACATTGCTGTCCCATCTGCACTAGCAGTTAAGTCACTTTCTATGCTGCTTCATCATCAGAAGGTCAATTTCCTTGTCTGGTATATGTTGTCAATACTGAGGACTTCCAAAGTCTTTATGGAGACTAGAATATGATCTGCATCATTTGGTCTCTTGCCAATGATTATTCACACAGCCTCAATTAAAAAAATGAGTAATTTCATCACTATACAGTCATGTTGCAAACTAACATGGATAAATCTATAGGTCATTGCAGAAAGTCACATGACTGACTGGCTTTAAGACACTTCCAAGAATTAGAGGAGGAAGTAAACCAAAAGCTTTCATGTTTTAATAGGTTTGCAGCAAATCATGTCTTGGACTGAACTACGAACCACATAAATGTGTGTATGTATCTGATATATACATACGCATGAGAACCACCTATTACATTAGTATAAAATATAACCCTGCAATTCTTATCTTTCATTTTCATCAGATAGTGAGTAAAAGTTTATATATCTGGTTAAGGTGGGTACAGTATTAGGTGGGCACTCTGTGTAGAATTATATTTGACATGGACTTTCCATTTCACTTGTTCTTTTTTCTGTATTTTTTAATAGCTGACTAATGTCCACTGAGATGAATATGCTGTACCAACAGTAGGTCTTTGGTGACTTAGGCACATTTTATTCATTAGGTTTCAAACAAGATCATGTTATCAAACATCTAAAATATTAATTATTGCATTATTCTATTTCTTCTTAGGACTCTGGCCTTAGATTTGATTGTGTGAGTGGATGGGAAGGAAGTCTTTCCTTCACCTGTCTTCCAAAAATTGTGATGAAAGCTCTACTTGATAATCAGATTTAACTTCTCAGCTGGTTAACGATGTAAGATGTCATTCTCCTCCCCACCCCCCCAATCTAAATTCTCTATGTATGCATTCTCTTTAAATGCATATATTTGAAAGTAGTTTACATTGGTAAATTGGTTTCAAATTATCTTGCTCTTCTGCTGTTGATTAGAAACCTGACTAGTGCTGGTAGATGAGTGGCACAGCCTCCGCCTCAGGTCTCCCATGTATATTCTTCACTAGACACCAGCTAGAAGGAGGTGTGGAAGATGTTCTGTGGGTGGCACCCTTTCCTCTTGGGCCACATCGGTCCTAGGGAAAAAGTGTAATTTTTAACACATTAGCTGCACAAATGTAACCTGAGGTAAACCCCAGGGGAAACTTAGAGTTTACATCAACCAACTAATGTGTTAAAGCTATGGCTTTCCTTACTACCCTAGGATTTTAACATGTTCATGTGCATGGCTCCTTTTTTTCCTAATGAAGACAAGTCCTTGAAGACAAACAGTACCACAACTGGACTTCAGTGGCTCAAGAAGGTGGAATTCCAGAGATTGCTTCCTTAACAAACATTTCTGGAAACGAAGGGCATCAACAAGTGGATGACTCGTTTTTTCAGTATTTGAAAAACACAATTTGTCTAATTAATGGTTCCAAAGCTGAGCAACTGCTAATCATCCATGTCAACATCAGCTGGAAACTGCTGTTCTCATTAAAACTTTAGTATCTGTAACTATGCATGAGACAAATTAAAATTCTGTTCTCATTTACAGGAGAGGATGACCCTCAGTCCAAATAGTTTGTAACTAGCGAGACAGATACAGTGGTCTATGCAAGGATACTCTTGGATATCTATTTGCTACAGTGAGATGTGCACTATAAACCTTTTACTTATTTCCTTTAGTGGAATAGGTAATAAGCAAGAAGTATCTCTTTTCCTCCCCTCCCCTCCCCCCATTTGATTCTCCATAATATTCCGAAGATCTCCTTACAGAATGATATACTGTACCTTGCAAATGGTTTGTATGATTTTTGGAAGGCTTTTAGTATAGTCTCTCTCTCAACTTCACAAGTCAGATATTTGGGATGGGAGAGAAAGTATATGGTGTACTCTGGAATGGTCTGGTCTATGCATGCATTTTATAACCTTCTTAACACTACTTGCAGGTAGAAAAGCTTCTGCGGGACTTTGTCAGAGTCTGAAAGAGGTAAAGGTTCTTTCATGTTGGCACTCTTTGCTGACTTAGAGATGTATCTTCTGACTTTTGGGGCCATGTATTTCACTGTAGTATAGGGAAGCTGGGGTCAGAGAAAAGAGGCACAGTGGGTGATTAATTTTTTCTTTACATATACTTTCAAAATAGTTTCTTTTTCAGTAGTATATGGATAAGGCATTTGAAACTTCCCTCTGGCTCTGCATTGTCTCATAATAATAATTAATAAAAATTCTCCATAGATGGTTGTATTACATTTTTTGTTGTCCAGAATTGTATCATCACTAATTGGAGATGATGGCTTAGTAAGCAGGCCAAACATCAAGGTTCATGAAGCCCCTTCACCACCTAGAACCACATGTTTGAATCGTAGCAGTTGAAGTAGGTGTGCTAGTTGGTAAATGGAGTTAAACTACGTGGGTCACTGCTCAAGGAGTTCTGGAAAAGACACCTCTGATATTAGATGTTGAGATACTATGACAGTTCTGACCACATAACTAGACTAAAGATTCTTAGAATCTTTTTTTTTTTTATCTGCCTTGTATGTACATTAATGGTCTTCTAGGACTCTTCATCAGAGTATAGTTTTGCCCTAACCTCCTGATCAAAGAACCTCTTTCCAAGAACATTTGTGCTTTGTAATTATGTCCTATCTGGTTTCTGTCTTCCACCCCAGAAATGGTTGCTTTTTTGTTTTTGGGTAAACTGCTTACTGTAAAACCACATTTTGTGATGTGTTTGGGATCCTATGGAATTAAAGTGGTTTACAGAAATAAGATGATGGAAAGTTGGAGTACAATCTGCATTGATCTTTAGCAGTGAGAAAAGATGGCATTGGTCTGATGGATGGGTGTGTGTGTATTGCTATATCAAGTTCTGTACAAGTGTCAAAATAACATTGCTGGCTTAAGGAACCAGTGACCATCTGAAAGCTTGAAATCCTGTATTTCAAATGGTATAAAATATTATTTCTCTATGCCCTTGAAGGTAAAAGTGCATGCATCCCCTGACTGCACCACAGCCCCTACAACTGGTGGAGAATTATAGATCCTAAACAGCCAGTATAGATGAAGCCTAGCAGCTAAAGAACTTTTTTCAGTATTGATTAGTTGTCTAGTGTAGATGGGGCTTTAGAGTCATCTCTTGCAGAAAGAAATCTGATCAGTTGGTTAAACCTCAAATTCTGTTTCATGGTTGATATAGACTGCCACAAACTACTGATAAATGATGAGATGTGTTCAGTTCACTGGATTACTGTGGTGTTAGTTTATCCCTTTGTATTATCTATATTCATTTCCCATTAATGTATTTAGCAAACATCACCTCTAGGAAAAAAGTTACCGCAACCTGTAAGTTCTATTGTTTATTGTGTGAATGTCTTTACCCTCTGTCTTCTGTGTCAAAAGATGCTCACAAATTTATCACCGTCATTTAGACTCCCTCAAAAGATAAAATTCCTAATTGTTGGCAACAAGATGTTGTCTCCCTCCCCACTCCAAGATAAATTGCAGTCCATGGGCCAGATGTGACCCACAGCTCTCATTGTCTCTACAGAGATCTATTAATATAATATAGAAGCATGGCCTGTGGAGACCACAAGCTCACAGTGTGTGGTACTCCATCATGATTTTGGAAGGCAATCTGAATCAAGATGGGGCACTACATTCTGGAATTCTGTATTAATGATGGTGGCTGCAATCAACTTCATTTTATGCAAATAGGTGTGGCCCTCAGGCCCTTGTTTAGACTCCTCCATTAAATCAGTCCTGACTGATTTCTCTTCTCTTCTTCTCTTCCCTCCCCTCCCCTCCCCCCTCTGTAATTTTAACACTAAGTTGTCTCAACTAGACTTGTTACTTCAGACTTAATTGTAGGTGGTTAAAAGTATTGATACGCTAATAAGTGTTCTTCATCTCGCTCTGCTTTAAAGTGTTACGCTCAACTCTTGTTTCCACATTTCAAGTAACCAGCAGTGGAGCTGGGGATGTGGAAACCCAATTTTCAGGAGGAATCAAGCAGTTGCTGACGCTAAATGGAGGAGGGTGGCAAGAAACATGTGATTTATCTGGTATCTGAGTGCTAGTTAAAGGCTTTGGCATTCAATAAGCAATAAATGGCTATAGAGCAATGGCAGGCTGGGTTCAAGTTTCTATCACAGCAGGAGACACCAGAGAGGATGATGGAATACATTCCCTGAGGATTCTGTAGAGACAAATGAAAGACCAAGACGTTTCACTTACTGATTAAAAAGAGTTACAGCCAGCCATGTTGGAATGTCCTATCTACCACCTGTTTATTTTCTTGTTTTGGATGTTGCCATTCTCTGTAGCCTGCACTAATAAGACTCTCTTAGTCTCTTTAATCACTTTAAATCTGTGGATGTTCTATAAGTAAGTGATATATTAAATATGAATGGAAAAAATAAATTATTGCTGCAGACTTGTTTTTTTTGTAATGTCAAGTTAGCTATTTTGTGTGTATGAAAATGGTAGGTACCCCTCCTTCAAAAATAAAATGTAGGTTCCTGAAAATAGTTATTCCAGTTCTTGAAAAATGTGTTTATACAGCTATTGTAGATTACTTGCCTCACTAGGTTTATTAATTATTATGCCTTCACTAACACACTTTGTCAACACAACAACCCAGTGGCGAGAGTAGCTGACAGGGTCAGTTATATACAAGTAAAAATAAATCTGTCAGGTAGCATTGTTGAAGCATCACCAGAATAGCGTCCTTGTAAGTATTTTAGTCACAAAGGTCCTGATCCTGCAAGGAGCTTCGCACAAGTAGGTATGCATGAGAGGCATTGATTTCAATGGAGCTGAGTGCAGGATCAAAGTCAATATGATTGTCCAGGGGTACAGAACAATCAATCAGGTTGAGACAATACTACTTCCTGCAATGTAAATAAATAAGTATAATCTGGCTTTTAGTTCTGTCTGCTGTAGTTTTGTATTTAACAAAATGAACTGCAGTTTCTTTTTAAATCAACTGCTTTTTTGTCTGCTTATTAGCTATTGTCGTCTTAGTTTTTGTTTAAAAAAATAAATTGTTTTTCATATGAGTTGGCCTCTTGCTAAGACCTGGTGTGAGTTAATGATTCAGTCTTACCAGTGCATCCTCTATGAAGCTACATCTGGGTAGACAAAGGTGAAACAGCTGTACAGAATTTTTTGGACTTGGACCTGGCCTTTCTGAAGAGGCTGTGCATCTTCTTCCATCTTGTTCAGTAGTTTATTCCCTTTTTTGACAGAGGGTGGGGGTTGTTTTGTTTGTTAGGCTTTTTATGCTAGATGACAAAGAATTGAGAAGATTACTTTGACTTTATTCTTGACTGTTAGTTTTACAATTGCTATTTTAAAATTAGCACTGAGGGTAAGATGTTATTGCAGTTACATTTATTTGTACACTGCATAATGTTTTGGTGAAACCCTCTATCAGACATCTGGGTACCCTCTGGGAGGAGAGAAGGTGTCCTCTTCCCCCTCTCCCCCCTCCCCCAAACGGTGCAGGATGAATATAGCTTTACAGTTAACTTTTCTGTTTTTGAGAACTGATTTTAAATTTAGTTCAAACAAAACTGATCTGTCCAAAGAAAGTGAGTCGTCATGAGACTACCTCTGCCTAAAATGCCACCTTTGCTATCTTGACAAGGGGATGAATGACCTAATATGTCATATTCTGAATTTTGTCAAGTATCCGTGTCTGGGATGGCAGTAGAAGCTTCTCATGGACTGCTTGGGTTTGGGGGACTAACTTGTTCTCAGGATTGCCTGGGAAGCTGCCCTCTTCTTCCCCCATTTCATGAAACAACTTACATCTGGAGTGAAAAGCAGACGGCATGCTTGTGTTTCTGTTGGAGTCCATAGAGACGCAACCCAAGACAATCAGGGGTGTTTCTATTCATGAGTAGTCAACCAAATCGTGATCTGGGTATTTTGAGCCTGCCTGATCTTCTGAATCAACCTGCAAAGAAATGCACTTCATTTTGTGCTGAGTTAGGTCTCTGTCTGGGGTTAGTCAGTGTTGCATTTTCCATGTAATATCTGTGACCTCTTTGTTGCATTTGCTCTGTACACTTTGGCTTTGTAAATTGCTGACTGGAGCAGCAAGCCTTGGGCATCCCTGGCTTTTTGTAACCAGAGCCAGACTTTTGAGTAATGAACTTTCTGAGAAATCTGAGTTAGTGTTAATTTTTTTCCTTCTTTTAAGCCCTATTTATTGAAACTTTCTCTTTGCCTCTCCCATATCTTCATTTTTTATTTTTTTTGTTTGATTTCTTGGCAATTTTAATAAAATCTGGTCAGTATGAGTAAAATAGTAATGTTTTGGGCAATGTATTTGGTATTAGAAGATACTCCCAAATCACTAAGTGCTAATGTATCTTGATTTAGCAGTCAGGGTCTAGAAATCAAGTTTATGCTAGTGATATCAGAAGGGTTCACCCTAGATCTTTTGGGGAGTCTACAGCATCTGAGTTTTTCATTCTTCCTTCTTGCCATGCCCTGGAGCATGAGTAGTAGGATTTTGGGGAAAGAAGGGCTGAACTTGATTATTGGCACGTCAGAGTGTGGAGCATGTGAAATATGTGTTTTGGGGTGTTTTGTTTTTTAAAAGCACGTAACAAAAAACAACAAATAAGCTCCTCCTGTAACAGGATTTGAGGACACAAAGCAAGAGAGATTCTCATGAGACACGGTACCTTGTAACTTGGGAGCAAAGTGCACTGGGCTGCAAGCCAGGAGCCCGAGAGTTCTAATCCCCTGCCCTTGCCGTGATGGTTAATATTTCTGTGCCAATCACAGCCTTTATCCAAAGCCTCACTGTTACGTTAGGGGAGGTAACTATCATTCGCTAATGTTGCAGATGTCATTACTCAGCACTTACACAAAGTTGCTTCCAGCAGAGCTGGGAATAGACCCTGGGTCTCTAATATAACAGCCCCAAATCTCCTCCTTTTTGCCATGCTCCCTTTCAGAAAGAATGTCAAATATTTGTGTAACCTACGCCGTGTGACTGTCACCTTTTTATTAGTCCGCAGAGAGGTTTCTGACTCTTTCTCCCTCCATGTTAATAGACTTTGATTCTTTGGCTCAAGTAGTAATCTCATACCTTTTTACATCCGGAGGTCTTGGGTTCAGTCCACACAGGACCCAGATAGGGGTGTTACTATATCCTAGTTCTGCTCTCTGTAACCACTAGACCCTTCTGTTCCTAGAACCAGGAATAAAAACCAGGACTCTTCTTTGAGGGCCTCTGTGGTCCCACTTTTGGGTTTGGCATCCTCTGGCATTGAACTTATGCCAGTTCCAAAAGTGTAAATTTGCAGAGGTGGTACTCTCAAAGAACTGTTACTAATAGGTTACCTTTCTGCATCCAACCATTCTGTCGCTGTCTCCTAAACAGTTGCATAACCCACTAGCAAAGTGTGTTGTCATGTATGTGCAGGTCTAGTCTACACACAGGATGACAGCATCTTTCTCATTTTCTCTCCTCTTCTCTTCCCCCCTCCCCCCCCCCCCCCAATCTAACTATTATCTGTAGCTGAAGGGAAAGAAGTTTGTGATGTGGATCTGAAGGCTGAGCGTTCAAACTCTGCTGATACTCATGGGAGAGGGAGAAGTGTCATGTGTGGATTGTATATAATATCATTAGTGTACGGACTCTGGAGCAATAGTTAGGAATGGGTTTTTTTTATATTGCAAAATACTTTAAAAGCAAATTTGAATGTTGTTACTACACCTCTACCCCGATATAACGCGACCCGATATAACACGAATTCGGATATAACACGGTAAAGCAGTGCTCTGGGGGTGCGGGGCTGCGCACTCCGGCGGATCAAAGCAAGTTCGATATAACGCGGTTTCACCTATAACGCGGTAAGATTTTTTTTGGCTCCCGAGGACAGCATTATATCGGGGTAGAGGTGTAATTATTTTATTGTAGCTCTTTTAGTATATATGAAAGTGAACTGTGCCTGTAAGAATAGGATGAGGCACTTTTTTCTAGTAGCGAATTCGAAACTGAGAGTAGCGTGTAAGAGATTTTGGGTCCAGACACTCAGGGCTTGTCTACACTACAAAGCTGACATCCGCTCCCGCAGTAATTAAGTTGGTCATGTGTGTCTACATAACGCTCACTGTGTTGGTGGAGTGCTTGCATTGATGCACAGAGCAGTGCACCGTGGTTAGCTGTCCCACAATGCAACTAGCCGCAGGGTGTTTTATGAAGGGCTTGCAACGCCTCATGGGACCAAAACATTGTCACGGGGGAATGGGAACATGGCTTCAGCCTCTCATGATGCAGTTTCCTCCCTCCCTATGCGCTGACTCATGGGCTTTTTCCTACTGTGTGTTGTAAAGTAGCTTGGACAAAAGGGGTCCCAGTTGGGCCCTTGAGCAATATGTTTGTGTGGGTGTTTTTTTTTTTTTGTTTTTTTTTTTTGGGGGGGGGGGGGGGGGGGGTAAGATCCAAAAAGAACTTCTCTCCCTTTCATCTCCACCCCACCTCCTTTGTGTGTGCAACATCATACACAACTCTACCTACACAGACATTGATATTAAATACATAGTATAGTAAAAGGACTAGTGGCACTGAAAATGTGACTGCTTAACTTCATCCTCTCTAGGATTTGCTCTTGTGCCATTGTTCATACTTGGCCTGTCACAATCAAATTACCTCAGGACTATAAAGAGCATGTGAAACTGCATTGCAAGATGTGTTCTATAGGGGATGGAAACTCTTCATAGGAATTCCTGTAAATATCCCCCCTTTTTTTTTTCCTGATCATTTTAATAGGAAATCAAAATCTGACTTAAAAACTGAATAAAAATAGATTTTTGGGTGGAAAGGCAAAAAAAGATACTTCACCTGCCCAAAATGAAACAAACTGGTTCAATTTACATAAACTACCATGGTGATCCTTTATATTGCCCTAATGCATGCACAGTAGCTGTAATCTCTCTCCAAACTGCTCCCACCGGAATTCCAGTTTGAAAGCTAGACTAATCTTTTTTTGGGTGGGAGGGCAGGGGAGAGTTCAGGGTTGGCTATATGTATATAAAATAAACTGCATTTAGCTCATGGGATTAGACTACAGATCACCTCCTTGAGATGTTTCACATTTGGTTTTGATTACCCGATTTTTGTTAACAATTTTCAATACAATCTGAAGTCCAAAATGTTAAAAATCCTAATGCACTTCTCTAATGGTGTTGGAAAACCATCCTTTTCTGTACCTGCATCATCCTCCTTCTCTTGATAAATCCCTAGATAGAGCTTCAGTTCTGTCACCTGATTGGAAATCAAAATATTTTTTCAGTCCGTCATTTAGAATCAACAACCTAGAAATATTTAATATTTTTAATTCAGCACAATTCCTTGTAAATTTACTCCTCATTGCCATATCAACTCAAATATGTAAATTTTATATTTAAAATTTAAAGCACAGTATGTCATTCCTGCTGTCAGCAGTTTTGATCAAGAGTAAGACACTCTATTACTATCTTGTCTTCCACATCTCTTCAAAGTTCTGAAAACAATCCCAGAGTAGCTGGGTGTTTCAGCTAAAATAATCTAGCAAACTGTGTTCCTGTTTTACATTATCACTAGGCTTCAGAGTTGCTCTCCCATTAGGATAAATGAATACAATGTATTTATACCTTTTCAGAGCTGCTTTTTTTTTTTTTTTTTTTTTTTTCTGTCTATAAACATGGGATGGGACTAATCAGTTAAGTTACAGGTTGATTTCACTGCAATGAGGGCTAGAAATGTAATTTTTCTCGTTTAAAAAAAAAAAAAAAATCCTTAAACCTAAACTCTGAAGAAATTGATGATGTGGGAGCCAGTAACAGCGTGTTATAGCATTTCACAGATTGGGCAGGCAAACTGTCCTTATCACTCTTTGTTTCGTTTGTTTAAAAAAAAATAAAGGTGGTGTGCAATCCATTTATCAAACTATAAACTAACTTCCATGCTGCTTTAAAATGTTCCTTTGCTAGCTGAAGTAGTACTAAAGTTTACAAGTTTTCATTTAAACAGTAAAGTGGGCTTCTGGTTAACTACTTCTCTGCTGGCCTCCAAAGTAACCTTGTTTGAATAATGCTACTTAAATACAATTTTACAACTTTAGAGTCCTTAACTAATATATTCCCCATACCTCATTTGAGGCAGGTATCGTTCCCACTTCATGGCTGAGAGGGTGAAGCCATAGACTGGCTTACTGATTTCATCCAAATACAGAAGGAGCCTGCGTGAAACAGGATTAGATCTGACCACTAGAGCATGTTGCCTCCCTGAAACTTCAGTACCAACATACCCTCAACATTTCAATGGAAACACTGGCATACTGTGTATGGGTCAGCCCTAGAAGTGCACTATGTACATCAGGCAGCCACGAAGCACTTAAACCACTAGCTCAGCAAGAAACTGGTTGAGTCTCATGACGCTGCCAGTATGGGAGTCCAGTGCCAAAATTCATCAAGATGGAAGATGACTGCTAGAGGTTCAAAAACCTGGTATGAAACAGAAATCTAGATTTCAAGTTCATTTTGTACAAGGGAAGAAGTGCTTCTACCTTTTTTTGCACTTGGGCCTTGTTTGCTTAATACCCAGTGCAATTATCACTTGGAGCAAAACATTTTTAGGGCTGGTCTATGCTTAAAAATTAGGTTGACATAGCTCTGTTGGTCAGGGCTATGAAGAATCCACAGCCCTGACCAATGTAGTTAAACTGCATCTACACGGGGGTTAGGTCAGTAATGTCGATGGAAGAATGTTCCCGTTGGTCTAGCTGCTGCTGTTCAGGGAGTTGGTGGTCCTGTACCAATGGAATGAGTTTTTGGGGGTCGGGGTTGATTTCCCCCCTCTCACCATTTGGTGTAAACTACATCTGTGCTATGGGATTGTCCTGGCATAGCTATGGTAACGTACCTATTCCAGGATAGTCTCCACTGTGTAGACATACCCTCACACTAAGATCTCTGACAAATCTGTTGCTGCTGGGAAGGGGGGGGGGGGGGAAATCAAGTTAACCATGCTTGTGCCTTTTAGTAAAGACTTTGTGAAGATGCATGACTTAATGTAGTTCTTTAATAGAGACATAGTGTTTTGTAATCTGATGAAAGCTGAATGGATTTAATACCAAAACTGAGGCAACATTGATCAATGAACTGTGGGTCTAGTTAAGGGATATATTATCCTCTGCAACCCATCTGACTTCAGTGGCATTTCATAGGATATTTGTTGCTGAATTTGGCCCAGGAGGCTTTGATTGGGGGTAGAATAATGATTTTCTGTTGCACTGCTACAACTTGTGGTTACTTTTTAAAAAAATAAATAAATTTAGTAGTTACAGTACTTCAAGTCTGTCCAGTAGCTCTTTCCATGTTTACATTGCTGTATTGTGTATTACTATTCGTAGTCTTTGATTGCAAAAGAAATATTTATTACTTTCTAAGCCAGATATTTGGGATGCAGCATGCAATACTTCAAAGGCAGCTGGCTTCCCTTTAGTCTATACAGCATTACTGAAACCTTATAAAAGCACTGAAGTAGCAATGGCAATGATTTTCAATTGACCACTAATTAGAAAAGCATTGGACTAATAGGATGAGCTATACTTAGTAAGGCCTGCCCTTTTTATTTAATCAGGGCCCAGAAACTAATAAATATCTGTTCATATAGTCTTAGGCAGGGGACTTTGTCGTTTAACGGTGCTTCCATAACTCTTTCTTTGAACTGTTGAAGCCTACATTAGACTCTCTGCTTTATCATCTTGAAATTAAAAAAAAAAAAATACTAAGAATCAGACCCAGTTTTGTGGGTCTCTGAGCACACTGACCCTTGGTGATGTAGCTTGTTTGGTCACTAAACTAATAGAACCCAATTTAAGTGTGCAGGGGGATGTGCAGAAAAGGGGTGCTGCTTTCATACCATCTATTTTTCTTTCATCCAAAGAGAAACACTGGCATCAATTGAGCAGTCAGCCGTTACCCTGCCTTCCTGGACAGAAGACAATGGTTCTGGATCTTTTTTAAGAGGGAAATGACTCAGAATTCTTGGTGGCTTAGCAGAAATTGTAAGCCAAGCTTCCAAGGAGGAGTTTTGGTGCTCAATGTGCATTAGTTATGCTCCGCCTACAGTCCAGTACTGATATGCTTATCCTTTGGAACTGAGACTAGTCTGACAACATGCATGCTACTCTGTTATACTCCCAGCTAAATCTGTACTTACATCTTTTTACCTTTTTTTAAATTTTTCATGCAGTACAGATGGTAAACTATAAGGTGGGAGGGAAAGGTTTGAATAGATTATGCAACTTAAGTGGCTGCCACTCCAATAGTATGGCAACGTTTGCTGTTTTTATTAATTTTTTTTAACTGTTCAGTGGACTCTGTAAATAGGAATCAGCCTGCTGAGTGCTTTAAACCTTCCTTTTCTCTTTAAAGCATTTTGTAATGCAGTGTGTGAAGGATGAGATATAACTCTTTTTTTTTATTATTATTATTTTTTAAAAAGCTGTACTACCATAAACATCTATGGACATACTTCTGAATCCATGTAGCCCTTAAGTTGCAAGACTTGCTCTTTTGGGTGAGGATATATTTCCGTATGTCAGCATTCATTTTAAAGTACACCGCTACCTCGATATAACGCCACCCGATATAACACGAATTCAGATATAACGGGGTAAAGCAGCGCTCCGGGGGGGGGCTGCGCACTCCGGTGGATCAAAGCAAGTTCAATATAACGCGGCTTCACCTATAACGCGGCAAGATTTTTTTGGCTCCTGAGGACAGCGTTATATCGAGGTAGAGGTGTATTGGTGCAAAACATTTAATTAAAAACAAGTATCCAAAGTAAAACAATAAGTTGGGTGAGACGCCTTTCTAAGGAACAGTAAAATTAAAGGGTCTTCTCCCCATTTCTCCTCCTCCCCGCCCCAAGTCTGTCTCATTTGACTGACTGCAATTATCCTTAAATCAATGCATTCTCTTCCATCTTGAGTAGAACCCTACTAATGTCAACCCTTGAACTGCTCTGGAAACATGAGCCAGTCTAAAGAGCATGAGCTAGCACTTCTATCTTCTCCTCCTATATGAGGAAGCTTCTATAAGAAGTTACCCCCCCCCCCCCCCCTTTGCTCAGTATGTGACACTACGGAAACTCCCACTGTACACTGTGGTTATACTCTCAGATGTGACCAGTCACGTAGATAACCTGTTTCATCTGCACTGTGAGGCGGTGGTCTGCATCTACCATTTTGTAGCTGTTCTTTCCAAGTCACTTTAAATCTTTGCATTTCACTTTTTTTTGTTTTAAGTGTTAGTATGGGAAGTTGCCACCAAATAGATGACTATATAGCCTCTCAAGTACTTTGCTGTTTTGCCAGTTCAAAAGTTAATTACATTCAGAGATAGAGATTGTTAATGAATCATAGAATCATAGACTTTAAGGTCAGAAGGGACCATTATGATCATCTAGTCTGACCCCCTGCACAACGCAGGCCATAGAATCTCACCCACCCACTCCTGTATCAAACCTATGTCTGAGCCATTGAAGTCCTCAAATCATGGTTTAAAGACTTCAAGGTGCAGAGCTTGGATAAATGTTAAGATCCTGGCTGCAATAGTTTAGAAACTTCTGGATGTGAAGTCAGGTGAGCTATTCATATTACATTACCAAATTTTGCTCCTACTCTTTGAATTGGGTAAAAAGAGAGGGAGAGATTAGAGAAATCCTGTTCTCTAGGCTGCCTTTTTGTGTTACACGGCTCAAGGTTTTGTTCATCTGGCTAAGCACAAAGACTCTTACGTTTTTGTTTGTCCTTGAGAAATCCTTTAAATCTAGTGGCTCTTCTGCCATTAGCAGCCATGTTCATGTCACAGGCCCAACTAAACGATACTGCACTGGACAAGTGTTGCCCTGTTACACGCATCTGGCTAAGTTGTCTCTGCTACTAAAATGAGTCCACTGGCTCATTGGGCACAATAACAAGTGAAAGCAGCTTGAAACCTTCCTGAAATAAAGCTGTTTCCCCCTGTTTGTCAGTGTTGTCCCTGTCCTAAATCAAGCATGCTGGTGTAGGACAGCGTGTCATAGGCACTGTCTTAAGGACGGGGACTTAATTTTTTACAAAAAAGACCTGTCTTCTAATATCCATCCCCCACATGGTCTTTCACTTTCTTTGGCCAAAGCGGGGTGGGGGGAGTGAAGGTGGGTAGTGACGACAGCCTCAGGACTTCTTCATAGTGAGCTCCTACTGTGCTAGTCATTGTTGGTGTGACTCGATGTGCTGGCATAGAGTCTCGTCCACCTCAGGGGAAGCTGTTGATCAGAAACTGGCGTATTGTTTCCAACTCTAACAGGTGTTTGGATCAAACCATTTATTGTTAAGAGCATTGGGCTACACCCTGGAATATTAACCTAATGTGGTGCTGGGATTTTTGTGATGCAGGGTGAGAAACACAGTAGCTTCTAAATACTTCTAAAAATTGTACCATTTTAATCTGAGCATAATACAAAGGCTGTGGCTACACTGGCAAAAATTGGACCTGTAATTCTCTATTTGTGGAAGTGTAGTGTAGAAAAGTCTAGGGTATTTTTACTACCCTCTTGTTTAATCCTTGGATTCAAGTAACTGAGTTTAAAAAGCTCTGTCCCCTTCATCAATGACTTTCACTGCCTGCTGTTAGTTGTAAGAGGGGAACTCAAGTCTTCCCAATCAGAGCAGTTAGAACTCTAAGTTTAGAAAACACATGTTTGTTGCATTTTATCTTTTCTTTTCTCTCTACTCGGATGTATCCTTTTGTTTACAAGTTGGTAGTGGTTGATGCTACCAGGTTACAGAAATAAAATAAATTATGGCTTGAAAACAATTCTTTCGTTGGGAGGATGGGAACAAACTGCAGTTAAGTTTAATTTTCTATTGCCAGTGAGGTTTCATCAAACGCCTCTGTAGTCCAGCTCAGAGTGTACTAAAATATCCCTTCTTCCTCCCCAGGACCTTCATTGCAGGCATATTGCCCAGCAGCAGAAGTGGACAAGATTCTCTTTGGAACCCATGAACTTCTCTGACAGGTAGGAGTTGCTCTGTAGTGCTATGTTCTATTATGCTAGGTAGCATTTTGCAAACTCTAACATGCATGGGAGGTTGGGGAAAAAGTCAATTTTCCCCTTTTTTAAATAGGGAACTGAGGCATAGAGAAGTTAAATGACTTGCCCAATGTGACACAGGAAGTCTGTGCATCCAACTCTCTTGAATTCCCACTCCAGTGCCGTAACAATAAGAACATCTTTCCTCTTTAGTTAATCAAAACCCAAGCGAAGTAGATGAATATCCCTAATTTACAAATGGGCGAACTGAAGCCAAAAGACATTTCAGTGAGTTGTCCTTATTACTTCTTCCCAGTTGGGCAAAACACAGCAACTACACTATATTTTCAGTCCCTGAGAGCATGAGAAGCAGGAAAGTAAGCACAAATTCCACTTCTCCCTGAATCTTGATCTGAGTAATCTGTGTGGTTTAAAGGAAAGTGTGTATGAATGGTAATGGAACTCCTGAGTTCTTATCTCCGCTCTGCCAGTGCATTCTGGGCACCAGAACTGGACACATTCATCCTGCCGGGGGATGGACTAGATGACCTCTTGAGGTCCCTTCCAGCCTGACCTTGCTATGTTTCTCTCACTGTCATCTTAATAAAACAAATTGCAGTGTGTTTTCCCATAAACCTGACTGCAGGTGCATTATGAATGGTTCTGTTCCGAGTTAACAAAACAAATCCCAGATGCTGGCATCTGTTACGTAAAGGTAATCCTCACTTTTTCCAAGCATTTTAAAAATGAACTTTGCACCAAATTTTAAAAGCAACATGTTACAAACAAGCTGACAAACGTGAGGCACCCCTCCTGCACCCCAACCCCCTGCCCTGAGCCCCCTGCCGCACCCTGCACCCCTCACCCCAACTCCCTGCCCTGAGCCCCCGCCACACCCCACACCCCTCCTGCGCCCCCTGGGGGCAGGGAGGGGGCAGAGTTGGGGTGTGGATTTCGGGGAAGGGGTTGGAATAGGGGCAGGGAAGGGGTGGGAAGAGGCGGGGCCTCATGAAGGGGTGGAGTGGGGGCAGGGCCGAGGGCAGCGGGGGGAGGTGTCAGTAAATGCGGCCCTCGGGCCAATGAACTAGTCCTCATGTGGCCCTCGTGGTCATTTGAGTTTGAGATCCCTGTTGTAGACTATGATCAAGTAACAACTTGGGCTGTGTTTCATAACTGCCCTTCTGTGTTTGAAATCTCTTATAATGCAGCAACCCAGACTTTTGAGGTTTCAGCAGATTTCACACCCACCAGTCTTTTAGCCTGATCCCTAGATTATTTGGGGGAAAAGGAGTCAAATTGATCCCAGGATAAGTAGTGCTACTACATGCCTTCTAGAAATACATATAATTATTTTACACAAAGCCATGGGTCTCAGGACAAAAATATGGAGGCGACACTTCCATTTTATTAATAATAAAAAAGGGGAGGGTGGAGGAAGTGGAGAATCCCTTCTAGGGTCAGCACCTTTCTCTGGGTCTCTGTGTGTCCTGCCTTTCTATCTTTTTGCATTTTATGTCCTGGACAGTGCTGAACACACTAGGTAGATAAATGATCATATAATAATGGCTTAATTATGAATCCTACAAAATGGTACCTCGAGCCCAGGTCCTTCTGCGATAATACTCTGCTCAAATTCAGGCAGCTTATGTGCATAAAAAAATGGGAATGTCTCCCCTGTATTCTTCATTTCAGTGTGCATTTCAGAGATAGCTAGATAAGCTGTTGAGTTCATGTTAGTATTTGTTGCTGTGACTCTAACTTTACTCATAACATTTTAAATGATTTTCATGTGCGATGAACCCAAATCTCCAAAGCACTGAGAGTCTCTGTTGGGATGCTGAGCATATTAATCTCTCACTAAAGAAAATGGAAGGTCCTAATGCTCCTCTGATCATTGATCAGTGTCTCTAATAAGTGTGAACTTAACATATTTGGATGTTTTCCTAAAAGTTTGTCATGATCTTATCTAATACTGCAGTTTTTCTTTAATTCATTTTTTTATAGACAAGTTTAAACAGATTTTAATTTACATGTGAGCAAAAGACTCTTTTTTTTTTTTTTTTTTTTAAGTCAAAATCCCAGTATTCAGAGAATTCTCACCAGCTAGGTAAAGACAGTGCCTCTAAATTGTCCTTTAAAGATAGTGCCTCTAAATTGACCAAGGAGATGGGGATAATTAAAGAATTCCTCCTGGCCATTCATAAACTAAGGATGAGGTTTTCTGTTGCTTAGAAATTGTCAGGCCACATATTAAATAGTAGCTGCATAAAGTTTATTTTTAGCTTTATTACAGAAAATGCTAACTTCTTATTATGAACAAATTTACTAGATAGTTGGAGAATGTCTGATAGTTTTTCTCTATACTCCATCTATTTCAGGTGTCCTGAGCTATATTCTTTTGTCTCTATGTATAGAATTCTAAGTATAATATTTGAATGTTGTTTTGCTACGTTTTATGTAAGGTGGTCATCTCTGAGTTTGTCCAAGGTGCTTTACCAAAGAGGAAAACAGATCATAGTTTCTGTGAAACTCTCAAATCTCCATCCCTGAGGTGAAAACCTATGGGTACAAATCTTTGCCTCCGAACATAGGAAAAACTCTTTTTTTCCAGTACAAACTAGGAAATCTTCGTCAGGATGACACAATCATAGCTGAGTGTTTTAAAATTTCAGGTTGTGTCCTCTGGCTGAGTGTTGAACACCCATGTTATCAAAACATCTGGGGGTAATGTGTGTCTGTGATATATTTCCATTATGTGATTTGAAAAATACTTAATGGCTTTTATGTAGTTCACAGTTGAAGGAAATATACAGTATCAACAGCATCCTGAAGTTGGAATGTTTAGCAATTTTTCAGATGGGTTCTGCAATTAATGATAGTAAAACGAGAAAAAATGTATTAAATGTTTACTACAGATACTAACATTACATGAGAAGATCTAATTTTCTGTTAATTGAAGTTGCACGCCTAAACACGGTGTACATTGAGTCGATTGGATTATAGGCTTCTTAAAACTTGGTGCTAAATTCTGCTTTCAATGTACTGGTGCAGCTCCACTGGCTTAAATGGGGTCATGCCAGTATAATAGTAACAATTTGCACCACAGGAAGTGGTATTGTCACTCCATGGGCTTTCAGCTACAGAAGTCCTTTTACCATTCATGTATAGAAGTTTGAAGCTCTGAGCTTGATTTGAGAAGAAATACAGAAGGTATCTTAATAAAAATGTTCTAGAGTAATTTTTTTGTCAAGTTTAAATTTGACAACTGAATTACTTCATAACCAATTTTTTTTAAAAGAATTGTGAGCTGTTGCATTGTGAACACAATGTTTATATTAAGTCCACATCATGTTACTTAGTCATTACAATGGAAATAAAGCTAGCTTTGACAATATAGAAAAACAAGGTATAGAATGAATGGATTACCATAGATGTGTGCTCCAAAAAACACAAGAAGATTAGTAGTGAGTTTACTGTAGCAAAGCCTAAGACTGAATTCTTTCCTAAAAAACATTAAACCAGAGCAGCGTGTCTTTCTTTAGCTAATTTGTTGGACTGGTGTCACCATAACATTATCTGTGATGATTGAAATCTAATGGCAGATCATAAATGCTCTGCTTGCACATTTTTTTTTCTTTGCTAGCAAAGTGGTGGTGACTTAAAACTTTTTTCTTGCGGTGTCTTGGCATTTTTTGTATAAAGTGCGCTTGGCAACTTCCTAAGCAAGTTTTCTGTTGCTTTTAATCATAGGTCTTTAATGAGCCTAAACAAGCTCACTAATTTCCCCTGAAACCTATAAAAAAATCATAATCCAAAAGGTGTTGATTCCCTGAACAGACTGGTGTGTTCATTTCTGACTCAGGCATGGTGAAAGTATGGGACACAAAGGGTTAAGGTCTGCCATTTTGTTATGTAACACCCTTAATGGACATATCAGTGAATGGCACCAAAATGGCAGGGCTTAACCCTTTGTGAGCTGTAGTGCCTCACAGTCAGAAACATGCATCTCAGAAGCTAGGCTTGTTCTTTTTTAAAAAATAAAATAAAAATCCAAGTCTCAGTTTTAAAGACTTGTTTTAACTAGCATGTGGCCTGCTGATTAGTTCTTTTGCTTCAGTAACAATACCAGAAAAACTTAAAACATTTTTAAATTTTTGTTGATAGTCACTTTCATGCCACAGGACTAATCCGCTTGCCTTTGGTTGCTACTTGAGTTACCAGACTGCAGCCATCTACTGTCTAAGGCATAAAGTGACCAGTGTGTTCTTTAAGGGTTTCTTAACAATAAATAAAAATAAGTTGGGTGGGGGCATTGTAGGGGCAGCATCTTGGCCTTTGGATTTTTTTTATCGTGGCACACTTATTGTTTTTTATTTTTTTTAAACTTAATGTGGTAGATTTCTGGGAAGTTCCTTTCACTGGGAATTAGAAAAACAATAGTAGTGATTTAATGAGGCTAGAATTAAATTGGAACAGTGCATTGTTGTTACCCCTTGTTTCCCCTGGTAGGTGGGGGTGTGAATTGGGGGACCCTGGGCACTCTTTCTGATAAAGCATCAATGCTCTTGGTTACACAAGCTGCACTCCAAGGGAAGCCTAGACAGCTTCCAGGTTTTGAGTCTGACATGGTGTATGGGAGTACTACAAGTCAATAAGTTAACTTTTTGATCAATAACCAGCTACTTTTAGTAAACAGACTGCAGTATTCTTTGAACATCTTCACTTAGGGAGATACACTCAAACATTGCTTGACCTGCCTGCTTCCTTTTTCTGTGAATCTCCCCCCCCCTTCCCCTCAGGAATTAGGAATAAGGCTCGTGAATCCAGGGTAAAAAATTATTCTGTCCCTTTTTTTGGCTGTCAGCAAATTCTACACAACTTGTCTTACCCTTAGCATACTTTTTTTTTTTTTTTTTTTTTTTAAAGGCATCCCTAAAACTCTTCTATAGATGACCTGTTCATTAATAGCAGAACAATACTTGCACCTTGTTCTCATTTGAAACATTGTAGCATCTGCTTTGCCAGAATCTGGCTGTCTTAACTTTGCACTGGAGAATCTTTTTCTGTTCACAGTTTGATAAGCTGAAGTTTAGACTCTACACAAAAGGTGATGTTTATGTAATGGCTATCAGAGGCTTTCTATAGAATATTCTGTGGTATGGTTTGAATTTTTTTCTTGATTAATAATGACTAGGAATCAGATGTGCTTACAGCTGCAGGAATTCACAGAACTGCATGGGTGGCCCCTGGCTTATATGAGGTCTTGAAAAAAATGTAAAATATGCTACATCTGATGCAGTACTGAGATTCCTAAAATCTATGTATTGATTATTGTAGTTAAGTCATGTGGGTATATTATGAACATGTTACGTACTCTTAAAATTGCCAGTAGCTGATATCCTAGTACACAAGGAGATAGAAATATATACAATTTCAAGTCTTGAGAGAACTTATTTTAACAGCTAACTTGTTTATTATTTTTATTGGCAAGCATGAGTGAAGTTAAGCAAATTCGTTCAGTAGCATTTTTGGTACTGTGGAAACAGTATATAGCTGAAATTTCACCAGCTGTTCTCATGAGACAGCTGCTGAGGATCTAAGCTCATTCACTTTTCCCCCCTGTTCTGTGATGCACCAGTTCTGATTTTGTCTTCTCACTCCTCAGTACCGATAGCCAACTGATTAACTTTAGTGAAGTAGAGCTCTACGCCCCAATGGGTGGCTCAGGCATTACATCTCAAGTTTTATATTTTTGTTTGACAAACAGTAATATATAAAATACTTGCTGTGCACTTGCATGCAAAGACTAGCTTCCTATTTTCCTGGACTTGGTTTGTTCTATTCTGTGCTTCCCATAGGCTCTAAAATGATGGTGATATCTCCATTTACATTATATTTTTTTCTGTATTGTTTAACCTTATTCTCTCTCCCCCCCCCCCCTTTCCCAAGAATCTTTTTTTCTCTTCAATTGCAGCATAAAATATGGTACTGTATTTGGTTTTTCACTTGGGTACTGCTATCCCAAATTCCTGGCTTTAGTTTAGAAGACTTTGTAAATCTCAACATGATATAAAGGTGGGGGGAAAAGCAATAATATTGACTGGAAATTTTGTATTTAATGGTGTAGACTTGGTAAATGAAAATATATTAATCCAAAATGATCAGTAGATCTCAAGTCATTCTCTATCTAAAAGGACCACCACCAAAGGCTAGACAAATGAATCAGGGAACACTGCCGCCACTTAATTCAGCAATTTAGTTGTTTACTTCTCTGTTTTTAATCCACTCCTTACACTGGAGGGGGGGTGTGGGGAGAGGAGCCCTAAAAAGTAGGGGGAAGCTTTTTAAAAATGCTTGATATATTCATTTGCATTACAAATACCCAAAATGCTCTTCCAGCAATTTCATATTAGTGTCCAAGCTACAGGAGGGATGAGAAATCTATGTATGAATCACAGAACCTCTGTTTTATGATCACCAGTCTTACAAACGACCAGTTATATCAACTATTTTTCCTAATTGGGGGGAGGGGGGGGGAAGAATCACCTAACAAAAGTTATGTTGATGAAGAACAAGTCAACATCCTTGCTCATTCTGCTGCCTTCAATGCATTGGAAATTGCTTTGCCGTTGTCTGAAGAACAAAGCAATATAGTGCACTCTATACTACAACTTATGCACTATATCTACTGTAATTTTGAGATGTTAAGTTTTAAGAACTTGATCCCTAATTAGCTTGTAAAATAGTTCTGCTGTATATCGAATACTCTTCTGCAGCCTGTGTGGTACTTTGCCCCACTCATGGTTTGACTTTATATGGATAGTCCACCATATATTTATGGTGGAAACTAGAAAGAGGAGGAATCTTAGATGCATGCTCTCATCCTTTTCCCCCATAGGAAAGGTGAAGAGGAGGTATGTTGTATAAATCTGGGGGACATATCACTCCTACAGATCATATATGGTCTAAGAAAGCATTTTAGCTAGAAGGAGAATCCCTGAAATTCCAAATTCATCTCGGAGAATGTTCATTAAAGAATTAAGTTCATGCTGTCCAGCAAGAACTAGTAAGCTACTCCAGTTCTTAGTGAACCTAGACACTGCTTTTTATGTTTTATTACTTTAAAATACCACATTGCATCCTACTTAAAATGATGTTCAGATATCCATTGACACATTGGTACGGGTGATTGTTACATGTGGAAGTCCGATTCAGTTATGGCTCCTGAGGGAAACTTTCTCCTGTCACATTAAAACATTTGCCTTTATTGGGGTTGAATCTAGGGCAAGGTTGAAAACAAAACAAAGAGAAATTGTTACACAAGTATGTGTCTGAACTTTTCTTAAGCATGAGAATACCTATCCTCTCTTCTCTCCCCATCCACATCCTCCATGCTGATAATTCAGGATCAGCCAAACAAACTCCCACGAACTTTCAAAGAAAAAGAAAACTTCAGCTTTGGGCTGAGAGAGCACGGGATTTCAGCCCAGAAATATGTCACTTTTTAGTAATTTGTAAAACTAAGAAAAATAGGGGCTGTAATGAAATGTCTCCTCAAGTGTTAACTATAGCATCGCTATTGCTTCCCTTTGGTACATGAAAATCAAAAGTTAAGATACTGATTTCATAGACCAAATCACTTCTGATCTGTGTCCTCAGGTTAGTTATGGGAAGCCACATGAATTTTAGTTGCAGGCTTATTTTTCCTTTATCCCTAACAGTATTGCATTGTGGCTTTAAAAGTGTGCCTGAAGTGATGGCACTTGTGTTAAGGGAGAAAATAATATACAAGAAATTGTTAGGCTTACATCTTTGCTTTACTTCTCCCTAATATAATGCTCATGAAACTTTACTTCTGATTCATATCCTAATCTGCAGCTAGAGAAAATACTTTGTCTTGAGTGCCACACCAAAAAAAAAAAAAAATCCAGATGAACTGCCTAGGAGTAGCTCACATATCTTTTTGGTGGTAATGGTTGCTGGTGTTCTTGTAGGTTTTTACCAATGTTGGGCACATGTTATGGCCTGGCATGTAGCCCTGCTGAGATCTTCCATGGTGCATGGTTCCTCCAGGAGCTGACAGACCAACAGATGTTCCATGGTTTGGGTTTCACCACAGTCACGTGTTCTGGGTCATTGGAATAGCCCCACTTCTGCTTATTGACCTTTGACTTGCCAATTCTTGTTCAGAGGTGATTTAACCATCTCAAGGCTGACCACTCCTTCACACCTGAGGGAAGGCATTTGGTAACATCTGTATGCATTTTGATGTCCTCATTGAGTATTTTGAGCAGTGTGCGCCACAGTTCTAGTTGTGTAGCTGTCAGTGGTGATTTTTTTTTTTTTTTTTTTTTTAAGCAGTTCTGTTGCCATGATGAAGCTTTTCCTCAATTTCAAGCAGCCAACTGCTGTGGTGTGGCCATATAGCAGATGTCTGGTATCTCTGACCTGTCATAATCGTTCAGCTTTGCTTGTGACCTCTCTCCTGATATCTGGTGGAGCAATTCCAGCAAGCACATAAAGGCTCTTCACATTTGTTGGTGTTAGACATCCTGTGATTTAGTGGCAGCTATCACTCAGAACAGGATCCAGCGTCTTTGTGTGAGCCAATCTTTCCCATCCTGGATGTGCATATTTGGCTATCGAATAGCGAAGTGCAGTGGTTCTTAGTGTTGCTGGGTTGGTTCCCCATTTTGAACTTGCAAGCTTCCTGACTGTTGTTCCGGGTGCCAACTTTGCTTTTTGTCTTCTCCATGGTGTGCTTTGAAGGAGAGTGTGGTTTAGCATCACTCCAAGTTGGACAGGATTCCAGCAGTGGGCAAGTGATACCCCCTTCCAGAGGATATTGAGTTGTCTATTGGCCTCTCAGTGAAGATGGAAGGGAGTCACTTGTGATTTGGCTGGGTTGGTATCTTGATGTAATAGACTGAGAGCCCAGACACTGCCAATGTTAGTGTAGCTTCATTCTGGGCAAGATCGTTGGCTTGGGCAGTGATACATAAGTTGTCTGCATAGATAAAACTTCCTGTGCCAAGATGGATCAGCTGACCATTTGTATTGGTGAGAGTATGCTCCCTTGTGGTAGACTGTCTTTCTGTTACCACCATGAGCTCTGCTTCCTGCATAGTTGGACATACAATTGCAACTAGAGAAAGAGATGTTTTTATCATTCATATGAGGTGGTGATCTTGTGTCATGGTGGTGTGTATCTTACGAAGGAGCCTTTGGTGATTTTACTGTGTTGTATGCTGCTGATAAGTCAACAAACACGGCACCTGTTACCACACCCCTTTTCAAAGCCATCTTTGGTGTATTGAGTGATGTATAGCACTTGCAGGCAAGTCATGCACTGGTCGGAATCCAGCTTGTTCTGGGATTAGGTGCTTTTCAATAGGTTAGGATGAGATGCTCAATCCAGTTTGCAGAGGTGACTTAGTGGTATAGGCCTGAAGTTCTTTGGTTCTGTTGCATCCTTCCCTGACTTCAGGAGTGCCACAACACGTGCTCATCCCCAGCTCTTGGGTACTTTTGTATGTGGCTGAGCATGTGTTTAAACAATTTGAGTTCCCACTTCTTTATTGCTGGTCTGAAGTGTTTTGATTTGTACAGTATGAATGTCATGTAGGCTGGCAGCTTTGCCATTCCTGAGGACATTAATTCCGGAGGTTAATTTGGACATTGTATAAGGTGCCCAGGGGTGCTGAAACTAGGGGTGCACAAGTTATGTCGACACAAGGCGACTTACAATCAACCTATGTATGTGTGTGCCTACACTAAAATTTGTCACTGACTGATGTAAGCACTCCATTACAGTGACACAGTAAAACCACCTCCACGAATGGTGTAGAGCAGGGGTGGGCAAACTTTTGGGCCTGAGGGCCACATCAGGGTTCCGAAACTGTATGGAGGGCTGGGTAGGGAAGTCTGTGCCTCCTCAAACAGCCTGGCCCCCGCCCCCTCCCACTTCCAGCCTCCTGACTGCACCCCTCAGAACCTCTGACCTATCCAACCCCCCCCCTCCCCGCTCCTTGGGGGGACAGCAGGGATGGGGCCGGGGGCTAGCCTCCCTGTCCGGGAGCTCAAGGGCCAGGCAGGACGGTCCCACGGGCCGTAGTTTGCCCACCTCTGGTGTAGAGCCATGGTTGACCTTCTGAGGTTGACACAGTGCAAGTACTATATAGACACTGCATGACCTGTGTCAACCCTAACAGTCCTCCATGAGCTGTCCCACAATGCCCTGTTCCCTGTGACACTGACCACTCTTGTCACAACTTTAAACTCCACTGCCCAAGGGTCAGAGAGACCAAAATCCACTCCATCCACCCTTTAACTCCCCCCTTCCCCCATGTTTTTTGTAATACCTTTCCTGATTGCTCACCTTGGCAATCACATCTAGTAGCTCACCCTTGTGGGCAACTGCCGAACCGACCAGGCCAGCTCCACATACAAGATGCGCTCCTACCCAGAGTAGACAGGAAGTATTGGATCTCCTGAGCCTACAGAGAGAGGAGGCTGTGCAAGCACAGCAATGGACCAGCTGCAGAAACATGTCCATCTAGGAGCAGATTGCACAGGGAATTCAGGCAAAGGGGTGTGAGAGGGATCAGCAGCAGTGCCACATAAAAGTAAAGGAACTCTGCCAGGCATTCCGCAAGGCAAGGGAGCACAACCGATCTGGCCTTACGCTGCCAGACCTGCCACTTCTACAAGGAACGGCATGCCGTACTTGGCAGAAATCCCCACCAGCTCCCCACAGACCACTGTGGATACTTTGGAGGAGCCTGACCCAGAGACCCCTACTGTGAACAGTGAGAAAGAAAGGGAGTTTGGGGGGCGGGGGGACGGACGGACATGGTGGAGGACTCTAGCCACGCTGCAAACCAGGACCTGTTTGAGGCTCTGCCACCGTGTAGCCAGTCCCATCAGGCAAACATGGAACTCACGTATGTGTACACGTTTTTTTTTTCTTGTAGTGATCAAACATAAAGATGGCACCATCCCATCCCCCAAGCTAACAAACCAAAGGTATCAACTCTTAATTGTTTTAGGAGAAGAGGTAGAGGTAGAATTGGTACCTGCTTTTCATTTCCCTGTTGGGTTAAGTGGAGTGGGCAACGCAGAACACTTTTGTTTATATGCATAGGTACGTTCCTCTTATCCTCCTGAGAAATCTTTATGAAACTTTCATGGGGGTACTCTGTAATCCTCTCCTGAAGGTTTCTAGAGATGACTGCCTTATTTCTTCCTCTATGGTAGGATACTTTGCCATGCCACTCTGTGATGAGTTCAGCTGGCACCATTGCAGTAAACAAGCTAGTGGCATATAGGCCCGGGCAGCTTCAGGAGACAGTAACAGCTGTGTTCTTTGTGCCTTTGTGACCCTGAGGAATGAGAGATCAGCTAAAATTATCACTGCTCGTGGAAAATAGTGCAAATATTCAGTGCCGCTGCCCTATAGTCGTATCCATGGAATAGGGACTGAAATCATATAGCGTCTTGCAACAGAAAATCCACATCATCCCTTGATCCTGGTACCATAGCTGGGGCTGGAGCTGGAGAGCGGTGCTGTGCTGAGGTGCTCCAAAGCTGAAGTGTCAATAAGCATTTCTTGTGTTTTACAAGAAAAGGGAGTTTAGACACTTACTTTCTCTTTCCACTGACTGTAAATCCAGTGATACATCTGTCTGTCTTTATCAGCAGCTTCTGGCTTGGTGGGTGCCCCCTCCACTAACAGAACGCATGACCATGAGGAGGAGAAAGAATAGGATTAGGGAGGACCTGGCTCGCAGGATCTTGGGATTAGGGAGGACCTGGCTCGCAGGATCTTGCGAAACAGTGTTGCATCAGACTGTGAACTAAGGGCCTGGCATGACCGACAGCATGAAGAAAGATCAAGAGGACAGGAAAGGCCCACGAGTCCCAGCAGGGCAAGGAGAGGGAAATGCACCAGGACATAAAGGGTCTTCTCAGTCAGCAAACCCAAATGCTCCCAAACTCTCCATCCTATGCAGCCCTTGGAGAACTCCATGAGCATTGTCCTTAGACCTCTTCCCCAACATACCATATGGTATCAAGGGACCCATCAGTGCCCCTTACTACTCTACGCTGGGGGACAGCAAAGAAAGCCACAGCTTCACATACTGACCTGTGAGAACACAGTTGTCCGTTGTGGCTACACATACAACTACTTTTGTGTACTCAAATGGATATAAATGTTTACATCCTTTCTAATTTAAAATGATTACCCCTTTAATTATGTTAAAAATTGTATAACATTACCTGTGGGGGCTTTTGTGTATTGAATTTCGGAAGTTTTTCCCCCACTCAATTTAATTACCCCAAAATAGAACTTTATCTTTACTAGTTCACAACAAATATTGCAGAATTCATAGTGATTATCAAAGACAACAGTACTTGTAAATGCACACCAAGCACCACAGAATTCATAGCTTCAGGAAAATACCCAGTCATTTATGCACGTACAGCAAACACTACACAGTTCTTAGAAGCAGCAAAGAATCCTGTCTTTGCTGCTTTTACAGATCCAGACTAACACGGCTACCCCTCTGATACCTGACACAGTTCTTAGCAGCACCCAGAACTCCAGGCTCAGAGAACACTCCAGCGCACAACACTACTGCAGCTGGCCACTAAAGTGCTCTTTCAAAGCCTCCCTCAGCCGCATAGCTCCACATCAGGCTTCTATAATAACCCTTGTTCTGGCTGTTGAAAGTCAGATGGCAGCTTTCCCCCTCGGCCTCACAGGTGTTATGCAGGACACAACAAGCAGCTGTAACCATTGAGATATCTTTCTTGCTGAGTTCCAATTTAGCGAGTAAACACCACTAGCATCCCTTCAGTCTACCAAAAGCACATTCAGTAGTTATTCTGCACGTACTGAGCCGATAGCTGAATCTTTCCTTGAGGCTGTTGATGTGGCCGGTGTATAGTTTTGTGAGCTGGGGAATAAAGGGTAGGCTGGGTCCCCCAGAATCACTATTGGTATTTCAGTATAGCTAGTGGTGATCCCCCTGGTTGGGAAAGAATGTTCCCGCTTGCAGCTTTCTGAAGAGTCCTGTGCTCTTAGAGGTGAGTGTCATGTACCTTCCCTGACCAGCCCACATTGAGATTGGTGAAACATCCCTTGTGAGTAACCGATACTTGCTTAACCATAGAAAAGTAGCCCTTTCTGTTGAGGTAGTCTGGCAAAGTGGGCTGGTGCCAAAATAGGGATACGTGTGCCATCTTTTGCTCCACTGCTGTTCGGGAACCCCATTGCTGTGTATCCATCCAGATTTCCTGCATGTTGCGGAGTCGAAGAGTCCTGCATGGCAGTAGATGACTAATGGCCCTACGTGCTTGGATAATGGCCCTCAACTGTGGATTCTCCAACTTCGATTTCCCACTGATCAGTAGCATCCGATGTTGCAGGGTTCCAGAGTGTGATCACTGCTTGCTTGTCCGCTGTCAGTGCAGCTCTCCTTGGGTGTCCATGCGCTAGAGGGCTGGGGTGGGCTCGGCGTATGGATGCCTCTAGCATCTGAAAGTTCTGCAGCCACTGCTCATCATCCCAAACCTGCATTACGATGTGATCCACCAGTCAGTGCTCATTTCTTGGGCCCAGAAGTGGCCCTTTACCATCTGCAGCTGCTCCATGAACCTCAACCATCTTGAATTGTCTTTCTTTGTGTCTCAGAAAACTGTCCTTGGTGAAATCTTCATGTCCCACATTATTGTGGCTTTTCCTGCAGGTCTGCAAATACCAGAGAATAGTGTGTCCTGTATTTGCAGTGTTCATGAGAATAGTGCAGAGCTCTGTGGGCTCCATGCTTCTGTCAGAGATGGCAGACACCAAAAAGTGCCGCCTGGGTTTGTTGGATTTAAAAAAAAGAAAAAAAATGGGGGGGGGAATTATGCACTATTGATGGTGTTATGGGATGCAGAAAGTTGCATGCTAGGAATTTGATCCCTAGCTCCCAAAGATCTCTGGACAAGTCATTTCTGTCCCACAATACATTGCAAAAATTTCCAGAAAGGCATTGTGCCAGATGGTTGTGCATGACACATTAGGATACCTACCTTTGGTGCAGAGTACTTTTCACCAACACAGGCGCTCCTGGTGAGTACATGCAGCACCTGTGCAAGCAGCCAAGTCTGCATGCAGCCAAGGGATATACAAACTTTGGCAGCCGTATTCTGATGCAGCTTGCACAGTTGGTAGAGTAGATGTGACCTTACTGATATTTGTTAGAAGCTTGAAAGATTTTGGCCAGAGTGGGGGTTGGTCTTGTTTACAACTAGTGTGAATCTGGAAATCCTCCATAAAGTGGGCTGGCATTTTGGCAGGGTGAGGTGGGTTATGTGGGGTGTGAGGTGGTGGTGTGGGTTGCTTTGTTTTGCCTGCCACCTGGAGAGAGAACTTTTGGAAGTGAGCTCTGGCCAGGTTCCCAAACTATGGAAGCAGATCAGACCACTTCTAACTTAGTTTCATTTGCAGTGTGTCTTGGAATATAACAAAGCAAAGCTCTGATTTCTTTCCCCACCTCCCTGAATCAGATATATGCTTGTTTAGCTCAAGTCTTTCAGAACTTTAGTATACAAAGGTCTCCAAATAGACTATTGTCACTGGGAATTTGGTTATTCCTGGCTGGACTGCACACCTGGGGGGGAAAAAAGCACAAATTTCCCAAGTCTTAAACTGGAACTTATCTACTTTTTCCTGTTCTGTCACTTTCCCCTACAGTGGCAAAAGAAAGTGAGCGGATAATTGTTCCAGGATCTCGCAATCCTTTGTCATCTTTGCAAGTGGGAGACGTTCTGGGCAGTATGTGATAGGAGTCTCTCATACACATCCATGTTGGAAAAGACACTGGCTGATTCAAACCAGGTTTGTTTTGTTTTTTGGAAGGAAGGGGATTGGGGAAGAACTTTTGGCAGGTTCCAGGAAACATTTCTGTTGCTGTCTTTGCCAGTGGGAATGCTATTGGTGCCATAGATGGACATGGTATTTGACCTACTAGTATAAATAGATTTCTGATCCAAAAGACCTTTTTATTTTATTTTTGTTTCTGTAGCTGTGTTGGCCCCAGGATATTAGAGAGACAAGGTGAGCAAGGTAAGATCTGTTGTTGGACCAGCATTTGTTTGTGAGAAACAGAAGCTTTGGAGCTCTTCTTCAGGTCTGAAGAAGAGCTCTTTGTAAGCTCCAAAGCTTTTTGTCTCACCAATAAAAGATATTACTTCACCCATCTTGTGTCTCAAATTTTTTGGACAGTTCAGTGAAAGGGCCGTTGGATTGCTGTGTGCAAACTTGTAATGCGCATATGTGCGAGAGGGAGCGAGAATAACTTCTGTGTAATCCTAGTTTCCCCTTCTATCTTTCAAAATACATTTGAATGGTGTAAATTTATTACAGTCCAGAGTGAGTTGGACCAACAATCTGGCACTTCTGGTGATTCCATTAGTTTTTATGTATCTAACCCTTCAGAAAAAAAATAATTCTAGCCCTTAGTGCTGGGGAAATAACTATCCCAAAGTAAAAAGATGCATTGTTATCCAAAAAGTCTACAGACAGACTGAAACAATAGCTCAGAAAATTGTGAATTGCCAATTTATTTCAACTGCATGCTAACCTGAAGCCTAATGTCAATATAAACAATTTCACTGTGTATTATTTTATCAAAAACATACAGGTGATATACTTTTGTATTGTGGTTTGATGGAAAAGACAATCATTCCTTCAAACTTCTGCAGGATTGTTCCTTACAGACTCTACTCAAGTTATGGGGTTTCTACCTCTTCCCCCGGGAAACTATATTCTTCAGTTTCTTTAAGAAACCTTCCTGATTTATTTCCTTTCCCTCCTTCCCATGCCAAGCTAAATACAAGTTCGGCCTACACTTATAACCATTTTGAGGAATCCAGTTACAACAGTTTTTGTTCCCTGAAATAGTTAAAACTTAGTTCTGTGTTAGTGGCCACAGTTAAAGTCCCATCCATGCTAGAAAATGGTTCTGTGATTTTAAGCCCTATGTGAGGCGAGCCAGTGTCGTCCTGGAAGTGAGAGAATCTACATATGACATGACATTTTCCTTTAAAGAAAAAAATTGAAGCGGTGGGTTCAGTAAACAAAAAGGGAATTTGGGCCTGGTTCAATGTCTAAGGCAGGGGTTCTCAAACTGGGGGTCAGGACCCCTCAGGGGGTTGCAAGGTTATTACATGGGGGGGTCACGAGTTGTCAGCCTCTACTCCAAACCTGGCTTTGCCTCCAGCATTTATAATGGTGTTAAATATATTTTAAAGTGTGTTTAATTTATAAGAGGGGTCGCACTCAGAGGTTTGCTATGTGAAAGGGGTCACCAGTAGAAAAGTTTGAGAACCACTGGTCTAAGGTATCTATCATGCAGAACAAAATACTGGGAAAAGCTTCCTTGAAAAGGTGAATCTCCCATTTTGATGTGGACACTGTCAGGTTTGGGTTCAATTTGACCTGTTGGTGAGATGTTGCATGGGGAGGTCCACCATGGAAAACACTCTGCCCCCGGCACCTGATAGTTGGAGTGTATCTATCCTGGAGGGTTAGAAGAAATGAGGTGGTCTCTGAAATAACTAGATCTAATCTAAAAGCTGTTAACAAATTGAGAACCAAGACTCTGAATTCTGTTCTAAAATATATGGGGGCAGGTGCATCAAGGGAATTCACAAAGTACAGATATGAGAGAGTTGAGTTTCCTTTTGTTGCTTATGGTATTACGTGCCATAGAGAATAATGTGTAGAACTTGAAGCAGAACTTGAAAATATACTATGGCATTTGCAGAACGAGAGTTCATGTGTGACATTTAAAATATTGTGGAATCACAAAGGCTATCCAAAACACTTGGGTTTACCCACCCATATCATGTAACTGGAGAAGATGAAAAAACTGAAATAGTGAATATTTTGGAGTATATTTTAGCATAATATAGGGCCTGACTTTTCAGTGGTGCTGAGCAATGAAAACTCAGTTGAAGTCAAAGGAAGCTGCAGGCGCTCAGTATCTATGAAAAGCGGGCTTTTGGTGTCCAATTTCCTCCACTGGACACTTGTGGCTGAGGGCTGTGGGTGAGAGAGCTTCTTCATTTTCAGAAGAGGGGTTTATATGCAAGAGGAGGCTGTTTCCACTGAATGGTCTCTTTTGTCTCTTCCGCCACAATGACAGTTTTACACAGAGCTCTTCTTGAGTTCTAAGCTTGAAGGCTTGTCTCTTTCACCAATAGATGTTGGGCCAATAAAAGATATTACTTCACCCACCTTGTCTTTCATTGCTTCCATATCCATATGTATTATGAGTATTAGAGAGACATGAGAAGACGGTGTGAGAGGGTTGTGCCTTTCCCACAGTAATGCAATGTGTCCATATAAGAGTTGGGTATAGAACAGGGGTAGGCAACCTTTCAGAAGTGGTGTGCCGAGTCTTCATTTATTCACTTTAATTTAAGGTTTCGCGTGCCGGTAATACATTTTGATGTTTTTTAGAAGGTCTCTCTCTCTCTACATACAACAATAATTTAGTTATATAATACAGACTTATAAAGTAAACAAGGTTTTCAAAATGTTTAAGAAGCTTCATTTAAAATTAAATTAAAATGCTGATCTTACGCTGCCAGCCTGCTCAGCCCACTTCCAGCCTGGGGTTCTGTTCACCTAGGCCAGCAGCCGGCTGAGCGGGGCCTGCGGCCGGGATGCCAGCTGGCAAGGGGCCGGCAGCCGGGACCCCAGACCTGGGGTGTGGGAGGGGTGCAGGGCAGAAGGCTGGGTGTGTGGGGGGGTTCAGGGGTCAGGGCTGGGGTGTGTGGGGGTGCAGGGCAGAAGGCTGGGTGTGTGGGGGATTCAGGAGTCAGGGCAGAGGGCTGGGGGGGTGCAGGGCAGAAGGCTGGGTGTGTGTGGGGGGTTCAGGGTGTGTGGGGGGTGCAGGACAGAAGGCTGGGTGTGGGGGGGATTCAGGGGTCAGGGCTGGGGTGCTCGGCTCGTGGGGGTGCTCCCTGCCCTGAGCGGCTCATGGCAGGGAGCTGGAAGGGATATACCCTGTTACACCCCCTTCCCCAAGGTCCCGTCCCTACCTCTTTTCTGCTTCCTCTACGGAGCAGCGAGCACGCTGCCACTCCTGCCCCTCCCATTTTTTGTGGCATCATTGTGAGATTGTTCATGGGCTACTCAGAGTGGAGCAATAAGGATGCTGCAGGCAAGAACTAGGGTGCTTTGGAAGAATTGTATGGCGAGGCCCAGAACTGGAATAGCAGGGGTTGCTGCATGTTGCATACACGGAGGTGTATGGCTAAGCTATGTAGAAAATCTTGACAGCATCTGGCTTTCTTCCTGGACAGTGCTGTTAATCCCTCACTTTCATGAACACCGATGTTCACCCAACCTGTCTCCTATTTAAAAGCACATTGTTCTTCAAGATTTTAGTTTAAATGTGGCCTCATTGTGAACTAGCTGATGTCAGTTAATATAAATGAATATTTTTGGCTAAGTTTCCAAACAAAAGTTATGTAAAGAAACTTGTGAGTCTACTTTTGCTTGCATAAAATTTCCTATAGAGCTGTCTGAAATGAGTCTGGTATGCTGTAGATACAGGACCATGACTTGATGGGAACAGGAGGTGTAAACTAGAACAGGAAATAAATTATATGATATAACTACTCCACTGTCCCTCACTTCCAAACACACTAAACCTTTTTTTTTTTTTTTTTTTAAGCTTAAATTCTATTGGTGACTTTTAGTTATTGGCCTTGTGCTTAATTTAATCTATAAGAAACTAAGCTACTTTTAAGAACTATGATTTTTTTAAAAAAGTGAATGCTGTGCTTTCCCTGAAGGGATGGGATGAGCAGAATAACAGATGCACTGCTGTGTTGTAATGTGAAATTAAAAGCACTGTCCCTTTAAGAGCAGTGATGCTCTCCCAGACTTGTGTTTTGGAATGCCAGCAGCAGTCTTGCAGACACATTGCTGCTGCTTCTGCTGTCGTGTCTCTGTGAGGGTTAACAACACTTCAGCTTGTTGTCTGGAACCGGTTCAGACTGGTTTTCTAGAAAGTGCTTTGTCTCTCAGACTGAATCCTGGGAAGGGTCATGTGGAGCCCAGTGATGTCATGGGATCAAAAACTGACTCAGCTTTTTTTATCAGATGTGGGTCTGCAGGTACAGTGAAATGGCAGACTGAAATGCCAAAGCTCACCAAAAGCAAAAGTTTCTATGACTTTGGCATACAACGAGTTAACTGTGATCCCACAGGAGTTAAGCACTTCCTGTGCAGCGAGTGGAAAAGCCTGGCTCATTCATTAAGAGAGAAGAAAGTATCAACTTAAATATTACAATGGCAGTGCCTTAATCTCTAGTGGCAAACTATAAGGAAACATGGAAGAGATTCTCTTCACTCAGGGCATGGTAGTCCTTTCCCCACAATGTCTGATTCCTGAAATTTGCAATCAGATACAAGTGCTAAGAAATTCATGGTAGAAATCCCAAAAAAACTCTAATCCTAGATTTAAAAAGAAGAAAAAAATTGCCTCATTTGCATGTGAGGCAAATAGAAATTTCCCCCCCTTTTTTGATAAACCAAACTTTTTGTTTCAGTTGCATTCCTGTACAATCTCCTGCATTCTGTTACAAGATATTTTTAGAGTTTACATTTTACAACTATAGTTCCTTTAAATAAAAAAGTGTTGAGTAACTCCATAGTAAGTTCAGACTAAAATCTACTCTAAAAGGATAGGGTGAGTAAGCGCACTGCAATACTTTAATTGCTCTTTCAGGATTTCTTCTTTTGCAGCACCATCCTATCTTGGCCTTTTTTTGAAATTAACAGTTGATTGATTTTTCTCAAAATGCATTTTACTGATTTCTTCTCCCCCTCCCCCCCCCCCCTTTTTTTTTTCTTTTTCTTTCCCAGAGCTTCACAATGACAGAGGAAGCATGCAGGACACGAAGTCAGAAGCGAGCACTAGAACGAGAAATAACCCAAAATGACGTGGACAGTAAAAAAATTAAAATGGACAAAGGACTGTTGGGAACAGATATAAAGACTGAAGGTGACATTAAAATAAAGACTGATCCTGGAGCTGGGAAAGTCCAAGGATTATTAAAAGGAGGGGAGGTAAAAGCAACTATTAAAGTGGAGGTGCAGACAGGTGATGAACCTGTTGACATGAGTACCTCAAAAAGGTGAGTGGCTACCTGCTGTCATGCTTCCATATTTGAACTCCCTGTGCAACAAAATGTGGGGAAATAGCCTGTTGAATAGCTCTATAGATTATCACTTGGAATAGACTTTTGGGCTTTTTAATCTATGGGATGGCTAAAAGCGTGAAGTATATACTCTGCCTCTGAAATGGGTTGGCTTGTGTTTCAGTTTAGCATTCCTCTTAAGATCAGACATGGTGCTGTAGCCTCAAAAAAAAAAAAAAAAAAAAAAAAAAAAGCTGTTGCTTGTTCTACCCATGAGTATTACCATTGTGGCAGAAGCTGTAAAAGATGAATTACTGAAATGGGGAAATATGACCTTGAGTGGATGCAAACCATAAAGGGGGTGCACTCTCTCTGAGCAGCTGACTCTAGAGATTACTTCCATGTGGTAAGGGCTTCGTGTGTCCATAATCGTGTGAGTGATGTAGGTAAGGAGGGATAGCTTGTCTCTGTGACTATTAAAAAGGGAAGTGGTTTTGGTGCATCTTACTGTTGTCTTCAGAGCTATTGAGGGAAAAAGTTGGTTTAAGAGTTACTAATGATTTAGGGTGCCTCCATTTTTTTTTTTTTTTTTAAGTGACCCATCTGATCCCTTTAAAGGGCACTGGTTTTGCAAAAGGTAAGTGCGTAGCACTTTTTGAAAATCAGTCCCCTTTTAAATTAAGATTTCTTAAATTAGACACCTAAAAATGGAAGTATCCAAAATCGTTGGTCGTTTTGGAAAATCTTATCCTTATTGCGCCAGTCTAAGGTTTTCAAGCACACACATCGCATGAAATAAGAATTAAATTAGGAATCTTTAGTACATGGAAACATTTTATTCATAATCACCACCAAAAAACTGGTTTATAGACTTCCACTCTATTCTGTATGCTGTCTATCCTCATGTTCATTATGTGCCAAGACTACAGATGGTCATGTTATCCTGACTTTTTTTTTTAGTTTTTGTCACAAAGAACAGACCTGAATATTTTTCATTTTTAGGATGCAATGTGGTATAGTGTTTGGAGTATGGAAGAGGAAGGCAGGACTCCTGGGTCCTGTTCCTAGCGGTGCCACTGACAGTTTAATCTTGGGAAAGGCAGTTAAATTTTTGTGTTAGTTTCCCTATCTGCAAAATGGGTTAAATATTCCCAATATTGTTGCAAGTCTAAAAAGTGTATAAAGTTATTTCCTTGCCTGATAGGTGCCATAGAAGTGTAAATTATTAACTTGTTTCACATGTTGGAACAGAAACTTGAAGTTCCTGTCAAGTATGCAAATTCTCATGTATTAAATGTATTTTGTCCCCCACTCTAGCTTAAAAAAATAGTACAGGGAAAAACTGATATGCCCTTACTCCATAATTGTAACTAGTCTATGAATTATTCAGCTTTCTTCTGCTCCTGCTGGTTAAATGAGAAACTATCTGCTGCTTATAACAATGAATTTGTCCAAATGTCACTTTCAGCAATATATCCAATATACTAGGTTTCTTCTAGTAACTTGGATTGACTGAAAATTCTTTGACATGTTCTGCTTCTTCCATAAACTCACTGGTAAAAGTGGCAGCTTCAGAGCTCGCTCAAGGTGATATTTAGGATGTACTTGTATGTCTGATGAAAAGTTGTGTTGATGATTTTCATACAATATCCTTTAGGGAGGAGTACTACTGTAGATAGATGGCTCCTATGTAAGGGAATTTCTTTTCTGTTTCTCAAAGAATGAGAGGAGGTGGCGGGGCCAGGTGCTAAATAAGGGTAAATCTTTTCAGAAGGTAGTAACACCTTTGTGGCATTATCACTGCATGTCAACTAGCATAGTTGTGTTCAGTTCTCTTAAAGGGGAAAGCATAGTCTAGTGGTTAAAACACAAGGCTGTAAACTAGACAGCGAGGGTTCTGTTCCTCGCTCTGTAACAAACTTCCTGTGTAAACCTAAGCACGTCACTTTAAAAGGACAGTGTCTGCTAGAAGTCTAGTGAATCTTCTTTTAAAAACGTTTGATTTCTCATGCGACACCTGCCCCTGAGTCCCCTTGACGATTTTTGTGGCTTTATAAATACACTTTCCAATCTTTTGATAAATGTCTTTCTGCTCCCCCTTTGTGGTGTGGGAAAAACCTATACAAACTAGACTGAGGGGGAGAATCCATGCTTGGGTTCCTAGAGAGCTTCTGTTTTAAAAAAATATATTATAAATACAAATCCTATTTAGAAAACCTGAGACACCCCTTCATTGTATAGTATCTCTGCTGCAGCAAATGATGGTAGGATTTTTCTATTTTCTAAATGGGAGGGAAGGCTTACCTGTATAAGAATGTCCCTGTGTTGGAGGCCTCATCCAAAACCCACTGAAGTTTTGTTGGGAATCTTTCAGTTGACTTCAGTGGGATTTGGATGAGGTCCTAGATAACCTATCTGTACTTGGTAATGATTGTATTGTTTTGACCATGCTTTTTTAAGTGGAGGAGTAAAATATTGACATTTCTTACATATGGAAGATGAATCTGAACAATTCTGCAGACTTTACAAGTAGTATCTTTGCCTCCCTGCTCCCCACCTCTCTGTCCAAAATAGATGACAATTTCTTAATCTTTCAAGATGTGATGTAGGGCATGTAGATGGCAATCAAGACACATATCTGGGCACATAGAGGATCTGTACATCTTGGCAAGTGCAATAGCTGATCTAAAATGCATGATTCCACTGAATAAATTTGATCCCTTGCTTATTTTTTAAAAAAAGATGTCATTTTTGTAGGTAACTACATGGCATTTTGGTGAAAGGCTCTTGAAGTTTCAAATCGGGACTCTTAATTTTGGACTCTGGGAAAATATGGAAAGCTGACTTCTGATACGTATATGAACCCATAACACTGCTTATACAAGACTTGCAGCCCTTAAAATATTTGAGTTTTGAGAGGTTAAACGGAACTATTTCTTAAAGTGATTGTTTTGCTGCACTACTAAAAACTTTCTGCTTTGGTAAATTCATAATCAAAAGCCAAAATACTGTACATTACTAAACAACTTTGGAAGTTACTTAACTGAAGATATATTTTTTTCAAGAGTGTTTGTTGATCGTTAGGTTTACCTGATCTGCAGCAGATTATCCATTCTTTCTTTCTGAATCAATTGATTGGCTTTTTAAGATTTGAAATCTGAACTCAAAGACTCAAACTTTTTTTAAATTCAGTGTACGTTTTCTGACTTTAATCTTAAAATTTTTATTTTTAAAAGAAATTAAAAATACTATCTGGCTTCCTTTTGGCATCACAAAATGTGCTCAACAGAAGAGTCTGTGGTGGTGAAAGCTTGTGATGAGGCCACACAAGGCCAACCCAAAGTGGGGGTGTGTGTGTTGCAGCAGTGTATCTAGCTCTGCTTAGCTTGCATAGTTGGGCCTGACTTATTACAGAGAATAAACTGAGGAAAGTGACTTGAGTCTTTGCACTCTTCTGATAGTCACGTGTGGCATTCTACTGTGGATGTTGCAAAATTGCAATGTAATTTTACAGATATGTTGATTTAGACAAATAAGCATTAATGAGTGGGAGGACAATATTTGACAGTATTTGGCTGAAGTCAACTCTTTAGAGATGAACAAAGTAGTACAGGTCTGTCGCATCTTAGGCGCATTTAACATGTGCAATTTCAGCTTTACGCGGTCGGCAAAAACAAGAAAAAAACAAAACAAAAAAAGAGAAAAATAACAATTGAAATACTGTTTCTGTAGTGCGGGCGATTCTGCCCGCCATTACACTCAATGTAATTTTGACTATATGCGGTTTTCGCTTTATGCGCTGACTGCGGAACGTAACCCCAGCGTAAGATGAGACAGACCTGTAGTTCATAGTAATTAGTCACCTTTAACAGCACCTCATGTTTGTGGTGCGTCGTATGGTTTTGCGATCAAGTTTTTGCTCAGGTTCAACAATAACTTACCAGATTTCTTTCAACATCATTTGAGCCAGCATTCAACCAAAACAATAAGTGCACTTTTCCTGAACAGAATTATAGCACCTAGGCCAAGAGAACTGGAAGTGTCCCTCTGAAGTGTGGCATCTTCTGGACTACAGAGCATCAACTGTGTGTAAACTCAAGTACATGACACTGCTCTAATGTTTAAAAGATGCTGTCAACTTGTAAACCACATTTCAGTGAATTGTGTGTTTTACCTACTGTAGTTACAAATAACTAAGATTGCTATAGCTTAAAGAAGTTAGTAGAAAATTGTTTTTCTTTGTCTTCCGGTTTGTTTACTTTAGTGAATTCAACAGCACTTTGTGTGTAATCAGTTTGACCAAAAAGAAGTTTAAGTTAAACTTCCTTGCTCATCTTGTAGCAGTGTTGTATTGCCTTTGGTCCCACCTACTCTCCTTTGCAAGAAACACCTATACAAACATCAGCAGGGGAACAACAAAACACTTTCTTAAAAACAGTCAGTTTAAAAAAAATAAACTCAAGTTGTCAGTGGGCCCTTCTAAAATCTTTCACTCTCTCTTATTCTGGGGTATATCTACAATGTGGATTTATAAATATATGAGCAATTTTTATGGAAAGGGGGCATAGCCTACAAAGAGGCAAGAAAACCCTTCCTATAAAGCATGCAGAATTTAACCAAAACACCAAGGGTTAAATCCTGTCCCTTCTCCCAAATTTCAGGCAGCAGAAGAGTGTTTCTCCATGTACTCGAGAGAGCCAGCTAATTCAAAATAGAGTCTGCAGGCTGAGGAGATTCTGAGTGTGTGGACCCTTCCTGTCCCACCTACCTGCAACTCAGTTAATGTGTATGCTACCACTTGGCACAAGCATTAGCAGTCAGCCAGTAGGGGAGCACACTGCTCCTGCTCTGTGCAACTGCAGAGTGACTTTCCTTATGCCTTCAATGAGGAACCCCATCTTAGCTAGCAAGGATCCTTTTTACAGAGGATGTTGCTCCCCATTGCTGTGCCAGTCAGTGAAGGATTTAGCCATATGCTGCACACTTCCTTCCTTGCGGAAACAAAGCACTGTTCCACAAGTGATGAATGAAAATCAAGCTAATTCTGGGACCCGCTCAAACTAAACTTCATAATAATGTGCTCAATTCACACAATAATTCTGGTAATCCAAGAGAGAGATTCTGCCATGATATGGGATGCAGGGCCGGCACCAGCACAGCAAGCAGGTGCTTGGGGCAGCCAAGGGGCAGGGGCGGCACGTCCGGCTCTTTTCGGCGGCGGGTCCCACGGTCCCTCTCGGCGGGAAGGACCTGCCGCCGAAGTGCCGCCGAAGGAGAAAGTGGCGCGGTGGAGCAGCCGCCGATCGCGATTGCGGCTTTTCCTCTCTCCCTCCCCCCCCCCCCCCCCCCCCCCCCCCCCAGCTACTTGGGGCGGCAAAAACCCTGGAGCCGGCCCTGATGGGATGCCGCAATATGTAGGTAACACTTCCTATACTGAGCACTGTCTCCTTGCCAGTTGACAGTGTTACTTGTGAATGGGGGAAGAGTTTGAAACTATATATACATACTTATGAAGTAAAGCCCAATATAGTAAGTTTATGTGACTGATACATTTGTGGATATCTTAGCATGTCACAAAACTTTGCAACTAGGTAAGAAGCTGTAATGCCAGAAAGGAATTAGTATGGCTGCAAACTAAGGCAAAGCTGGAACATACTATGATATCTCAGAGGCTCGATATAACACTTACCTTTTTAACACTGCCTTTTTAAAAGTTTTAACAAATAGCATTAAAAAAACTCCTACCATCATCTCCTTCTTCCCTTTTCACATTTTCCTTTCTCCTTAAAAAGCGAGAGAGTCCTGTGGCACCTTATAGACTAACAGACGTATTGGAGCATAAGCTTTCGTGGGTGAATACCCACTTCGTCAGACGCATTTACAGATCCAGACTAACACGGCTACCACTCTGATACTTTCTCCTTAAAGTGTGCCTGAATGTATTCCTTCAGACATTACTCCACCATCTTAATGTTTCACCTGAGTTTCAGTTTGTGTATATTTAAAAAAAAAAAAAAAAAAAAAAAGCTTTATGGAATTGACTTGTCTGTTAATTTTGATGGTCAAAATTCTGAGAGATATTCATGGTAGCAATGGGTTTAAAAACTCCATACATGATATACATTCTCTTGCATCTCCACACACATTTAGCAACAAATACAAAACAAATGGTACATTAGCTGAAGTAAATATCTGAAGTGTAGCTAAAACTAAAAATAATTATTGGAACACTTGTCCTTAATCCTGTGAGCCCTTATGTTCCACTTGGCTCTATAACATCCTGAGGTTGTTTGGTTGTTCAAAACACAATTCTTTCTTCGATCAAAACGAAAGTGTGGATGAGCTGTACAATTTTTATTTCATGTAGTGGAGGCTAAAGTCATTGATACCCTTAGCAGCAAACTTATTTACAAATTGCCTCCTGACACACCCTCTTTTTTAAGATCCTGCTTTCTTAAAATTACATGCAGACTGGCTGGCTTTAGCCACTGCTTGTTTGTCTAAATGAAAATTGCCAGGAAAAATGAGGGTGGGGAATCTGAAGGCTTCCCAACAGTTATGGCTTTCTTCCAACCAGCCCATCCTAATCTGTATTTATCTGTATACAGCTCCTTTTATTTCAGGATTTACTTAGATATCTTCCAGGGGGGGCAGGTGTTGGTGAAAGTTGCTGTTGTCTGAGAACTGTAATGGGTAGTTCTGGGGAAATCGCATGACTCAACAGAGTATCAAGTCATTCTTTTGTTATATAGTGAAATGTAAAATAACTGTACATATTAAACACATAGATGTCAGGATTACATTAAAGTTAGCGTAATGGTTGTGGTCTGAACTGTGTTGTGTGAGACATGGCACTAAATTCCCAGCCCTTCCCCTACATCACTCCCCATGCTATTTGGGAAAGGGAAATAATTTTATCATTCTCAAATACCCCCTCTGTAGGAGTGGTATACAGTTCTTGTCTTGGATTGATGGTTGCTGCAATATGGGCTCTTAATTGTGAGGGAAATGGAGAGATTCTAAAAACTAAGATGGAAACAGGGAGCATAAATAGAGAAGGAGGAGAGAACCAAATTAAGGTCAAGTCAAACCCACAAATGTATGAAATTCTGAATGAAGACTATATGCTTAACCCAACACCTTTTGTATGTAAGTAGTTCAGAGTACAGAAGTAGTTTATTTCCCTGGGAGTTGTCTTAATTTTTATCTGACAGGGTATGGTCTTGAACATGCTGTATTGTATTGTTCTGCTTCATTATGTACAGCAGACTGGGAACAAAATTAAATGTACAAAAATTGTGATCCTTGAAGTGTCTGCACACAGCACTTCCAAAGAACAGGATTTTAGTAAAACTCTGCTTCCCTAGTGTGACAGCTAATAGCAGAGCATGGGGAAGAGCAATAATAGTATAGTGCATGTGGGAAGTGAAGATCCCAGAGTGACAGTAGGAAGAGGAGGGATGGTAGTAAAGAGGGAGAGAGATGAAAGAGGATACATAACTATATGTAAAAACTTTTGAAGAACCATTTAATGGCCATATTTACAACTGCAGTTATCCTTGTGCTAGGCATACTACGTAGAATTTAAAATAAAGTCTTCTCAGTATCATAGTAGGAGTCCTTTTTAAAAAAAATAAAAATAAAAATAAAATTATGCCTTAAGCATGCTGTACTTTTGCCCAAGGCTGTCTGTTGGGTCACCCTAGCATACTGCATTACATGCTGTACTTTTTCAAAATAGGATACTTTAATTCTATTCAGGGGATACCATCATAGGACCTAATCACATCAGCCACACTATCAGAGGCTCGTTCACCTGCACATCTACCAATGGGATATATGCCATCATGTGCTAGCAATGCCCCTCTGCCATGTACATTGGCCAACCCGGACAGTCTCTATGTAAAAGAATAAATGGACACAAATCAGAATTATAACATTCAAAACCAGTTGGAGAACACTTCAAGCTCCCTGGCTACTCGATTATAGACCTAAGTCGCAAAATTACAACAAAAAAACTTCAAAAACAGACTCCAACGAGAGACTGCTGAATTNAAGCTCACCTTAACTGATCACTGTCCTTATAGTGTGTATGGTAACACCCATTGTTTCATGTTCTCTCTGTGTGTGTGTGTGTGTGTCTGTGTTCCTACTGTATTTTCCACTACATGCATCCGATGAAGTGAGCTGTAGCCCACGAAAGCTTATGCTCAAATAAATGTGTTAGTCTCTAAGGTGCCACAAGTACTCCTGTTCTTTTTGCGGATACAGACTAACACGGCTGCTACTCTGAAACCTTTAATTGTTTTGTTTCAAAAAAGAAACATTTAAAATGGGGCAAGTCCAGTGATGGTGCTTTACCCTATTGAACAAAAAAACCACTCCAATTAGGCTATTTCAGGCTTAATACAATATTAAGAAACACTACTTTAAACATAGTTCTTGTTAAACTGGCTTCCTGCTCTGGTCAGCCACTGTGCATGGGGCCAGACTATGCTAGAACAGTGTCTGTAGAATGTGTTCTTAAGCACACTTTTAACACAGTGCACTTTGACTAGCCAAACCCTGTTGGTAACTGGTTTAGCTGGAACTGTGTGTAATTGAAGCTTTTAATATATGGCTGTTGGCACAGTATAAATTGGGCCTCCATATTTCCAGTTTACCTCATGTACAACATGGCCTATTTCTCTACCAAGACTTGCTAATAGATTGTGTGTTGTGAGGTTCACTTACAAAACAGCTGAGTTAAAGGATGCTGTAGAAAACCTGATTTACAGGTTTCTTGCTTTTGTGAACTTGTCTGCCTTATTTTAAAATGCAAGGCCAGCTCCATTAAATCTCATTTTTTTGGGTGTGTAGCGATGGGAAAGGAGTAAACTTTACTGATGTTTTGTTTCAGTATTTATTGTACCACTACATCCAGAGACTTGCCTTGACATTTTGGATTCATTTTTTAGACATTACATCTCCAAAAACTGACTTAATGTCGTTCCTTATCTTCTGCCACCTTCCTCCTTACATCTCCCACGCCCCCCAAAGACATTGGAGGTAGGAGAGGTTGTTGGGTGGAATAAGGGGTGGGGGAGAACCTTGCTTCAATATATAATATTGCTGGGGGTTAGGCATTAGTCCTGAGTGACAGTTACTCTGATATCTCATTTACTTCCTAGTAGGAGAAAATGTATTGCTCAGATGTCATGGAATTGTAGATCATAGGATGAGAGAAATTACACATTCCACAATTTTTTTTTATGCTTACAGTCTGAGTCTTTTCAACTCTCCTTTTTGTTTCATGCCATATGCCATTGTGGCATGAGTTATAGGAACCAGTTAATAATGTAACATAAAGCCCAATCTGGATAAGTTATCAGTTAGTTCTGGGTTGCTACTTAGCTCCTATTAAAAATATGGGATCTGAATTGAAAAAACAAGATATGCTTTTGGCATTTGTTCTGTTAAATCCACTGTAATTGGGTTGTCACTCTTGGTGTCCATTTCATTATTGCCCTGCACAAGATGGACAGTGAGGAACTGGGCCCTTTAACTCCTCTAGGCTTAAAATTTAAAGGGTTAGATTCAGCTCTTATCTGAGAGCCATTCCCGTCTGAACATAAGAACGGCCATACTAGGTCAGACCAAAGGTCCACCCAGCCCAGGATCGTGTCTACCCACAGTGGCCAATGCTAGGTGCCCCAGAGGGAGTGAACCTAACAGGTAATGATCAAGTGATCTCTCTCCTGCCATCCATCTCCACCCTCTGACAAACAGAGGCTAGGGACACCATTCCTTACCCATCCTGGCTAATAGCCATTAATGGACTTAACCTCCATGAATTTATCCAGTTCTCTTTTTACCCTGTTATAGTCCTAGCCTTCACAACCTCCTCAGGCAAGGAATTCCACAGGTTGACTGTGCGCTGTGTGAAGAACTACTTCCTTTTATTTGTTTTAAACCTGCTGCCCGTTAATTTCATTTGGTGGCCCCTAGTTCTTATGTTATGGGAATAAGTAAATAACTTTTCCTTATTCACTTTCTCCAATAATGTGCCACTTTCTTAAGAGAGCTGTGTCTACTTACACAGGGCTGAATTTGACCCAGTGACATTCAAAGAAGGTACTTTATTGCCACTATAATATAACCAAGCAAAAATAATCCCAAAACCACCCAATCGCAAGCAGAGCTTTGCAGTACCTGAAAAGAGAGAGTTGCCAATCTGTTTTACGCGGAAGATGTTCAGATAAACAGTAGTAAAAAATCATGAGTTCTGTATTAAGTGACATTTCATGGTCCATGTCACTGAGTGCTACAAAAATTACTATTTGCATTGCAATGGTGACATTGTGAATGAGACCTTCCTGAATGGAGAAGCAGAGGGATCCAGGAAACCCAGGATCACTGTTTTTATAAATAGCTTCTTAGCTGAAGTGATTCTCCCATGTGTTTGGGTTTTTTAACTTAAACTAAAACTGCTAAAATTATTTTTCTCATCCTATAAAACTAGTCATTTTGAGGGTTAAAAGTGCGTCTTTTTGATAGTATAGGTTTTACTGAAGGAACTTTATGCCAGGTAGCCACATACCACAAGGCATCATTTGTTTGATGGTTGTTTCTTTTTGGGGGAGAGGATGGGGTTTAGATCAGAATTTTTAAGCAGGTAATATGGCCAGCTGGTGGAAGACATTTGGACTCCTAAATTTTGGGTTACTGCTTGTAACCTGCATCTTGCTACAGAGCTCATCTCTCCCATGCTGCAACTTGTGACTTTCATGTTCCTGGCCCCTTCTTTTACTTCCACTGCAGGTCAACAGTTATAAGTGTAATTTAGAAACAAATAAGGGGGAGGTTTTAAAGTGAGAAGGGATGTTAGTTGGAAGAGTAACTGAAATTGCATTTGTGGCACTGTTAGGATCTTGATCATCCTGGCACAGTCCATTTTGGATTATGCGTCTGTACTCGTCTGTGGAGACAGCAGACTTGCTTGTTAAATTGTTAAAAGGTCTTGGATCTCTTCCAATAATGTGCCACTAGGTACGTATAGTTACCACTGACTCTCTAAATAACCTTTCCAGAGGTAGCCCTCCTTTGGAACTAAACTTAATGTACTTCTACTCCCCCAGACCTGATGGCTCCTCCGTTGTCCTTTCTTTTCTCCATCCCAGCTCTCAGCATAAGCTTGTAGCCTGCTGGTTCCTTATGTTTCTCAGTTTAGCCTGTTATCTAATGCTCTCTACAAATATAGTTGATTGATATAATCTTGTATTGGGGACCATGACCAAAAAGCTAAATCTCAGAAGAGCATCACCATTAATGATGTTTCATATATGCACTCTAATGGGCACAAGCACAATTTGTTCCATTTGCTTAACATTACATAGACACAGGGTTTCCCGACCCCCGCCATACAGTTGAAAAGGGTCTATTGACCTCTTAGGAGGAAAGAGGGAGCCCATACAACAGTTGTCTGTCACAAGGTACTTTGGGCCTCAGATGTATCATCTTCAAGACAAAAGCATAATTAATATGCCTCTGTCCCAACTAAATGGAAGAAAGCCTCCAAGAATAGACTTTGCCACCATAAGTCTATTGAATTGGATGACCCTCTATTCTTTACTGAAGTCAACAAATGTAGGTTGGCCCTGTTGGGAGTTATGCTTTTTGTCTAAAGAGCAGTTGTCTACCAAATTTCTGCTGGAGGAGCGAGGAGACTCTCTAGGATACTTTGGATTGATCTTTCTTCTTGTAAAACAAATATGTCTAACTCTAAAATGTTCGGATGGATGGATGTAAGTTAGAGGGAGGGTGGCCTCCAGCCTCAGATAGTGGGCTGTGACTTGGGTGGTCTGTGTTCTCTTTCCAGCCCCCGCACAGACTTTGTATGAACTTTGGTAAATCTGGGGAAATTGAAGCACACTCTCTGTAAAATAGAAATAATACTTCCCTACCTCAAAGGGGTATTCTGATCATCATCTTTTTTTTTGTTTTTTTTGCAGGCACTGTGTATTATGTCAAGTATCGGGGGTAGCTGTGTTAGTCTGTTTTTGTGTATTATGATGACTGTCATAGGCATTTCTATCAGTGAACAAAAATGGAGGATAAGATTTTCAAAGCAGTCTAAAGGATTTAGATGCATCTTCTATGAATGGAAGCTACGTCTCTTAAAACACCCAAATTGCTTTTTAAAATCTTAGCTGGAAGCTCCATTCCTTTCAGCAGCTCAGAAATTTTACAGGAAATCTTTCCCAGAAGCATTTTGGAAGCAATTGGATGTAGAGAGGTCCACACAAGACAGAGGTTCAAAAGAAGGCTTAACAAACTCTTTGTATTATGCCTAAGAGCATGTTTTAGTTGCTGTAACCCCTTAGATAGCTGTACATTAATTTCTAGGCAGATGAAAATAGATCCATCCTCCTGAGCCTGGCTTCTAACATGGAGACCAATGGATGGGAACACAGAAGCTGGTGTAAAGAGGCTTTATAAAACCTCCTGGGAGCATTATAGAACTTTCAGTGAAAGGGTCTGACTCCAGAGACTAAAGATTCACTGTCTCGGTGTTCAGTGTTGTAGCTGGCAAAGTGCTGATACTTGCATTCATTCTCTCTCTCTCTCTCTCTCACGTTAATAGAGTATAGCAAACCTTTTTTTAAGAGGAAGACTATACTATGAAGATCTAGTCTGGATTCCTACACTTCACAATCTTTTGCACTCTGGTCCACGCTGTAATTGGTCACGTTGTTGAGGTCTGAATAGATAAGCCAAGCATGATATGAAAGATAAGCTTATTTTGGTTCTGTGGACAAAACTTATTGCAAAATACTACTGAGAAGTGGTATTCCACGAGATCTGCAAGATCTCATATCATCAGAATTAAATCGCTCACCCATAAATAAACACTAGATATTTTTTATTTTTTGGGGGGGTACTATAGAAGGATTCCTAAGTGTTTAACTTTCTGTAGAACAATAAAGAAGGCTACCTACCAAGTTGGACTTGTTTAGCAGAATTGGAAAAAGCAGGTATCCAGTCAATTAGATTTACTGTGTAGATTGGTGGGTGGTGGCTTTTTTTGTGTTTTTGAAATGAGGTGTCTCTTAAATTCAGGACACTAGAGAGGAAAAAGCCCAATTTAAAATGTCCTCAATCCTTCAAATTAAAAAGATGACCAGGTTATTCTGCTGTAGGTTGTCATTACTTGTACTTGGTTTCCGTCAGTTGACAGAATAATTAGTACTAGTGTATAAACTTGGAAAAAACAATTTAGGATCATTTGCTTGCTTTCTCAGCTGCTCTTTTGCTCCTGTAAGAGAAACCAGGAAAGTTTGAGACCAATAATATTAGCTGAACAAATAGTAGGAAGTGGAATATGTAGTATGGTGACTCACAACAGTGCCATTTTTGTATAAATATCAGCCATTTTGTAACATAACCTGGGCTGGTGGTGAGGAAATTGCATAGATTCTAGGGGAACATTTTAAAGGGCAAGGAGGTAATGGTTAGCCAGTGGGGCTTGATACAACTTAAAATAAAACAAAAAAAACACGCGCTGTGTCTTCATTGTCTGTCTAAACGGGAACGGTCCTTATTACAAAGCCAGAAGTTGTGAATTACCTTTTTCCCACACCAAGCCCCAATTCAAAAATTAGAGCTACTAACCCACAAAACAGACTAAATGCCTGCAACCTTTATTTAGTGAATATTTAATAAAAACCTCTGAACATGGAATCTTCATTTTTAATGCTTTGGGATTTATATGGCTATGATCTATTTTAAACCATTATTCAAAAAATACCCAAAACAATGGAATTTTTATCAAGCAATTGTTTATACCAAAGGTGTGAATGTTACAATGTGTGTCCATCCCCCTGACAAATGTAGCTTGCAATGAGCACTCTAGAAGACCATTAACTTAAATGGAGGTGCATGTTGGTAGAGTCTCTGAAAGGGAAGTGTTTTCATTACACTTCACTCCTCCAATGTCCAAAACTGCTATTCACGTTAACAAGGCAATCTGATTTCCAATCATGTTTCTTGGTTACTCTTGCAAAGCTGTGTGTGAAGCCATTCTTTGGATAGGTAGAAGGGGGTGGAGACTGTAAATGATTACTTTTCTTTGATATCCATGTGATCAGTTTTAATATGGGGCCCTCTTTTGCGTGGATCTTGTTAATTTAAAGTTCATAGTTAAGAACAGTTTTATCTTCTCCCAGCTTGGAACCTGTAATGCCTGCTTATCTTACTGTCTTAATCTTGTCGACAAGTCACTTGATTTTTCAAAGATATTTTGATATCCAAATAACCATGATGAACACACTTCTAGAGCAAAATGTAGTCAGTAGAAATTTCATCCTTTTCTAACCAGCATATGCTATTAGTGGATCTGATTAAAGAACTGTTCTACTGTAATAATTCTGTTACTCATGGTCTTTCAATAATTTCTACTTTGCTTTCTCATTCTCACCTGGCCTAAAAAGTAGAAAAGAACTTTTGTGTAAAAACAAAAACAAAACTACCCTTTGGGTTTTTTTCATTTTTATTTCAAGTGACTCCTTGAAACTTGCTTCCATGACTAAATAGATAGACTTTTAAAAGCCGTAATGGACTAATGGTGTGTATTTTCAGAGTTTTGAAGCAAACCAGCAAATCAACTCTAAAAGTTCTTAAACTTTAAAAAGTAGTAGAATAGTTGAGCATAACTCATTGCTGTCCTGTTAGGTGAATAATTTTTTTCTATTGTGCAATACATGATGCTTTTTATTAATAGTCTCAAGTGGGCAGCTGATCCAGGAAGTTTCTATAGTGCAAGGGCAGCCCCTTAAGCTTAAAGTCTGCTCCATTTTCTTACAGCACCTGAACCCTACCTCACTTCTAAAATGAAGGCTATGTGTCACAAACCGGTTAGAACTGGCTGTTGCTATGGTTTTCACGGTGGAAGGAACAGTTAAAGGGTCACATGTCCAGTGAGGGAAATGCCTTTCTCACATGACTCTTTGGTGGCCTGATTAGAATACAGGAAGTTAGCTCCCTGCTAGCTGTTATGATGCTGTGATAATTGATGGGGTGACATCACCCTTGCTACACGTACATATTGATCATTCTTATGCCTGGTTGCTTTGAGAATTGAACGGTTAAAACAGGACCTTATGAGCTTTGTCAATGCACTATTCTCTGATTAGCAATGTTGTCTTGAATTCAACTTCCTTTTGACAAATCAGGTTTGAGTATCTTCTGTTTTAAATGTGGCTAATCGCCTCTGAGAGTGATTCAGCAGACTTAAGTCTGCCAATAGAATTCTTCCAAACTACAATTGTTTCATACCCAAATCTGTGCCATATTTTGTCCCCTTGTGGAGGGTGTTAGTGGGGATAAGACCTCCTTCTCCAAGAGGATAAAAAGATAATCCTTTCATATCAGAGTTGGGTGTTGTAGAAATCTGAACTTAGTTCAAATGGGTTGTTTTCCTAAATCATATCTATTGGTCCTCACATGGAGATTTTGCAAAAACTGATAGTGTGTCAATCACAGTAAACTTTCAGTGGCCCAGCTTGCTACTCGGAAGCTTACCTAAGTTGTTTCTTTCACAGCTACAGAAACTGATAGTCAGTAGTCTGATTTACTTTCATTTTACAAAATTGTGTTTAATTTTCAAGGTTGTATGACTTCAAATAGTTTGTGGCTTTTCTGGTGGGCGATAGAGAACTTCTGTTCTGCAAAACTATGTTCATAGCCATAATAACTACAGTCTGCATGGTACCTTGTGGCAGCACACTTGTAGAAGCCAGTTATACATGAGGTACTTATAAAAAGGTGCTTGCATCGCTTTACCCCCTGCAGAAGCATAATCTATAAAATAATAAGGGGGTAGAGTTTGTGAAGATCTATTGTATCTTTTAAAATATGTTGGATTAGGTTTAGCCACATGAAAAACTCTACAACTCTTCCAGATCAACATAAGGTTACATTACCTAAGTAATGAGATTATTGCCTTAGTTAAGTGTTCTTCAAAAATCATTTTCAGGTGATTTTTTTTCACTCTTCTTAGCAGGATGGGTAAAAAAAGTCAAATGGTGTTACTTGAGATGATGTACTTTAGACTTTGTCTATACTGAGACCTTTTTAACTTGAGTCTCTTGATGGCAAGCGCTCTTAATTTTTCTCTCCTTGTCTGTCTTTTTAGTCAAGGCAACCAATTTAGTCTACCTTAGTCAGAGAAAAGCTCAGGCTTTAAAGCTTTCACCTGTGCCCCTGATGGTTATTTTTAAACCCCTTCAGAGTTGAAAGATTGGTTCACTGGCTCACTGTGCCCCCTAGAGGAAACTGAAACTCCTTTTCTACCAAGGTGGACAACTGCATTAAATGCAGTTGTCCAATATATGGCTACAGCTGAGATACCAAAGACTGTTTTTCATAGCAACCAGCTTTTAGTTTTCAGAAAACTCTTTGAACTGGCATGGCTTTTACTGAGGGTGTGTAGTTTACATTAGTACATAGCTTATCAATAGTGGTACAGGAATATCGGTACAGTAAAGGTACTCTGCAACTGTGAGGTTAATCTATCCCTGTTTTGAGGGTATTAGTGTCTCTCACATCTGGTACATCACTAAATAACAATAGAAACAAAAAAATATTTTAAGTACCTGGATTCTTCAAGTAACTTCTGTATGTTAAAAAAGGTACTACAGTTAACTCCAGAAGCTGTAATTTAAGGTGGGGAGAAACTGCCTCATTTTTAAGAGAACATAGGGCTAATTTGCCATGTTTCCAGGTTGTGAATTAAGGTAATTTTCACCCTGAAGTACAGATTAAAGGTAGTTAAGTGCATAACCTTGCAGCACAAGAGGCTTTTTTTTTTAATGGATGCCTGTATATTTGCTTCATTTGGCTTCATTTTTTAAAAAATTGTTTAGGTTTGTCTCTCAAAAATTAATTTGGCAGGTTTAATCTGGTCAGCAATAATGCATTGAAAAGTTATTTCATTTACAGGATACTTATTGAAAAGGCTTTCGTTGTATTCTTGTAGTTTTTGTTTGGGTTTGTAACACAGTTTAAGATGTACTCTTCTAAAGTGATTATACTTATCCCATAAACAATGTAAGTTCTTCTTCAAGTGCTTCCTCATGTCCATTCCACATTAGGTATGTGTGCTCGCCACGTACCGGTGCCGGAAGTTTTTCCCTCAGCGGTATCCGTAGGGGAGTGGTTCTGGTGCCCTCTGGAGTGGCGCCTGCATGGCGCAATATAAGGGATGCTGCTGGCTCCCTCCACCCTCAGTTCCTTCTTGCCACCAGTGACCGTGCACGGAACGTTCGCTGCTCTTACTAGCGTTGCTTAGGCTTTGTTCGTATAAACTAGAATTCTTGTAAAATTAGTGTACATAGTTAGTAATAGTTAGTTAACCCTTAGCAGTAGTTAGTTTTCTTAGTCCTGTCGGGGACTTAGCCAGGGGATGGGGCATGCCCCGGTCCCCAGGCTTTAAGCCCTGCAATCGCTGCAAACTGCCCATGAGCGTTCCGCATAGTAGCTGTCTCAGGTGCCTTGGTGAAGGGCACATAAGTGATTAAATGTTGAATCTCCAAGTCCTTTAAACCTACGACCAAGAAAGCACATGAGATCAGACTCAAAGTGCTCCTGATGGAGTCCGGCTCACTCCAGTCTCAGAGCAAAGGTCCAACTCGGCACCCAGCACCATGTCATCGGTGCGTAGTGCCCCTCCGGCGCCGTCCACGAGCCGGCACCAATCCATGGCCCCAGCCAAGAGGTTGAAGAAGGCCAGTAGGGGACGGTCTCCTACTCCCCGCAAGGGGAAGGACAGGGCTGGGGGCGAGCTAAGACCCGCGCTGGGCGGCTCATCTGCCCCATCAGGAAGTTGGGCTTCAGCTCACTTTGAGCGATGCAGCCAACCCCATTCCTTGCCTGGAAGTCCAGACACAGAAATGGGCCTTCATCTGCTTCAGATGCCGTCGACGCCTGAAGTGCTCCAGGCTCCGCAGGAGATCCTGATGATCCCGGTGGCACCCACACTGGCCCTGGCGGTGCCCAGACCTCAGGGTAAGCCCACCTTGGGACCTTTCCATCTGCCCTCGCCTCAACGGTACTGCTCTCCATCGGGGGGGGACATCCCGCCACCGTTCACCCACTCGTTCACTCCCTCGTGTTCTTCAGTGCAGTCCATCTTGGACTACTTACTGCAACTCAGGACCTAGGGTCTGGTGCATTCTTCCATTAGAGTGCACCTTGCAGCCATCTTTTCTCACGACATGACTGTCAGGTTCCTGAGGGGCCTCGAGAGGCTTTACCCGCAGGGCTGGGCCCCTGTCCCGCGGTGGGAACCTTAACCTGGTCCTCTCCAGGCTCACTTGCCTGCCTTTCGAGCCGCTGGGCTCTTGCTCCCTTTCCTACTTGTCCTGGAAGGTCACTTTCCTGGTGGTGGTGACGTCGGCGAGAATAGTCTCAGAGATTAAGGCCTTGACCTCGGAACTGCCTTACACAGTGTTTTATAAGGACAAGGTCCAGCTACGGCCCCACCCAGCCTTCCTGCCAAAGGTGGTATCTTCCTTCCACGTGAGCCAGGACGTGTTCCTGCCTGTGTTCTGTCCCAAGCCGCACAAGACTGCTGAGGAGAGGCGTCTGCACGCACTGGATGTCCGGAGGGTCTTGGCTTTTTACTTGGAGCATACCAAGCCTTCCCGTACATCAACCCAGCTCCACACGTTTACGTCTCATTATGCCATCACTCAACAAGCCAGAGACGATGCTGGGTTCGGCCGAGCTGTATTACAGTCTGCACAGCCGTGAACTCCTACCCACCTCCACAGGAACTGCTTGGAGTCACCTAATGAGGAATGGACATGAGCAAGTACTCGAAGAAAAGACAGTTACCTGTCCGTAATTGGTGTTCTTCGAGATGTGTTGCTCATGTCCATTCCACAACCTGCCCTCCTTCCCCACTGTCAGAGTTTCCGGCAAGAAGGAACTGAGGGTTGGGGGAGCCAGCAGCGCCCCTTATACCACCTAATGTGGAATGGACATGAGCAACGCATCTCAAAGAACACCAGTTACAGAAAGGCAACTTGTCTTTTTTGGCAGCATGGGTGGAGGCTATGCTATTGTGTTTCAGTAAAAGACCACCTATTAAATCTGCTGCCAACCTTGCTGAGAAATACTATACACTTGGTAGCTGAAATCCCTAATCCTAACACCAATGGGTTAATATAGTTTATCAGCTATATTTTACTAAGGACTCGTTTCAGCTCAAGTTCTTAATTCGCTTGGCAAATGGCCTCTGCTGGACATCCCAAGCCAGGAAGGTTTTATAGGCTGTTCGTGTCTGTCCAATCAGAAAGCTGTACAGTACAGTGGAAAGAATGGTACTGTAGTCTGCTGTTACATTATGCTGCACGGTAATCTGTCTCGGTCCTTTTTGGCTGGTGTGATTAAATAACAATGTTCTTGTATGACTATGTTAGAGTTAAAAGGTAGTTCAGGTCTCTGAATCCAGCACATGCTAAGATATAGCACATCAAAACAACTAATGACTCTTCTGTCACTTAAAATTCCAAACAATGCCTCTAAGGTGAAATGAAACGAAGCATAACATCGTATCTGCACCTGGAGAAAGTGTTCCTGTAGGTTTGGATATAAATTGGGCATGCTTATGGGAATTTAGGCTGCTGAGACATTTAACTTGCTAAGTAATAGGGCACCTACTTGTGGTGTTAATAGAATATTGTGTTGTAAAATCTTTAAATGCAAATGCTTTTTTTGTACATTCTGTGTTGCAGTGAATTGTATGTGTAGTGCAGCTTTAGTCCTGCTTCAGTAGGACTCTGATAAATAAAATTGTAACTTGGGTGGGGGATAATAATCTAGAAACATTTGTAGTAGGGGAGGGATAAGGAAAGCAACCTGATGAAATGTTGGTCATTGAATACTCCGACAGGCTGAAGAGTTTTTAGGCCTTTTGGCATTCAAAGGCCTTTTGGCAGTGAGCAAATGGGATGGTTTTGGATTAGCCCTGGGATATAGGCCCTTTCACCTCTAGGTCATTGGTTTGCTTGCAGTGTTGGTCACCAGTGACTGAAAGTTATTGCCATCTGCCTTGTGAATGAATTTGCTGACTCAACACAGTTCCTAATGGGAGGGGTATCCCCATTGTACAAACTACCACCATGTTTGGCACGTCTTTTGGCAGCCTCAACAGAGGCACCAACGATTTAAGGCACGGGGTTCCCAAACGTTTTGCTGGTACAACCCCATTTTAATGAAGTGTTTCCTGCTGGGACCCCAGACTGCATTGAGGATACAGTTTTGAAGAACAAAATAGCATCCTCTGCCCAGCATGACCTTGCACACACCATACGTGTGAGGTTGTGCTGCATGAAAGATACCAATTAATTCTACAAAATGGCGTCCTCCGCACATTGTGATCTCTTACATATGGTGCGTGCAAGGTCATGCCATGTGAAGCAAAATGGCATATGCCACATGCTAGGGATCCTGTGACCCCAGCTGCTGACGGTGGTGCGATCCGCATTTCTGGTTGCGACCCAGTTTGATAACCACTGATTTAAGGCCTGTTCCTACTCTCGTTATGGCTATTTATCGAGTAATCATGATTGTCTTATGCTTACAATCTTCAGATGGAAATTGGAATCTGAGAGTGAACTCTGGTCTTGCATTGGATACTTAACACTTTCTTCACACTTGAGGCATTCAGGGTTAATCTGTCAGTAACAGCTTTAAAAAAAAGTAACATTCTTTGCTATGGGGAGAAGTTAAATGGCCTTGCTTTCTTTTGATTTACAGTGATCTAAAGAGAGAAAAGAGAGTCCCCTCGCCTGATATTATAGTGTTATCAGACAATGAACCTTCGAGCCCTAGAATGAATGGTTTAACAAAAATAGCATTAAGAGAGACCAACACAGAGGCACTCATGGTGAGTCCACGTTTTTTGATACACTCTAGGTTGTTACTTAGAAATACTGAAACAGGCACTAATTATTCGGAGTTGCAGTTGAGACTACAGGATGTAAGATTCAGCAGCTGTTTTCAGCTTTTTCATATACAGCTTCATGCAGTTTGAGCTCCTGGGGCTGAGGCTGTATTAAGGGCTGAAGTCAGTCTGTCTGTTTGGATTTCTACTCCGAACATCCTCTCGTGCCCTGCCTCTATACTTTTTTCAGAGAAATATATGAAAACTTGTTAGCCACCCATTCAGTATTTAAAATAGCACAGTATTCCCTCTTCAGAAGTAGAAACTTTTTTTGTTTAAAGCAAAATGAGTTAATTTTCCCAGTTTAGTAAAGGATGAATTTTAAAGCCTGCTTTTGGTTTGAGCTCTTTCTCAGCACTTAGTTTTTATGTCCATACATTCCAGGTGAACGCTGTTAGTCCCACTGAGTTATTCTGCTGCAGGTTGTTGTTACTTGTACTTTATCTTCTTTTTTCCTTTCTACCCCACCCCCAAATATCTTAACTGGCCTTACAGAAGAGCAGCCCAGAGGAGCGCGAGAGAATGATTAAACAGCTAAAAGAAGAGTTACGATTAGAAGAAGCAAAACTTGTTTTATTGAAAAAGCTGCGGCAGAGTCAAATACAGAAAGAGACCACTACTCAGAAGGTATTGATTTCCCCAGAGACGTTTAACAACTGGTGTTTTTGGTTTCTAAATGCTGCCAGCATGGTTGATGCCATAATTTTGTGGTACCCTGTATAACTCTCAAATCAAAATGTACTGTAACACTTCAGAATATCTCTTTAACAGAAAAAGCCATTTTCTCCAAACATTAAGTGAATTTCCTTGTTTCTCAAAACAATCCAGTCTGGCAGTCCAACAGTAAAAGTATAAAGGCCTTTTAAAATCTATTCTTCCTCTCTACAAAATGGGTAGTATATACAGAGAATGCACTTTAAAAGTTCATTCTAGTTCCAGTGGTATTCCCCATTTTAAATACAGAAGTTATCTTTTGGAATCTTTGTATTAACCTTTTCAAAGGTGGTACCCTTTCCACTGACTTTGAATAGGCATTTGTAGTGTAGGAGCCTTGCAGTATATCCCTTCTTAAAATTACATACAATAGTTTACCAGAACTTTGCTGTTGAATATATGGCTCTTCCAAAGTTCATCATGTCCTCTTCATCTTCATGTTTTCGCTGTTTTTAGTTTTCCTGATAAAACACTGTAAAACTGTCCATCATTAATCAGTTTTATGCTTTTTAGTTTGAAGACATTTTGACAGTTTAAGATTCTGTGTGACTATTGTGCACTTAAAATCATTAAAAAACAAAGAATCCGACTCCTTAATAGAATATTTTCCAGCATTAATACCACCAAAATACTTTTGAAAGGTATTAACATCTAAGAGTCACAAACACACAGAACCAGTAGCCAAGTGCTGTATCCCTTACGCTGCTTTAGATGTTATTGATAAACCCATGCAAGGGAAACTCAAAATTCTGAATTCTAGTCTTGGCAGATGAATAGTTGAAAGTCATTTTCTGTTTAACTTTACTTTAAAATGTGTGTGACTTTATGGATCTTAACAGTTTTTGTACATATTTATATTAAAAGCATTTCAGTTCACATTGGAGGTGGGCAAGGAGAAATGTTTTATTTCCCTGGCTTTCTGTGAAATTTTCTTTTGGAGTCCTTTGTTTTTAAACTCACATTTTTGTTTACTGAAATCAATTAGATGTGTTGGGTACATGCATTACATAATCTGCTACTGAACACTGGTGAAGTGAACTTTGGATATTGAATTGACTAAGTAGAATGGAACAACACATTTTAGAATGCTTTCTTAATATCCCGATTAGTTTTCGGGTAACAGTCCTTAACAATTAATGAAGTTTGTCCATGCATTGGGGACTGAATTAGGTTGTATATTGAGACCTATTTAATTTTTTAATAGCTCATTTTAAAATGTATTGTAAATTACTAAACTGTTGCTTTATATAATTGCTTTTAAAGCCTGCATAAAGGTGTATAATTTATATAAGAGTAAGAATGAATGAATCTCTTATCTATACTTGAATACTAATTTGTGGATTTAAACATGCCAGTTAGACTGTGTGTAGGGGTGAGAGAGAGAGAGAGAGAGAGAGAGAGAGAGAGAGAGAGTATCACTATATTGCAATCATCTCTCATTGAGTTATAAGGAGGCAAATATTTTTATTTTCCTTAATTGCTGCAATTCTGCTCACAACCTCTCATGGGTCTGTCTTTCTGGTTTTTCTCTTGTAGCCTCCTGGTTCCTCTGGGAGTGCTGTGGCCACCCCTCCCCCATTGGTGCGGGGAACACAGAATGTTCCTGCTGGCAAGCCATCCCTTCAGGTTAGCATGGGGGGCCTCATATGTGGCCAGGTTTGGGGCATGCAGGGGAGATGAAGGTGCATAGTAATAGGAGGGATAATCTTCAATATAGATCTAGCAAAGTTGCTCCATATATTGCTGGGTGGAGAAGTACTAATATGTTGATATCTCTCCCACTTCTAATTTCAATAAACATTCCAGCAAAGTTGTACAGTGGCAGATAATGAATTTCCAACTTTCACGTAATGAACAGTTGAAGCAGAAAAAAGCATCCTGCAAGTTTTATTTCATAGGACTGGATGTCTACAGTCTGGTTAGTTGTCACAAAAACAGTTTGGTTCCAAGTGGAATTTTTTATATTGATTAAACTGGCGCTAACCCCCATGAATCCAGTTATAATAAGCTTTTAAGACTGGGAGTGGGGGAGAATAAGATGTTTCAGGCAGATAACCCCTATAATCTTATCTTCCAGTGGCTGATTTTTTTTAGTCAAATTCCAAATGCACTTTCCTGACTGATACATAGGAGGTACTGAAAAGGCCTTTGGCCAAAGAGCACGCTGCTTAATTTTGCTGTGAAACTATCCTACCATCATAAGCAAGTTTCAGGGCACTAGAATAAAATGGTCAACTCAAGGTTGACAGATTCTTTATCTCTACTGCACAGAGAGACAGCTGCCCTCACTAAAGACAGCACTTTAAGAGGAACTTGCACCACAAATGAAATTTTCAAGTAACAAGAGTGGAAATTTTGTCAGTAGTGGAAGGCATATAGTCTAGTGGTCAGAGCGGGGAAATGGGAGTCAGGACTCCTGGGTTCTGTTGCTGTTCTCTCTCTTACTTGCTATACAAGTTTTGGGCAAGTTACTTTACCTCTCTGTATCTGTTTACCTAACTGTAAAATTGCAGTAATTCCTGAATTTTGTGAAGTTTATTTAATGTTTGTAAAGCATTTCTGAAATTCTTGAATGAAAAGCACAATATAAGTGAACATTAGCTTCCCCTATGCCCTTCAAAGTATGAAGTTGTATTACTTACTATAAATAGTGAAAGGGGAAGCTCCAGTGCTTTTGTGAGAACCTTAACTCATGAACAGTGGCCGATTTTTGGCTTCTCTAAGTGAAGATACCCAGATGTATAAAGCTGCATTTCATATAGTAAAAGAAGTTATCCACCCTAGAATGGATACCCCATTATAATTGAAATCTTTGTTTTTCTCACTGAAGCAGTTTTGAATAATGAGCCTCTGTGCCCTTACATTCAGTGTAAGATCTGAGACTCACCGATAGCATTCCCTCAATACCAATACCAAGAACAGCTCAGCAGATAGACAGACAGATTAAGGCAAGTAAAGAGGAGAGGGAGGAAGTAGAAAGAAAAGAAAAATCTCTTTGGGTATTCACAAGGAAGGCGTGGCAGTGCAGTCTTTGAAAATGACATGGGCATACAAACAGTCAAATACAAGTGTGAGAAACTAAATATAAACATCTATATAGATAAGCATGTTCTGTTTTCTAAAAATAAATTTAAAAGTAAATGCTCCTCTGTTTTGTAGACCTCTTCACGTATACCAGGCACTGTTATTCCCCCTCCCTTGGTCCGTGGAGGGCAACAAGCATCTTCAAAACTGGGATCTCAGCAGAATACGCAGATAGTAATGCCACCTCTTGTCAGAGGAGCCCAGGTAAGAGTTGGTGTGGTTGTAGATCTCCCTCACCGCATCAGGTGTGTTCTTTCCATTCCCCTCAGGGCTTAGGGGATTGTCTCACTAATTCTTTCCACTTTTACATTTCAACTTCAAGGCTCTGAGTCATGATCACCATTCCCCTTACCCAAGAGGGTTGGATGAGGTTCTCGTAGGACCCTCTCTTTAATAGACTGGATGCATTACTGTTGACTGATGCAAGATCCTTCCAATCTGTGCTGACTAAATGCACTCTCTCACTCCTAAGAGACTTATGATGAGGACTAACCTAGGTCTCCTATGGTGATTCAGAGCACTACCATTGGGCCAGCTTTACCCAGCAGAACAATGTAGAAGACTTAATCCTACTGTGTTTTTGGTTCTTAAAAACATTTTTCTCCTTACTTTTCCTGTTTTATCAATTTCACCTCTGGTGTATGTGTTAATCTCTCTCAATGCCTTCATTGTCAAATTGACTAATGGGCTGCTGGAATGAGGTAGCAAACTGGAGAACTGAAAATGCTGTGAAGGTGTCTTGTTCTTAAGTCCATTTGTCTTCTATGAGGGTAAAGTAGTGGTTGCACCAAAGGAGCAAGGTAGGGAGGGGGGAGAGTTACCTCCAGTGGATCTTACTGAATATACTGTGATCACTGTGTGACACAGGGAAATATTTATCTAGCTCCGTGGAGATTTATTTTGCAGTTGTGGGACTACTTGGTTTATTTAATAAATAAATAAATCTGTGCCTGCTGGATGGCTAATGTTAAGAAAGAAGGTGTGGCACATGGGATTTAGTTTCCTTTCAGTCCTGATTAATATGCAAAAAACTTGTTCACTCTAAAGTAGAATAGCTGCACTAATAATCTTAAAATTAAACAGACTATTAAGAGCTATACATGTTGGAAAGGAACTGTTAACTTCAGACCATTGTGTTTATCAAGGCCAAAATGGTTAGATTTTTGGCTTAAGTTTTGAAGTCCAGCATGTTTTCTAATGTTGCATTCTATGTTGCTTCTCTTGGAATGCATTTACAGTCAAAATGAAGCTGCCGATTTTGACAATGATGTTAATGTTGTTGCGTGGTTTTTTGTTTGTTTGTTTGTTTTTTGTTCCCTGATTTGCATCATTTCCATCACATCATTTCATCCTACTCCACCTCCCACCCACTGTTTTCCACCTTCTCTAACACTCTCCATCCCATCCTTCATGGAACCATTGCATCAGCCCATCTCTGTTTCTCCCCAGCAAATCCACAACATCCGACAGCACTCCAGCACGGGGCCACCTCCACTGCTTCTGGCACCACGGGCATCCGTCCCCAGTGTACAGATTCAGGGACAGAGAATTATACAACAGGGTTTAATCCGCATTGCCAATGTTCCCAATACCAGCCTGCTTGTCAATATACCACAGGTGAGATCCAAAAGATACAGAACACTATTCACTTCTGTTCTTTTGAGACTAAATACAGTTACTGATTTGTCCAGTTGCTACATCTCATTACTCTTGTTTGCAGTCTTCTCTCTCAACTGATGTAACTGGTTATTTCTGTTACTACTCCGCTCTTTGTTCTTTGCTTGCAGGCAGTTCTTTATCTTTATTCAACGTTTGCAAAAGCTCTAGATAATATATGCACATACAAGGGAAAAGAACAGTCCATATGAATTTGTTCATACCCAATAAAAATCTCTTAATTTAAGTTAGTTAATTTAAAATGCATTTAACTTTTGACACTGTAAATTTTAATTGACTTTTTTGTATTGTCTGTGAGAAGACAGAGGAAATATGTAACGTCCTGGGGTATGACAAAACAAGACTTGGAAGGAATATAAATATTGTGGACAAATTTTGGGCCTCAGCTACTATACTGGGCATGTTTAGTTGGAAATGTTCCCCAGAATCAGTTTTAGTTTCTCTTCTCTCCTTCCTCCTACCCCCTTCTCTCTTCTAAGGAAGCATTTTCTCACATAAATAAAATAACCACTACTTAAGCAGAACCCAAAATGCACAGTGCATTTCTGTTAGTGAACCAGTGAAGGAGACAAAAGCAAACTGTTGACTTATGATTCATAATTTATGCAGGGAAAAGTCAGCATTTGTCAAATCGAAAAGGACAAAATATTAATGGGAAGTACTGTAAATGGCCTTTTCAAGCTTCTAAGAATGCATTACAAAAAATGGTGAATGAGCAAAAGTTAAGAACTCTGAAAAAGTATTTGATAGAGGGACTAGATGCCTGGTAATGGAATGCCTAGCATTGCACCTCTAGGTGACCCATTTCCATCAAGGGCACAAGTCATACCCTGAAGTCTATTCTGTGGGCTATATGAAATCAGTTTTTTGGTGAGAGATGGCTTAGTCCAGTTCCAAATAGTTTTTGTGATGTGGACACTTGTCTACTATCACAATTGATACTAGTTGGCCTCCTTGTTGGTTATCTCAGAGAGGACAAGATTAGAATGGGCTATAGGGATTAAACTATCAAGGCAGTTGTATTCTGATTAGTAACCATGCTTGTATTTTTCTTTAAGGCCTCACCTACTTCAATAAAAGGTACAACCGTGACATCGGCTCAGGCTAATGCTGCTACTACTACCAGTGTTGCTTCTATAGTGAACTCCAACGAGTCCCCAGCCAGCCGGCAAGCTGCTGCCAAACTTGCACTGCGCAAGCAGCTGGAGAAGACGCTACTGGAGATCCCACCTCCTAAACCACCTGCACCAGAGATGAATTTCCTGCCAAGTGCAGCCAACAACGAATTTATTTACCTGGTTGGTTTGGAGGAAGTAGTGCAGAACTTGCTAGAAACTCAAGGTAAGCTAGTACCAGATACTGGAGGCTTATTTATTGAGGGCTTTAAAATATGCTAGACTCATTAATACAAATGCATTAATTTGAAGTACTGTGACCTCTCACCACCCTCACCTGTTTTAGAAGCAGCATGAGTTAGAGTTGAGAGCATGCAACTTAGTCTTAGTTCGGTCACTGATACCATGTGGATTTCTCCAAATTGCTTGTCAAGTATCAGAGGGGGAGCCGTTAGTCTGGAACTGTAAAAGCAGCAAAGAATCCTGTGGCACCTTATAGACTAACAGACGTCTGTTAGTCTATAAGGTGCCACAGGATTCTTTGCTGTTTTTCCAAATTGCTTAATCTCTTCCTTAATTTCTTCATTTTAAAAATGGAAATAATACATATCTTCCTCAAATAGGTAGTGTTTTTGCACAGCAGTTTTAAATGCAAAGTGCAGCAGAAGTAAATATTCTTGGTTTATGCGGTGGAGGATGCCTCCTTAGCCTCAGGCAAAAGATGAGGCGCTGGCCCTTCCTTATCGCCTAAGAAGAGTTGGAGTAGCAATGCCTTTTAATCACGGCTGTATCAGAAGAAATATTTTGGGTTCTCCCACAGTAGTTAGGTAAACTGAGAACAAAAATGTAATATTGGCTTCAGTAATCTCTCTGTGGCTTTCAAATTTGTGTTCTCTAACTCTGGGATTTCTAGAAGCCCACTACCATCCTGGATTCTTGGGTGCTGGATACTGATTGTAAGAACTTTTCTCTAGAACAGCGGTTCTCAAACTGTGGTTCAGGACCCCAAAGTGGGTCACAACGCCATTTTAATGGGGTCACCGGGGTTGGCTTAGACTTGCTGGGGCCTAGGGTGGAAGCTGAAGCCTGAGCCCCACCGCTAGGGGCTGAAGCCCAAGGGGTTCAGCCCTGGACAGTGGGGGCTCAGGTTACAGGCCCCCCCTGCCTGGGGCTGAAGCCCTTAGGCGACGGTGGGGCTTGGGAGGTCTCAGGCTTTGGTTCTTCTTCCTCCCTCTCCCCCCCCCCCCCCCCCCCCCCCCCCCCCCCCCCCCCCCCCCCNCAGTAATTTTTGTTGTCAGAAGGGAGTTGCGGTGCAATGAAGTTTGAGAACCCCTGCTCCAGAAAGCTTCCTTGCCCTTATCTTCAATTCTCTTTGGCCCTCTACCCCAATAAGATTCTCTGAGGAGGACCAGTTTCAGAATAATATTCTGGTATGGACATTACCTGGAAATCTCAGCGGGTTTCTATCCCAACTTGTTCCTAAAAGCAAAGAGGATTTGCATTTCCAAATTAACCAAATTTGTGTAATAGAAAAAGCTTTTATTTGCTTGCTGGAGATGAAGGAAGTTGTCCTCCACATTCAAAGTGACCTAGATCTGATCATTTTGTTTTGCAATGGAGCTCTAGGTATAAGGACTGTACTTAAGACTTGGATAGACAACAAAGATTTCTACCCAGGTAACCTCTGAAGTTATAACCTTGAAGACCCATAGATCTGCCTCCTGTTTCTTTGGAAGGCTTTTTTTATTCAACCACCTATTCAATTTCACATTGGGTCATTGACTCTCAGGCTTTTGGGCAGTGCCCGCATAGTAAAGTGAAAACCACCCCAAGAACAAACTCACTGCTCCAGTCAGTGGTGGTAGCAGTGGACACCCCCCCACCCCCACCATGCTGCCTCACCAATTTGTTATAAATTTGACCTGGAGGCAACCATCTCTTAAAACACAATAAGAAAGTGGTTCACTTTCCATTGGCTGTTCAGTCTTTGGCCTCAGAGTCTGTCAATAAGGCTGCAGTTTATGGTGGTTGATTTCATGTGGGGGCAGAGAGGTGACTTGAACACTTGTGACTACTAGAACTGTGCTTAACAGTGACTCCCTTCACATTGATCTGATTTCAATTGGCTGCTTTGTGCCAGAGCGAGGTCAGTATCCTGGAGGTGAAAAAACCCATATCTCTAGTCTAATCCAGAGCCATCAATCAAATCCACCCCCAAAATACAGCTGGCTTTCCTTGGGAACTGTGACCCTCTTACTATTCCCTCCTCCGAGCAGGTTAGTCATGCTAGTCACAAGTGGGTTATCAGTATGTGGATAGGAGGGCTCAGCTTCTGTAAGGTTCTTTTCCCTAAAGATCCATTGCCACGCTTCAGTAAAGTTTAAAAATATACTTTTTAAAATCCGTATTTGGGTATAAATAGCTTTCACCCTTACTACTAATCTTGTCTCTTACCTGATCCATTCACTGATGTCACAATCCATCTTCCTCCTGGAAACCATTCTTTTGCTGTTAATGCTAGCTTGTGGTGACTTGGGCAGGATGATGAGACATAAGGAAGTTCTTATGTAGACACATTGGTAACCAAGAGAGATGGGAGAAGATATGCAGAAAACAAATGTTTAAAGGGGTTTTGCTAATACCAGTGTGTTAAAGAGTGAGGAAGGGAGAATGCTTCTTATAAGGCATTTACTTTGTATTCTGAGACTTTATACAGGTCGTCATAGCTAACTTATGCATACAGTATAACCCCATTTAGTTAACTTCAGGTTAACTAAATATTGGTCATGTCCATTTGATAGCAATGCTTCCCATCTAAACCCTGTGCTTTTATGAAGACTTCAGATGTCTGAAACCCTTCAGAAAATTGAGGTTGTACTATATGGGCTTTAAGAATCCTCCTACAAGTGTGTGGGTGTATAACTACACCTCTACCCCGATATAACGCCACCCGATATAACACAAATTCAGATATAACGCGGTAAAGCAGTGCTGCGGGGGGGCTGAGCACTCCGGCGGATCAAAGCAAGTTCGATATAACGCGGTTTCACTTATAACGCGGTAAGATTTTTTTTTTTTTTTTGGCTCCCGAGGACAGCGTTATATCGGGGTAGAGGTCTAGTTCCTGTTCGTTTGTTTGTTAAAAATGGTCATGATTGATTTTTTTTTTTTTTTTTTTTTTTTTTTCAACCCATGCATAATCTTTCATGATGCTCCTGTGAAGTTATTGTCAGATGTTTTATATGTGGTTTAGTCCGTTGTTTGGATATTGAGAAAAATTTTAAATAACCTTAAATAGATGGTTTTCATGCCATAGACTTGACAGGTCCCCGTCTAGAATAGGTTAGACCTATTGCAACGAAGGATGACAATAATGGGGAGGGTAGGACCAAGATCATGATTTATATACACATTTTGGTAATTAGACTTTTAAAAAAAAAAAAAAAGCTATACTAATATATTGGTGGACAGGGTCTAGAATGAAGACTGGAGTGTCCCTCAGTTTAAAAAAAAAAAAAAGAGATGAAAGATGTATCACCAACCTAACAAAACTGTCAAGATGTGCAAAATAACCATGTGACTTTATAAATGTAGTTCTTATCCTTTCTCTCACCTTTTATTTTTTAATTATCATTACTTATTTTGTCATGTCAAAAATTAGACTTTAGTTTCCTTGCAACAAGGACTATATTGCCTTTCAAGTGTCTAGTATACTTTGGGGCAGTTTAAAATAGCAATTTTTTTGCTTGAGCGGTAGGAAAGGAGGGAGGGGACAAAGTGACGAAAACTTACTTCACAGATAATTTAGAAACCAGAAGCATAATGCCATAGTTTCTGGTCAGTAATGATACTTTTAGAAGTCTGAATACAAGGGTAAGGGATGAATTACACTCCAGTATTTTCTTGCAAAATCCTCTGATCTAGTTTTTGTGAGGAGAGGACTTTATTGAACTTCCATGGCTCTGGGATGGTGTGTGGCTCCACTGTGTATCCTTTAGGTAGTCTGCTTTAGTAAGTAATCGCTTGTTGCCAAGATTCAGACTTGCTTGAGGCACAGATAAAAATTGGTTAACATTGTTATTAAGAGTAGTAAATGAAACTGTGTGTGAGGATAAAAAGGATAAAATAGGAACATAAACCGACAAACACTTAGTGATGGGAGCTTGAGAACAAAGGCATAAACCGTTTTTAGAACCTGCAGTGGTGAGCTAACCGGGTTGCATTCCACAGGTAAAGTTTCAGTCACAGCCTCATCTCAGGAGCCCTATAAGTGTGCTCAATGTAAGACTGACTTCACTTGCCGCTGGAGGGAAGAGAAGAACGGAACCATTATGTGTGAAACCTGTATGACATCGAATCAGAAAAAGGCCCTCAAGGCTGAGCACACTAATCGACTGAAGGCTGCCTTTGTGAAAGCATTGCAGCAAGAGCAGGAGATTGAGCAGCGGATACTGCAACAGACTGCTTCTCCTGTACAGACCAAGTCAGAACCTATAGTCCAGCATCATTCACTCAAGCAGGTAGGAATCCTTCAGTACTAAATTAGCCATTGCAGATCATCAAGCAAGGCTTCCGCAGCTTGTGCTCCTGCCATACGTTTTAAAAGACCAGGCACCTATTTTGCATCACACACAGGTGTGAAAGTTGATACAAGAAGAGCTTGTTGTATAAGCTCTGAAGTGTATTTTGAATTAAGTTTTTGGCTGTCCTGTTAATAATCCAGTGTGCTATGGTAAGAGGATCCTAAGGTTGAGATGTGAGCTCTGCTCCTAAAGTAGCAGAGAACAAACGCTTAATTCTGCAGAGGCATCATGGTGATCATGGGGAGAGACTTGCACTGTTTCAAAAAGATTGAGGAGGAACACTGATGAATCTGAAGTCACATCCAGCCCTCATTAAGAAATAAGGGCATGATCCTGCATATTCAAAGGGGAAGGGTGCCCACAGGACTCCAGGGACGGAGAGAAGGTTTTTATCTAACTCTGGTTTGTTAAAACCACCTTCTAGTAGCCCCCAAATAGCATGTGTCCTTGACTGTAACACCAGTGGGAGGGCCCAGTGACAGGGGTCATAGAGCCATTTCTGTAATGCTTGGAAGAGCTCCATTTGTAAATATTGACTGAAATGTTAAAGAACTCTTGATTGTTTAGGCAGGAGGCTGGGTATCAACAGGACACTTAAAAATGCTAATTTTAGTTAAAATATTTCAGACTGCTCTTCTCACCTTGTTTCAACTGAACTACTCCCACGTAAACTCCAGAATCCCACGCTAAGGGGCACATTTGGGACAGCATTCTTTTAAAACCACAATCGAGTTCTCTGACATCCCATAACTTGGTACAGATCAGATACATTCCAGTGACCCTGTGCAGATTTGTAATATTAGCAATTAATGGAAGAATATAAAAGCAGCAAAACTATTACAGGCAAAAACTTGTACAAACTAATAAACTGTGTTGACTAGCTCAGTTATGGCCTGATGATTTTAAGTAGTAATTACATAAATATCACTGGTAAAATGAATCCATTTGTTACTCTCAGGGTGTTATTTTTGGAAGGGGATGTGGCAAGAGGAGCAGAATAACTCTGCTCTGTGTGACACTGGAGAGCTCAAAAAAAAAATTAGATCAGTTCATGGAGGATAGGTCCATCAATGGCCATTAGCCAAGCTGGTCAGGGACACAACCCCATGCTCTGGGTGACCCTAAACTTCTGAGTGCCAGAATCTGGGACTGGATGATGGGATGGATCACTTGATAATTGACGTGTCCTGTTCATTCCCACTGAAGCATCTGGCACTGACCAGTTGGAAGACAGGATACAGAGCTAGATGGACCATTGGTCTTACCTAGTATGGCCATTCTTGTGTTGTTGTGCAGTATGTAGCATATTTTGGGTTTGTCTAGATCAAGGAAATTCTGCTTCAGTGCAAGTACATCAGTGTAGTTACACTTCTAAAAATTTCCCTAATTTAGATAATCACAAATTTGATAGGAAACACTTAGAAACATAGTATAGAGAGGTGTGAGCAAGGAACTCCTGATGCTGTGAGCTGTAAGATCTCTAAGTTAATGTGTAACCTGTGTCCATGCCAGAGGCTTGGGTTCAAATAGTAACTCAGATCATAAACGAAAATGAGTCACTGGGTCGTCTTCTAATCCCAGTCCCCACTTGTACACCTCACAAAACCACCATGGAATTGGGAACGCTGCCAAGGAAGTCCAGAACTGGAGTAGCAAGGGATTGATGGTGTAGGTCAGGCTTGCCGTCTGGTGGTGCTTCTGAGAGAGGAAGTGTACACAGTACTTACCACCTTTGCTGTTTCCACTCAGTACGACTGCCTCACTTCTATGTGCGCCTCACTTTTAAAAGGTAAAAATAAGCTATGTTGTTGACACGTAGAAAAGCTAGCTTTTATTTTCATTTAGAGATGATACAAAGTTTGTGGCCAGTACCAGGTGTGGGAGGAGGAGGAGGAAAGGAAGAAGAGAGATCCAGTAAAAGATTGTCATGGCTATTGTACTGAACATTTTGCAAGACACAAATTTGCGTTCCTGTGCCCTTCTAATTAATTCTTCTCTTGCACTAGACTTCTAGCCAGCTGTCTCGAGGTCCCCCAGGAAGCACCCGAGGAGTCTTGCATGCATTTAGTCAGTCACCCAAGTTGCAGAATGCATCAGCTGCAGCAGCACTTGGTAGTAGGCCAGGTAAGCATGCTGAGAGACCTGTCAGCAAGAGCAACGCTGCTACCTGGAAGAAGACCATCACTACAGGTAGACTTTTTCTTTGTGTTCTTTTCTTTGTAGTTTAGTTGCACTTTGTTGGCCAACAACCTTAATTCTTTGTTACTCTTTGGCACCTCCCTGCATAAAGGACAATGGCCTGTTGCTCCATTACCTCACGCTCGGTACAGTTGTTCCAAAGTGGCTGTAAATCCTGCTCTAGGAGAGTGGTTGTGTTATACCCTAAGGTAGAAATGATTTTACAAGGTGCAGGGCAATGAACGTCAGGTCCTGGGTGTGCAGTTAATACTGTACTGTTAACATCAACAATCATTTTGAAATAAACATCATCTGCCTCTACTGAAAGTGGGAAATGTAGCTTTTCCAACAGCAAAAGATCTAACACGTAACCTTTCAATGTGCTTTACAGAATATTTAACTGTTAAACGAGCATTTTAACCTTTTAGGTTAAAGGGTCAGAGGATCTCACTTCTGTTAAGTCTTCTGGTCTCTTCCTTTAAGCAATATTTGGAATCCCCAGGAAAGAGAGGCTGCAGCAGCTAGCTCTCTGCTGGCTTTGTTTTTTCTGCCCAATATTGAAATATTTTTATGCCATTTAATTGAGAGTTGAGATATTTGATTATGTGGTCAACTCAGATAGATAGCTTAATGACAAGACTTTTAAACAGTCTGGGAAGTTTTGCTACCACTTGTGCAGATGGTTGTGGAGACTATTTATTTTTCTGGGTGATGGTAGTAATATTTTGAGAGCATCCATCCCCATAGTATCCGGGTGCCATTTACTGAGCTGTATATTTTCCACTGTCCTTGTCTCAGACTAAGCAACACTGTGACACTCGCTTCTTTCTTATGTTTTGTCAGGTGGGGCTCTAGCTTTTGTCAACCCTAGTTTAGCTGTGCACAAGACTTCTTCAGCAGTAGACCGTCAACGTGAATATCTCCTGGATATGATTCCCCCACGATCCATCCCTCAATCTGCAACATGGAAATAATGCAGTGGAATGCCCAAGAGGAAGACTTACCTGTTTCTGCCATTCTTTTTTAATACCACAATACAGTGGATTCTGCTTTAAACCCAGCTGGATTTGCCCAAGCTTTGTAGGAAGCAAGAAGACTGCTCCTCATCCCATTGAGTGCTGCTGTCCTTGCTATGAGAAAATGACACCAAGAGAGTGGAAACAGACTCGAGCTCATTTGGCTATCAAATTCTTGTGATTTGGCTGATGGTGAAGGCTGTCAGGAAGGGGGAGACATTCTTATTTTTTTGGCTTTGTGTATTTAGGTGTTGGGGTTTTTTTGTGTGGTCACCAGCACAAAAGGAGGACTGAAGGGACTATCTGCCTTTGGTTTCCTTACTTTGAGCTAGCTAGTCACCAAGCATACCGTGTTCACTGGCAATCAAGGATGCAGTTCTTTGTAAGAAAAGTGGAATATGAACCCAGTGATTGCAGATGCATTTAGCAGGTTGAATTCATGTTTGCTTCTCCTCTTTCCCCCACCCCAGAAAGGCAATCGACAATTTATAATAATGAGCTAATGATGACAAATAGGCGCAAACTCAAATTCCAGTTGGTCATGATTTCTAATGGACTGGTTGCTGCCCCAACAGTCCCAGCAGGTGGGAGGCAGTGTAGGCCTCTCATTTTCATTGGATTCTGTTGAATAGACTTTGTGGACACTTGATGGTCTAAACCCTGAAGTTCTGAACAATAAACAGTAGCCTGTTCAGTCTCTCTAATCTAGCACAGAGCAATCGGCCCTTGCAAAAGTTCCCAGAGACTTTTTTTTAAAGTGAAACTTTTTTTCTTCTTTTTTTGTTCTTTTGCGAAGTTGTATTAAAAAACGAGGAGCTCCAGAAGCTGTGTGTAATCAGGGAGGGTGAGGGGAGGGAGCAGAAGGATGAAAGGTAGGAGTCAGGCACAGGTTCTTTTCTGTGTTATCAGTGGAGACGCAATCCTTCCTAGTCCATGCTTTAGTGGTGCGATGACTGTACAAGTACATGTTGGGCATGCTTCAGGCAGTACTGCCTAACCCTGATCCCTAGAATTCCATTCTTCCATGCTCCCCTCTGTCACATCACTCCAGTATTTCAGTTTTGGTAGAGCTTTAGGTAACCTGCTTTAAGGACAGGATTCTGTGTGGTTTTAATATATTTTGGGATTACACGGATACATTTAGAATCATTGGGTTTGTTTTTTTCCACTTTATATTGGTTACAAGTGGCAGAAATACATACCTTGCTACTTGTATTGCATATTGGTACTAGAACTAGTGCTGATATGAATTCTTTTCAAAGTTATAAATATATATATATATAAATAAATAAATAGAGGAAGGGGGAGTTACTATCCAGTTTCTACTTTGAATCTGGTATTTGTTTTCTTAGCAGCTTCAGTTAGATCCTTAATTTAAAACAGTTACTGTGTAGGGCATCCCTTTTCAGATCCACCTATCACATTATGATAAGCTTATTTTAACCCCTCTTCTGTTGTGTGAATATCAATATTTAGATACTTTTTTTTTTTTAAACACCCAGTAGTGTAGATGACCTAGTTTTGCAAAATGGTATTTTTTGCTGTATAAAGCCCTAGAATTTCAGTTTGACTTTTTTTGTTCTGAATGTATTAAGAACTAGATGGAGATGAGATGGGTTGTGGGTGGTGGGGTTTTTTTTGTTTTTGTTTTGTTTTTTGTTTTAATTTTCATTCCAAGGTGTGGGTTTTTTGTTTTGATGGGGTGGGGAGAAAGAAAGAGTGCATATTATTTTGCACAGTATGAAAGTATTTCCGTTCCTTGAATTTTTTTTGTTCCTGACAAATACCTGTTTTACACTCTCTCTTGAATACAGTTGTCCATTTCTATTTAATGACCTGGGCCAAAGTGCGTTTCTGAGTTTAAATCTCACTTCTCAAATTACAATCTTGTGCCCACAAATGGCTTTTTGGAAACCTAGGGTATGAACAACTTCTAAGGTCAAAAAGTGTGCCCTTTCTGTTGGTCAGCTAGAGTTTCATCCAGTGCTGCAGAAGGGGAATGGAAGAAGGGGAAGAAGCAATAAAGTTGCTGGTTAAAAACAATGTCAAAACTGTTTTGGAAAGTGCCAATATTGGTATAGCAGCATTTAAAACTTTAATTTCAGTAGAAAGGATAATGAGAACTATTTTAAAGGCCAGAAGATTAAATTAAAATCAAAGCCTGTACATATTGCATCTTGTAGACTTTACGTCCCTCCGCCATATTGTATCAGCATCATTTTGGACTTTCTCTTTCCACTTACAAAAAGTAATATACTGAGGCTGAATTATTTTAGGGGCACAGTGTAAAAGATTGATCAAAAACTCATTTTGCAGATATTATGGAGCATGGATCTAAAAACAGTTTTGACATTGTGTTTTATCTGTTGTTCTTGGGATGTTGCAGGTAATTTAAAGATAATTATTGCATATGCTGTTTCTGAAAAGTTTGGCTAAAAATGCAGCAAGAAAAGATCCAAGTGCTGTACATGGGTAGATGCCAGATTGGCTTACTCAGTCCATATGTTCAGAGGTGTATATTCGGTTGACTGTGTGCTATACCTGGCCAGTTAAAACTCCATGCACTATCTTTAGAATAACTATTAAAAGATTTGCAACAAATCTTTCCAAATAACTTCCATTTCTCCTCCTTACCTGCCCCTTCCAGCCCCCCACAATACACATAACAAAAAAACCAACACTTAAATCTATTGTTAAACCTATGGTATTGTGACTTAACCTTTTAAGTGGTTTGATTGTGGAGGAGGGGAGTTTTAGGCATGTTGTAAGAACAAAATCTTTAGTTTATTTTTACTACTGTCATGTTTGGAATTCCTGCCACCAGCAGGGCTATTCCTTTCTCCTACACATCTGCCCAATCCAATGCAGTCTGCTGACTCATTCGTAAGGGCCTGGAAAGAGGTATCCCACACCCCAGTGAGGCATAATTGTACCTAAAGCTCCCTCTCCGAGCAAGAGATGATGTACAATTTGACAGTACAACATGCAAATTGATCTCCTATAGGTGGTACATATTGCAACATGCCCCATATTCCATTCCCCCAACCCTGCATTGCTTTGCTGCAAATTGCCGCATGAGCTGGTTTGACATTGCTCAAATGCTGCTTGCTTCCCCCCTCTCCTGGGGAGAGGGTTAGAGCAGCGTTGGTTCTTGCAAGCCATATAACCTTTTTCTTTGAGACGTTGCAACTACGAGATTTTATAATACAGTAATAATGAAAATGACTAACTATTGTACTTAGATTTTAGCAACTTGTGAAATAAACCCCTGACTTTCATTTGAACCAGTGTTGAAATTTGGGAGCTGTGTGGTTTTTTAATTTTATTTTTTTATAACCTAATTTATTATCGGTTTGATTTTGGGCATTGAATAAATTACTGTTTTCTGCCCAGAAACGTGAAAAGTGGCCTGGCTGAACCTTTTATTTTTATAGTGTAGAAGATTTTGACAGCTTTCCAGTTCATGTAAAGTTTGACTTGCTAACTTTTGTATTTTAGGGATTCCTGTAAATGGCATTCCAGCTGTAATACTAAGGAGGATTCTTTTTGGTTAATCTTAAATTCTGGATAGCATTGTTTTGTTTTCTATAGATATTTTGATCATTGTTTTAGGAACCAGTCAGTTACCTCTTAATTATCAAATTTAGTTACCAAATTTTGCTTACAAAAAAAAAAAAAAAGGATTTACCAAAGTACAGCTAAGAAAATGAAAATGGGGGACTCGTTTCGGAGCACAGGAGAAGGCTTATACAGTGGTCGCATCAGAAACCCTATTTGGCTCATATGTCACTTTCTCCTTTTGTAAGGGGGGGACACAGTTGTCATTTTTTTTTTTAGAAAATATATAAATATATATATCTATATATAATGCAAAAAGACCTCAAGGAACCGCAGTAGTGTTTGTCTGCGTAAGGCAGAGTTACGCTGTATATTGCATTTAGCAAAATAACTTGCATTGTGCTTTTTTAAAAAAAAATTTATAATCATTTAACAAAGAAAAAACTGTAACAGAGTAACGTTACGCAAGCGCAGGGTATGTTTTTTGTCACTCGTATTTATTGTGACTCTAAATCTTTGATAATAAAACAAAAATTTAAAAAAAAATGTTCCCACTAAAGCCTGATAGTCAATTTCAATGGAAGAAGAACCTGAAATCAATAACTGCATATTGTATTGTGAGGGATTTTTAGTATTTGAATGACAATAAACAAATGGACAAACTGCTGTCTGCTTTGCTTTGCTTTTGTAAGCTTGGTATTCAAGTCATGTTCTAAATTCTTTAGAGACCTGTTTCCCCAGAGATGTGCTTGTTGCACACCACTCTGTTCAGAGTCCATGGGAGTTACATGTATGCATTTGAGAGCAGACTTTGGGCTTAAATGTTTTGAGCTAGTTCAAGATGTTACATTGCAGGTCTGGCATGGCAGTTCTACCAGTGCACTGCACTCCTCTGAGGGGTCTAAAAGAAGTTCGTATTACTGGCTCTTTTTTTAACTACATGCAGAATGAGGCACGCTTTCAAAATCTTGAGGTGCACAATTGCTACGGATGCGCCTAGGAAGGACCTCTGCATTAGAACGGGGAGGTTGGTTTTTTTTTCCCTAACCCAAAAAGTACTTTTTCTGAATTGGGGTGGTGGTAAAATCCGCACAGACTTCATGACATGAAACACAAAGCACACTGACAACCAGGGTGGATAAAAATCAATGGTTTTTTTAATTTAAATCGGATTTTTTTGATAAAATGTTTGAGGAAAAAAACATATCTAAAGATAGCTACATTATAGCTCAAAGATATCTCTCTCATCATGGAATAGGGATTATGAATTCTACTTCTATAGTATGAGACAATATATTCATGTCATGTTTAAGAAAAGTTTTGTAAATGAGTTCCAGTAGTTCATGGATTAAGGACCCAATTTTATGGGGTTCCACGGGCTTCTGTATAGATTTAGGTTAATCTTTCTATCTACCCACTTGGACTCAGTGCTCAGTCTAGAAGATACCATCAGAAATGCTTAATTTTGCAGTTCTCAAACTGTGGATTTCTGTCTCCAGAGGCAACATGCTTATTAACAGCAAAAATGTTTTTAAATAAATAATATATAGAGGTGAGAAATGACAGACCTCAACTCTATTGTCCCTCTGCAGATTTGTGTACACCGAGTCAATCCCTTACCTCTCTCTAAAAGTGCAACGTTTCAAAAAGTGCAATGAATAGAAGATTGCTGGGGGCGGAATAGATCTGGACAAAGAGAAGAAGTCTGGAGATAAATGTGAGAAGGGAGGGACATATGCTTGTTTTCTTAAAATATTATGTTTGCTGTTGAAGAAAAAAATCCAGAATACTTAACGTTGTTGTTGTTTTTAGTTAAATAAAACAATTTAAATGTCTGCCTGGCGATGTTCTCCTCCTAGTACAGCACGGCAAGAAATCCTCCAAATATTAATGATTAACCTGTTGAACTGGAGATAGTTCACTTCCCCATGACTTCATAAATATCTGTTTCAATTACCTTTGGTAAATGAAATAACCAAACAATCATTCATTTTTCTGATATAGCTGTAAAACTAATCTGAAAAGTTTTCAAAATCTGTTTAAAAATGTATAGTGTGTACCTTCTAAAAATGAAACCTACATCTATCTCTGAGTTGTGAAGAATGTGTATTAAGGTTATAACAACCAACAAGAACGCACTTTTATGTAGAAAGCCATGATTAAATCGAGTCTTCCTGACTAGTGATTTAAATCAAATCCACCCTGCTGACAACTTGCAATTCTATAAGTAAAACACATCTCTAGTCAATGCTACGTATCGCTCTTTTGGATGCCTATACATGTTTTCCCCCACCTTCCTCTCAGTGCCTCGTCTGTTAAATTTTGATGAGACCAAACTCTGCTAATGCCATAGACAGGTGGGCTGGATAGCATTACAGCAGGACTCCTAAAAGCGGACAAAATTCCTACTTCAACTGTCCTGTCTTCCACTAGTTCCCCTCGCTAGCAATGCTCTTCTCTCCAATCGCTAATGGCTCCATCCCTTGCCCTCTAGGCTTCTAGACAGCTCTAACTTGTTCCTAAAGTGAGACAATAACCTTGTATGAGTTCATTACTTCCCTCTTTAACTTCTTGGAATAGTTTAAATTTTGTATTCACATTAGAAATTACAGCCTACTATTTCTTAGTATCAAAATTTTTCCAATTATGTGCTATGTTTGTTTAAACACCTCAAAAAAACCCCCAAACAAACCATAATCCAAAAAATAGGAAAAACAAAGTGGAAAAATCCCAATTTCCTGGGGGTGGGGGGAACTTTTTTACAAGCTTGAATGAGAACTTTAACTATGGGTTTTTGACCTGATTCTTCATTCTGGCTGAGCTCAGTTCAGCCAGAAAGTGGGGTTGTGAATGGTAGGGAAATGACTGTCATTTTCATACTGCCCAAATTCTGGAGGCAGCAGGGAGCATGAGAGGTCAGAAGAACCAGAATCCAGGGTGCTCTAGCCACATCCTCTGCTTCCCCCTGGTATGCTCCTACACTCTGGGCCTGTGAGGGGCATGGCACAGGGCAGATCTGTCAGCCCTATGTCTGGGGTATCCTCTTTTATGCCATTGGTATTCCCAAGAGGTCAGTCCCACTGCCGCTCAGTTCTCATCCACTGCAGCAAAGCACAGAATGGTGATTGGGGGGGGGGGGAAATGTTCTGTTGCATTTTATTTGGAGAAAGTCATGCTTTGAAAGAAGGGAATAAGCCATTCAGTTCCTGCTTTAGAATCAAAGCCATAATTTAAACCAAAAAAAACCCCAACTTGTGTGAAATTATTTCAGGTCCATTCAGGCTTTTGACTGAGCCAGAAGTAAAGTCTCTAAACACAACTCCGATACGCTCCTGAAGTGGCCTTGTCTCCTTGCTCATAGGTGAATTAACTTCTTTATTCCACGGGACTTTCCCTGTCCCTTTTTGCAGCCCAGAGCCACTATTGGAAGCCCTTTCCTTGAGACTGAGATCAGCTGCCTCTTGATCTGGAGAAGATACAAGCTGGAACATGCATCACTTCACTGCACATATAATCCTTTGAAAGAGCTGGGTTATGCTATGCAGCATGCCTATTTGTGATGGGGGACAGAGGACCTAAATGGATCCTCTGAAAACCATCCAGCAGATGTACTCAGTGGCTTTTCCTACCTGGATCTCTGCTACTAAACCCTTGTAACTGCGTCTCAGCCGACACTTCTCAGATTTACCGTGTGTCATCAAGCCTTTCTCATGAGTCTTGCCTCGGACATGCAGAGTGACTTATAAAGGCAAAATTAATCTGGATATATCCAGAGTAATATCAAATCTCTTCATGAAGACTGATATAGACTAGCCAAAGTCTTGGAAAACTTTCAGTTCTTGGAACAGGAAGGTCGAGGAGACTGACGTGCACTCTTGGATGTTGCTTTCCACACCACTCTGGATCAGGTCTTCCCAATAGCTGAGATTTCTGTGCCTGGACAAGATTATCCCCAGGGAAAGTTTTGTTCAGACAGTACGTTCCACCTACTGGGAACTTCACCTTATTACAAAGAGAGAAGACTTCATCTCAGGGAGGCCTACGATGCTTGTTTTTCAACTAGCCAGAGCCCGGTCTTGTTCTCTCCAGAGATGCCTCAGCCCACTAAGGAAAGAGAATTATTTACTTGCTGCCACAGTAATAGTTGTACTTTCTCTGAGTGTAACGTCACTCTTGAAACTGAACAGCGATTAAGGAGAAAGATGGAAGAATTTGTTCAAACCACGGTGAAAGCCTGTGGTCGCCTTGCCTCTCCATCCCCTATGCAATTTCCTCAACTTGTACTTTCTCCCTTGACCTTTCTTTACTCTAGGGGCTGTAGATAATCACGAGGGCTGAGCAGACAGCGAGGAGTCGTCGTCTTCCAGAGCTGGTGAAGCTGCCTGGCTTCAGAGTGCCCTAAAGTCACGGGACCTGGTCAGAGCCATGCTACTGTAAAACGTCATCCTTTGATAGGCTCCAGGGAAGCAGGTCACAAATCTCTGCTAAAATATCTATTGCAGGCGAAGAGGTTTCTTCCACCTCATTAGGAATCTGATCCATGGAGTGAAGTCGTGGAAGGTGGTAACATATGAAGCTGGCAGGCAGGACTAGCAGCCTGAGCCAGTTTACAAGCAGCAGGAAGATCATATTCGATCAGATGAGCAGAGGTGGGAAAAGCCCTGAGGTGTGTCCATCCTTCGGACACTGTGGCCATATGCATGATCTCCCTTCTAAACCTTGACTTAGTTCGCAGGTGACACTGCCCCCCTCCAAAGGGTTAAACCCAGCGCCATCATCCTTCCAAAGTTATAATGTGGGGGTGGGGCGCTGCTCTGAGTTACAGAATTCAGCCAATGACAATTCTAGGCCTTTTGATGCCGCCACCCCAAGTGCAGCAGTCTGGGCAGCACTTAAAACGCTGAGCTGCTCCAGAGGCAATTTAAAGGGGGGGTGGGGGAAGGAGGCTGAATTGCTCTGTGTAGCCCCTGCAATAACAAACCAGGCCCAGCCTGGATCCAATTCCAGCTCAGGTGTGTGACCTCACCAGAGCCCCTAGTTCCACAGGTCACTTGCCTCTGTTTGCCGTGGATGCAGGCGGACCAGGGAGGCCCACTGTTAACAGGTGATGTGGTAGGAATGGGTTGGGATGGGCGGGCAGCCCTCTGGGAAGCCTCTGACAGCGGGACACTTGCGGGCTGGCTTGGTTGGAGCAATCCACAGTGTGTTTCCACCAAAGCATTAACAGGACATCAGCTCGGCAGCCCTCTCCCCTCCCTTCCGGTCGCTTTCCGTTGCCGCCAGCCCATCCCAAGCTCCAGGAAGCTGGGGCAAGGCACACAGCATGAGTGGAGGGTTGTCACCTGCCCCCCAGGGAAACGGTGAAATACCAAATGCAGCTTTTTTGTATATTAGGTTTTAAAACCTCCTTAAAAACACCAAGTTTATGCACCCAGCTGCTGTTTAGTTGGGATTCTGCAGGGGGTAACCTGTATGGGGGCAAGCAAAGTTCTATGAGGAAACTGCTTAAAATGCCTCATCTCACAGACTCCTTTACCCTCCCCCAAGGGCCCTGTTCCCCTCCGAGCAAACACAAAAGGTTTCTGCCTATTGTAAAAACACTCCCAACAGCCAGAATGGATGCTAAACCCACCGCTAGATTCTCTTCTCCATCCAGCGGGACGGCTTGCAGGAGGAAGAGGTCCTTCACGCCATGGCATCGTGCAATTGCTGCTTTAGATTTCCACAATTCCCTGCCAGGTGCTGTGAGTTGCTGCTGGCATCTCTTTGGACACAGCGATTCCAGCATTGTTTCAATCTTATAAACAGTTGGCTTGGTGCCAAAGATCTTCTCCTGATGCTGCCGTGCAAGAACAGGCCAGGATTGCATCAGCCCATTACACACAGCTGCCCCTATAGAAAGTTGGTGGAGAATCTCACCTTGCTTCGGACACGGTGCAGCCCGTAAGATATTTAACTTTAAAGCCAAGGGGATTCCTAGTCCTGCCCCTTGAGAGCGATTTCCCTTGGCCAGGACTGAGCAAGTAGAACAGTGGGTCTCAAACTTGTGTACTGGTGACCCCTTTGACAGAGCAAGCCTCTGAGTCCGCGCCCCCCCCCCCCTTATAAATTAAAAACACTTGTTTATATATTTCACACCATTATAAATGCTGGCTGCAAAGCGGGGTTTGGGGTGGAGGCTGACAGCTCGGGACCCCCCGTTTGAGAACCCCTGCAGTAGAAGTTGCCCCATAACACTTTACATTGATTGTGTAAAAATGAAGCTGTGAGCTACAGCCAGGAACGCACTAACCCTTCGCTCCCCAAGTAGACTTTTCTGTCTTCACCACACTGGTGTCCAAGTCAGGACCAAGACACCGTAGTAAGCGGGGAGACTAGCTCCCAGTCCTGGCCTCTCCTGAGCATTCCCCTAACCCGCCTGACAGGTTTCCGACCTGATGCACAGGAATTGTGGTTAGGGCGTTTGAGAGCTCTAGCTTTTATTCCAAGCTCTGCCACAGTCTTTGTGAGACCTACTCAGCTCCAAAAACGAGGCTAACAACCCTACTTCCATTGTCCGCTTTTCAGGGAAGAGGCTTGTATGTGTATTGTCTTGCAAACTGGGGCCTCTAGGAATTACCGCTCTACAGATACATGTGGTGTGTACATTTTCACAGTGACCGTAAGGTCAAACTTTGCTGGTCAGCACCCAGCTAGGATGACGATCCTTGCGCGTGGAATGGGATCGAATGCTGAGCTGCTGCTTAGTAAGGAGGCATCTTCCTTAAACTTACAGCAAGCGTCTCACTCTGGGTACAATAATTGCATTTCTACGGCTAAATGGTGCTGCTTTTTTAATGAGGAGGAAATGTCAGAGGATCAAGAGTTTTACAAAGTCATTTTAAGGAATTACTTCTGAAAAGCAAAATAACGTTTTCCCCTTTTCAATGCAGTAGCCCAGTTTAAAATCTGTTAGAACTGGACAAGCACTTCCCTGTAGGTGGGGTTGCAGAGATTCTTACTGCTTGCAGCAATAGTCAGAAAAGAATAAGACGAGTTTTATTCTCCTTTGCCTACGCATAAGGAGGGAAATTAACCCTAGTTTAGAGGGCCCAGAACAAGGCTAAAGCCCTGTTTAAACCCCTTGTGCTGGCCTCTGCACAGGGATAAATTTAACCTACTGTGTACATAATTAACCATGTGTAACCCAAATTATCCTTAATTCAACAGTTATTTAGAGGCGGGAGCTGAGTCTGGCCTCCAGTTTGTGGCTAGTAACAAGTACATTTGATAAACATACTGACTGTTTATACACCAACACCCTGCACTGTCTCTGATAATAGCCTTGTTTGTAAAGCATGTGGGGTTTCTGGAAATGCGGGAGTAGCAATGAGCTGGCTGGAGAACTGAATCAGGGCTAAGGGCCTTGGGCAGTGCTGGGGAGCCTGATCGAATGTCTGCATTCATCTCCTACAATGCAGAAACGGAACACGTGCTTATGGAAACTCGCACGTGATGTTCAGCCATGTGACCATCGTCTGTACTCTTGGCTTCTAGCAAGCAGGATGCTCCCCTGCACTTCTGCTAAGGGCTAGCTCTGGACTTTACACAGGCTGCGTGGAACACTTTTTTCCAAAGAAAGAACATTCTAGGACTAAACCCTCCAGAACTGGAGCCAACTTTGTTTTGTTTTTTAACTGTTGCACTGTAGCGAAACAGCTCCCAGCTTTGCTCCCCCGTGTATTTAGGATCTGAAGGTTACCAAACTGAATTTAGTTTTCAATTCCTACCCTGGGAGTCAGCCCCAGTTCATCGGATCCATCTTGTAACAGAAACACTATTTCAAGATGGGCATTGAAAACCTAATTTAAAAACCGCTTGAAAGGTGGTAACTCACTGAGGCAGTGGTCTGATAGCTCAACAGCTATGCTTCCCAGACCAGTCTGTAACATCCCCCAGGGAGGGCAGAAGTCCTAATGTGCTCTGAATATTGGCCTGGTTCTCGCCCATTGCACTGATGCAAAATCACCAAGGTACAGGACTGCCCAGTCCAGAAGGCCCTGTGCATTGGGGCCTCTGGCATGGGCAGCATAGACCTGCAAAACATCTGTGAGGCCTGCCAAAATCTCTGGGCAGTTTATAGCCCCTTTGCCCGTTCAGCAGGAGTGAATTCCCCTGAATGGGTTCACACAGCTGGAACAAGGGGGCAGCACTTTGACCCATATTATCACCAATGCTAATGACAGAGCCCAGCTCCACTTTCAGCTCCGAGGCTGAGGGGCTGGGCTGGAAGGCTGCAGGTCAAAAGGTGGGTTTGGTTTTTGTGTTTTCTTCCTGGAGCAAACTTGATCTGGGAAATCGCTAAGGCTGGAAAACCACGGAATGCCGTGTCTTCCAAAGTCCCTTCTCGGAGCAGAACTGCACTTTGAGTGAATTAATGCTGTAAAAGCAGCTGTCCTCATTGGAGAAGGGCAAATGCAACAGCATCAAAGATGACTTGCTTTGGTAAAGGAGCCTTTTTCCTTTGAATGAGTAGATTAACCAACCTCTCTGCTTTCTCTCCCTCTTTAAGGGAGGATGCTCTTCCTCTTAGCAGTTGTTCTGTGCAAACAATGGTCTCAAGAGACCTAGGGTCTAACTGTGGTATTGCCAGCCCCAAATGTTCAGAAATCATGAGATTATGTAAAAATAATAGATTATTTGCTGCCGCCTTTTTGAGCCTTTATGGTGCACCAGGGTCACATTTTGAAGCTTTCTGCACAGCCAGAAGGGCTGGAAACTTACTTTTTCTTTAAGAATGAAGGCTGAACTCATCACACATCCCCTTGACTCCAGGAGCTGGGGCTTTAAGGAAAACAAGCATGTGACTCATGACAAAATCATGGGAATTGGCAGCACTGTCATTGTTTTCAGAAAACCCAGGTAGCCACCAAACACTGTGTGGAGGTGTAAGAGCAGGGTCGTGGCAGTGACAGCCTGGCTTTCACCAGGATCCCATCGCAAAAGTGAAGTCTCCATGTGGGTGCAGAAAACACTCACCCTCCATAAGAAATGTTCTCCTGCTACTGGGTCTGCTGTGAGGTCACAGAGTGTTTCTTCCCCCACTGCCTGGACCATAAACCACCTTCTCTGCACTGGAGCTGGCTAACAGCTGACAGGCTTGCAGTGCCCTCCTCTTCACGCCCTGGCTCTGGAGAGCTTCCCAGCAGGACACACAATCTGCTTCTGGCTTTCCGTAGGCTTGGCTGGCGTGGGAGACAAAATTAAGGACCCAGCTCAGGACTCTGTGTGGCGTGCCTGCAAGGTTATGCTCTGTGCAAGGCAGGCAAAGGTCCTGCTGTCGGTGACTAGTTCCTTTCCTCTCCCCACCCCCACTCTTTAGCCTCTATGAGCTTTATCAGGAGCTAGCGATTGCCTTATTTCACTCCGGCTGAGTAGGAAAACAAAGGGAATGGGCGATGGCAAAGTAGCATTTAATGACTTAACCCCCTCAGGGTAGCTGCAGGTTGTTTACTGAAGCTTCCCTCCAAGGGAAAACGCCAAAGTCCCAGAGCCAGCCTGTGTTCCGCCTACAACCCAGAAACCAACGGGCCCCACAGGAAACGCGAGTGCCAAGGTAGGAATCAAGCTGGGGCCGCTGCGTCTTGCCACCCCCTGCCTGGAGTGCCTGAGTCAAGGTTCCGGAGAGGAGTGAAGCGACGTGGGCACAGAACTTGCAGCAGCGCAAGGAGGCTGCCTACTGGGCAATGCCACTGGGTCTGCACAGATGAGACTGAAGAAGAATTTGGCCTTACCTACAGCATCTTCCTTACTGAGAACATGCCTTAAGAACCCAGCTTGACTCTCAGCTCCCACGGGCAGACTGAGGTGCTGGCACTTACAAAAAAATATCTACTTGTAAACTGAGCAAATCAAATCTGGAATCACCAGGCTACAATTCCCATGGAGCCTCCTTTGAATCACGCTTCCAAGCAGGACTGCCCTTTGGCTTTGATTCTCCCCGGCCGTGTGAAGGAACTTCCACCACTGTCATCCAACTTCTCAGAAGAACACTGGACCTAGTATTTGCAGCAACAATTGAAACCAGGCCAGCGGAGGGCAGCTGAGGTGTTTACGTAGGACCCATGAAAATCAGGGGCTACTGAATTTCTTTGTCAGGGCTTGATGCATTTTAATTTTTTCAGTCTCAGGCACAAAGTCGTGCATTCACAATAAGCCAACCCGTGGGCATTTAATAACTTATTTTTAGTCATTTCATTGCCCTTCACTGGGGACACACAGTTCTTAGGTTGTTTGCAACTTACTCTAGGGAAGAGTGAAGGGGGTCCAAGTGAACAGGGTTGCTCTTGATATCTTTTTCTCTGCAGTCAATAGGTCAGACTCCTCCCCTTGTACCTGGTCCAGTGGCTTGTATACTAGCCTAAGCCTTGGAAAAATCCATGTTCAATTCCCTGGTCCACCACAGACTTCTTGGGTCATCTTGGGCAAGTCACTCCCTGAATTCAGCTGGTTCCCAGGTCCAGTGGTCCCTCCTGCAAGGCTGGGGGAGGGGCCTTTAGACGCCAGCCTCCCAGGATTTCCAATAAGGCCCTTGGACCTGGTTTACCCTGAGATAGTTGCGGTGACTTCAGTGGCCTCACTCCAGTTTAGTAAGAGCAGAATCAAAATCATTTGGCCTGATTCTCCGTGACGCTGCTCTGCGCTGGGGTCAGTGGGTAAGTGGTGGGGGGAGGGGTGTTAAGTCACCTGTGTGTTCCCTGCATCCTGGGGCTGGGCAGGGCCAGGCCCGCACGCACCTCTCCAGCCCTCGATCGGAGATTTTCCATTCACAGTATCCGTTCGGCCTGTGCGTGCGTCCAATCCACCTTCGGGCTGTGCTCTCGGGAGATAGGGCTGCTTGGGAGAACCGCCCTCAGCTCCTTCTCAAATGCCTCTGCCTGAGAGGGAGCCCTCACCTGTCTGTACCGCCTCCAGGAGTGCCCTGATGGCAAGGGGCTAGGAACAGGGCTAGCACAGAGCTCTTAAGCTTGCTCTGGACGAGTTGAAGGGAGCCTCAGGCAGGGGGCTGCTGAGGGCCTTGTCTCCCCTTTTACAGCACTAGAGTGCTATCAAACAGCCTTCATGCTAGTGTCAACTAGGCCTGGTATTTCCTAGATTGGACTGAATCAAAGTGGTTCCTCCAGTCTAGGGCTACTGCACGTTTTCTTGCTAACAATGAATGGAGCCATAGATGCTGGGAGCCCAGACCCGTTCCTCTGACGCGATTCCGGTCTGGGAACCTCTTCCCCTATTTGCCTCTCTCTCCACCCCAAAGATCCTGACATTGCTTTTCTGTTTTACTGTGAGCCCTGGACAGGGGTTGGCATTGACTCGTGTGTGTGTGAGGGGGGGTGGGGGTTATTCCGAAGGTAGGGAGGAGGGAAACCATTCCTGAGCATTAGACAAAGAAAAAGGACTTCCTGCTTCTCAGCTGCTATCCGTCGCTGGCGCACCCGGGCTGGTAGCAGTTCCTGACCGAATGCCATAACTTACAGCAGCTGTTAAACTAAAACATGATTCAAGCCCCCGTCAGCTCACCGGTGAATCATTACCTGGAGCTGCCGCCCCTGGCCTGAGCCATTTGCAAGTGGCCCATGCATTGCGTGCTTGGGGGCTGGTCGGTCTCGTCCTATTGCACGGTGAGGGAATTGTACATCCGGCTAAGGGAACATACTGCGCCCGGCCTGTTCTGCCAGGGAGCCTGAAGGCTGCTTGCCTGGCCCAGAGCGTTCTCCCAGGCAAACTGGACCGGGTTCAAGTCCCTGGCTCTGCCACTGACTCCCTGGGCAGGCTTGGGCAAATCACTTAACCTCTCTGGGTTTCTATTTTCCACCACTACCCGGCGGAGGCAGTGAGGCTACGCTTGTTAATAACGGGAGGTGCTCATGTTCTCTGGGGCGGGCGGAGGGGCGGCAAATAAGGACTAAGACAGGCAGGTTTTCCTGAGCCAATTGGCTCCTCTCAGATCAATGTATAACCACCTGCAAACTTCTCCTTTACCTGAATTCCTGCATGGAGCTTTTCCACATTGATGCCTTCTACTACAAGCAAACCGCCTTAGCCGGCAGCCCCGAGCACTGTGTCCTCCCCGAGGGCTGGGACGGGGAGTCCCTGCTGTAGGGTTTTGATAGGGACAGATTCTCAGCTCTTTCCTCTTTGCTACAGCAAGGAGAGAAGGAGCTGGGCTAGTAGCAGCTCTAACCTGAAGGAGGAGCAAGTTCATTCAGCCTGGAAAGCCTCTTGGTGCTGCCACTGACGTGAGGCCTGAGTTCTCGGCTGGAGTTCGGTCCTCGGGCACGTAGGAGGCTGCTGGTGTGGTTCAGAGCTTGGCCCAGCGCCTGGCAGCGTCCCGCTCTGCCAATGCACCTCAAGCCGGAGCGGCAGCCCCCTGGTTAGTCCAGCTCTGGGCCTCCACCCCCAGTGCTGCCAACAGCTCTCGCTCCTACCCGGGATACTAGCTCCTGCTAGTCCATCACCTTGCCCCTTCTCTTCCAGCCCGAGGCAGGTCCTAGGCAAGCCCAGTGCCCCTGCTGTGCGCGACGCTCGGAGGCTCAGGACAGCGAGTGGGGCTGACGTGCTCTGGGCACAGCAAGCCCGCAATGCGAGTGACTGGCGCCCTGGGGTGTAACGGAGGAGCCTTAGAACCAGGCTTGCTGCTCTCGCCATCGGCGGGGGGGTGGCGAGGGTCCCTCTTGCTTCTGCCCGTGGCTGCTTGAACAACGGACGTTAGCCAGGCAGCGCCATCAGTGTCACTGCGGGGGTTTGGAGGCCTTGCTCCTGCCCTCACCCCTCCCTGCCAGAGGTTACCCCAGGGCAGCAGCAGCTGGCAGCTGCAGGGCGGAAGGGTGGGGCTGAGCTGCAGCCATTTTGTTGAACTGCTGCTCTCTTGTCCTTCCATTTTCCTGTACTTCAGCCAAGAGGGCAGGCCCAGCAGAGCCACCCCGGGCTCTGCACAGCATGTGACTCTGTGGGGCTCCCAGGCGCTGCCGCCTGCCTCTCCCTCTCCCGTCTACAGTTTCAGACAGGGCTAAGCCTTTACCCTCCCCCACTTTTCCCAACACTCCCTCCCGCACCCGGGAAATAGTCGAGGCGGCTGCTTGCTTGTGCAACGTCACCGAAGGGGAAGAAAACCACAGGCGCCCACAACCCCTTGCCCTGCCCCACCCTGGAGCTGCAGCCCAGGAGCGCTGTAGGAATCAAGCGCACAAAAGTCCTTTGCAATCATGCTGCCAGTTCTCCCCATGCTCCCCCCTCCCGAAGTCACAGCCAGGATTGAAACACAGAGCCACTAGCGCCAGCTGAGGAATGACCCTCCAGGGAACCTCCCGCAGATTAAGCCAATAAATCATTTTGGGCTCCAGTCCGGTCTCTCTGCCCCGCTCTTCCAGCCAGTGGATAAACGCAGGAGAGGGCCAGGCAGGTCGCAGCACCCCCATCTCGGGCCCAGCGGCACCAGGGAGGAGGCAGGCTCTGGGCAAGGGCCACTGTGGCCCAGTAGGAGAGGGTGAAATCTAGAGCTTAACCCTTTGGCTGCTGCGAGTATGGGGGCCTATGCTCGCCCGCCCCTTTTGAAAACCCTCCTTCAGCTGGCCGGCTGGACCACGCCGGCAGTGCAAGCGTTAACGCAGTGCGCTCGGGCCCTGCAGTGACACAGATTAGCTGTCACCTGTGAAATGGGGGCAGGGGGATGGGAGAAGCGGCATCTATAAAATCTCAGACAGGCACATGGGGCTTAGCACAATGCAGGGGGGATGCTGTAAGTGGGGGGGGGGGAGGGTGTAACTGGAGCCCTGTGGCCTCTGGGGGGGTCGGGGGGGGGGTTGAAACCCTGCTGAGCTGGGTGAGCTCAGCCTGCCCCCTAGTGGAGGCTGGCTCCCATTGCAGCATGGGCACAGCCTTGGCCCTGCTCCACGAAGCCCAGACTGGGACCGGGACCGGGTGGGGGACAGAGCTGTTGGCTGCAGGGCATCTCCCAGCACTGCCTGCCCTGCAGAGCCACGTTTGTTGCTGTGTGTGTTTTAAGTGCGTGCTTTGTCTCCAGTACCGCCGAGGGGCTGGAGGTAAGGGGCCCTCTGGCTGGCTGGGGAATGTGGGGAGTAGGAGAGAACCCCCGTCTCCCTGGGCGAAGCCAGGGCCGCAGCCTGCAGGGAAGGAGCCGTGCTGCACGTCTGAGATACCCGGTCCTGTCTGCTACGCGAGATCTTGGTCCGACCATCTGCAACGTTGTTAAGTCCGCGGCAGCTGAGCGATTATGAGCCCTGATTAGAGCTAAGCCAAGAGTGACCTTGCTCTGAAACGATCACCAGCTTAGGAAGCAGCAGGGAGCTCGGTGGCCAAGGAAGGAACTTTTATAAAATAAAAATAATCAAACTGGAGCCAGTAATTGCGTTAATGATTCCCTCCCCACACCTGTCCTTCCAGCCCTGGGCTCGGGGTCAATGCTCTGACCCCCACTGAAGGACGAGCGTGACCCTCCAATGGGGGGGTTCTAGGTCTCCCGGGGTCTTCTGGCAGGCTGCAGGTGCTCAGCTGCTCTAGCCCTGAGTAGGGAGCACAGGGCAACATAAGGGTTGTTGACTCCCCTTCCCTTGGGTGGCAGGGCGATGCTGCCTACCACTGACTGTCACTGCCCTTGCCCCTGACCGAGGCATGACAGCTCAGGGACCCGGGACTCAGGGAGTTTCACCTGGAGGTTGCTGTTCAAAGCCAGCCCAGGTTAGCAGTGACCTGTCTGACAGGTTCAGTGCCTGTGAAATGCCAATTACTGTGGCACCTAAGTGCCCTACATGCTGATTTAATTGGCACTCAGTGGCTCCTCTCTTGAGCTCCTCTTTCACAGATGCCAGAGGCTTCCCCCTCTTCTGCTCTCCTTCTCAACCATCCTCTCCTCCTTCCCTTCCTCCCCTCGTCTCTCTGCCCAGATCCCCGGTGCAGGGCCGGGCCCACCACTGGCACCAGCAGCTTAGGAAGCTGGCCTGAAGGAGTGTCGGGCTGGCTCTGGGCATGGCTGTGGCTGCTTTCCCTTATGCACAGCGGGAGAACGCTGCTGCGCTGTGCTGGAGGCCTGAACTCCTGGCCAGGGGCGCAGCGGCGTGGCTCTCCTCCTGCGCTGGAGAGGCAGCGCTGCTCCAGGCACCGCACGGGCCTGTTTATGCTGCGCCGCTCCACAAACACTTCTACTAAAGCCTTAAATAAACCCCAAAGAGCGACGGGTAGGAGGTGCAAAAACGAGTTTTCTGGCGTGAACAGCCCGGCCCGCGGGCAAGCGGGACGCAGGGCATGGGAGCAGCTCTCCGGGGAGGAGCAGATCGCACCTGCCCAGGCACCATTGCTGCTTGTGGGAATTGTTGCCTTCTGCCTGCAGGCCGATTCCAAGCAGAATGCTCCTTTTAATTCTGCAACTGCACAGAGAGAGGCAAGCTGTGCAAAGAGTAACATCTGCCTTGGCCAGCTCAGCCTGGCTCCTCCCCTCCGGCAAGGATACTCCTGCCTGCCACCAGTTCCCACTGGTCTGGCCAGGTCAAAGTTCCTTACAGGCTCATTGTTGAGAGCTGCTGGCTTCAATCCCTAGGCAGGGCGGTCGGGCACCAGTTTTGACCACCCTTGCGCTTTACACAAGGTGCTGTGGCAGTTTTCCCCTCTTACTCCTCCCCTAAGCTGTCAGCTTCACTATTGCATTATTAGAATGGTGACAGGTTTCAGAGTGGCAGCCGTGTTAGTCTGTATCAGCAAAAACAACCAGGAGTCCTTGTGGCACCTTGGAGACTAACAAATTTATTTGGGCATAAGCTTTCGTGGGCTAGAACCCACTTCATCGGATGCATGGAGTGGAAAATACAGGAGCAGGTATAAATACATGAAAAGATCCACTCCATGCATCTGATGAAGTGGGTTCTAGCCCATGAAAGCTTATGCCCAAATAAATGTGTTAATCTCTAAGGTGCCACAAGGACTCCTCGTTGTTTTTGCTATTATTAGAATGGTTCATTAATACTACTTTGCCCTTTGCTAGAGCTTGTCAGCTGGGGAACTCAGGAGTTTGATGCATGTCATTAGACCCATTCTACAAATGGGGAAACTGAGGCACAGAGTGGTTAACGGGATTTACCTGAGATCACACAGTGAGGCAGGAACAGATCCAGGAGTCCTGTCTCCCAGTCATCCGTACCAACTTCCTCGGTCCTACTCCCTCCCAAAGCTGGGAACAGAACCCAGAAGTCCTGTCTCGCCATCTTCCTGCTGTAGCCCTCAATTCCCACCCCAGGCTGGCAGCAGAATCCAGCAGTCTTGATCCCTGGTCTCATCGCTCTAAGCACCTGCCAGCACTTCCTGCCCCCTCGTGAGCTACCGCTTTACATTTAAAGTGCTGCCAGGAATAACAGGGTGGCAAAATGTCAAGAACAGATAAGTCTACATTGTGGGATAAAATTAAACTCCAAAGCAGCAAAAAGTTCTGTTCTGACACCGTCATCGTTCCTGGTACCGCTGGCATTTCAAGGGCCGGGGGCAGCTGGTAGAAGTGATCCCACTCTGGCCATTTCTCAGCTGTATCAGGAACTTAAATTCACACCCAGGTTTTTCTGCCTGGCAGAAGCTTTACCATGCACTGTCCAATCTGCCTGCATAGCACCTGTGCACACACAACCTCCTCCCTGTCAGGAGGAGCCAGAGCGCGAGGGCTGGCTCTGAGTATCTGCCCTTACAAAACTTCCAACTTAGGACCGTCTCCTCCCTCGCTGTGGGGCTTGCGAGCTGTACCAAACCAAACCCTGGTATCAGCTGACGGCTCTGGGCCATCGCTACATTCCTTGGGAACACAGCAGCTCCCTTTATCCCAGCGAGGTGACAGCAAGGCTCACCTGGGACCTACAGCGTCAACCTCTTTATAACATTAAAATCCCAGGCTTCCAAATCAGTTTTCTCTTAACAGCAATATAAACGTCATCAACCAGCTCCCGACGCGTTATACAAACCTACACCATTTGCCTGCTGCTGAAATGCAGCCACCTGCGGTGCTGAACACAGCAGCTCTTTAAACATGGGGGCGCGATGGTGCCCAGTCGATCCCTGTGCAGAGGGGCCCCAGCATGTGCAGAGGGAGAAAGGTCAAGGGTCAGCCACATCTGCTGCACCCTTCCTGCACCGACCACAGAGAGGGTGGTCTCTAGGATCTGTGCATAGTGAGGGTCATGCATTGTCCCTTCCTGCATCGCAAAATGCAGGCTGTTCACACCCTTCTTTTTAACCCTTTTTTGCCATTCCCCTTAGAGGAGCCATGGCCCCTCTGTGACTCCTTCATTCCCTTCCCGGTTGAGTTGCTAGGGCTCCTATACCTCCCTTGAGAAGCCAGGGTTTTTTTAACATCCACTAGAAGCACTAGGTACTAGGCAGTGCCTTCGAGTTTGTATACAGCACGCCAAGGCAATTAGTGCAGAGACACTGCCCTCCTGCCCACCCCCCGGCTCTGCTGCCCTGTACATTTACCCCCTGTGCTGAGAATGGGCCACGAGACAGGAGGGTGGCGGCTGTGGCTCCTGCTGGTTTAATTTAGCCAAGCTTCCGGATTGGTGTGTAACCGAGGGATGGAAAAGCACATCCACCCAAAACACAGCATCTGTAAGGAACCTCGTCACCTCTGGCCTAGCAAGGAGCCCGCTCAAATGCTCTTTTCAAAATCCAGGAGCATTTCAATTCCAAGGGTCCCCCGCAATAATAGTGAGGGCGGGGCGCCCTCTAGTGCCGGGAAAAGAACAATCAGAGGTGCCACTGGCTGAGTTGCACAGATCGCTGTAACGGCCTCGGTTAGCCTAGGGGTTCTCAACCTTTGTCTTTCTGAGGCCCCCCCGACATGCATAAAGACTCCACGGCCCACCTGTGGCACAACAACTGGTTTTCTGCATATAAAAGCCACAGCTGGCATTAAAGGGTAGCAAGCAGGGCAATTGCCCAGGGCCCCAAACCACAGGGAGCACCAAGAAGCTACGTTTCTCAGGCTTCTGCTTCAGCCCCAGGTGACAGGGCTCGGGGCTCCAGCCCTTCAGCTTTCTGCCCTGGGCCCCAGCGAGTCTAACACTGGTGCTGTTTGGCAGTCGCCCTGAAACCTGCCTGCGGCCCCCCAGGGGGCCCCAGACCCCTGGTTGAGAACCACTGGAAAGCACCTGAGTGAGTCCAGCTTCTTTTTGTTATTTCTTGCAGACAGTTCTAGGCACTGTAGAGACCAAAACTCAGTGGCTCAGCTCAGGCCTAGGTACAGAAGGTGGGCCCAGTCCAGGCCACCATGCAGCTGACGCTCAAACTGGCATTTTGGGCTTATAGACAAGTACTGTGTGGAACCAAAGAATTGCCTAGGGCTGTATCAAAACCAACTCAGTGGTAAATGGAGAAAGATCCTCTAGCCACAGCGTGACGTAACCATCCAATAGCATTCGGTTAAACCAGCCTAGTCAAACAGAGAAAGGTGGTAACTTCTACTTACAGTTGGGTTTGCAGGCCATCCCACTGCCGGGATTTAATCCTCAATTACGTTTGATAGGATGGATTAAAAACAAAGGTAGGTGATCATTTTCTATTCCATTCCCTAGGGCTTTTCCACTAACGGGTTGTTGAGCCCTACCAATGATCCTGTCCACCCAATGGATATGTTCCCGGCCTTGCCCGGTGACCACTGTTAGTGTGGGAAAGCAGGACAAAAAGCTGGAGCTTGGACTTCATTCTGAAGGTGGAAAGGGCTGGGCTCCTTGCATGCCCAGCTCTGGGAGGGGAGTGCGGCCTAGTGGTTAGAGCAGGGGAGGGGCCGGACTCCTGGGTTCTCCCCTGGCTCTGGGAGGGGAGTGGGGCCTAGTGGTTAGAGCGGGGGAGGGGCCGGACTCCAGGGTTCTCCCCCTGGCTCTGGGAGGGGAGTGCGGCCTAGTGGTTAGAGCGGGGGAGGGGCCAGACTCCCGGGTTCTCTCCCCGGCTGTGGGTGGGGGGGGGGGTCTAGTGGTTAGAGCGGGGGGGCGGGGCCGGACTCCTGGGTTCTCCCCCTGGCTGTGGGAGGGGAGTGGGGCCTAGTGGTTAGAGCGGGGGGGGGGCCGGACTCCAGGGTTCCCCCCCTGGCTCTGGGAGGGGAGTGGGGCCTAGTGGTTAGAGCGGGGGAGGGGCCGGACTCCTGGGTTCTCTCCCCGGCTCCTGCTGCTGTTGTTGTTGTTGTTGTTGTTTGTAGCCAACGCAGCGGCCGGGGCGGGGCAGCCGGGACTCGAACTGCCCCTGGCTCGTGACCGGGGGGGAGGTGCGAGGCCGGTGGCGCCACAGGGCCCTTTAAGGCGGAGGAGCCCGCCGCTGCGGTCACGTGACGAGACGGCACGTTCCCTCAATATGGCGGCAGCGCAGCGTCTCTTCGTCACTTCCGGGTGAGCGTGGTGATCAGCCGGCAGTGACGTGCACGTGCGCCTGGCGCGGGGGGGCGGCGAGGATGGCGGCGGTGGTGAAGGTGAAGCAGGACATGCCCCCCCCGGGGGGCTACGGGCCCATCGACTACAAGCGGCACCTGCCCCGCCGGGGGCTCTCGGGTCAGTGCGGGGGAGGGGAGCCCCCCCCGGGGCTGTTACCGCCCCTCCCCCCATTCTCCATCCCCCCCCGGGGGCTGTTACCGCCCCTCCCCCCATTCTCCATCCCCCCCCCCGGGGCTGTTACCGCCCCTCCCCCCATTCTCCATCCCCACCCCCCCNCGGGGCGGTTATCTCAGCTTTTTATGGGGCGCTGCCATTCAAGGAGACTCTGCTTGTGGGGGGCTGAGAGGCTAAAGGGAAGCTTTGACCCAGGACAGCCCAGTTAATCTCCCTCTTTCTTCTGGTAGGTTATAGCTTGTTTGCCATTGGCATTGGCAGCATGCTCATGGGTTACTACAAGCTGGTCAAGTGGAACAGAGAGAGGAGGTAAATGTCTGTTTGGCAGCTGTGTGTTCTTCCCCGGGGTGCTGGCTGGAGAAAGGGGCTAGCGTTCGGTCGCGTCTCCTGTGTTTGCATGGTACGATGATGTATTGCAGAAGGTTGGGAATTCTGGCTGAGGAGCTTGTGACAACTGAGCTGTGCCGTAGTCTAGCGTTCTTAGTACAGGCGTTTTTGAAATGAAGATACAGAAACGGTCCTTTGGATTCTCAGATAAGAAATCCACTCTTCAAACCTTATCTTTGGTACCAGGCGCCTGCTGATTGAGGATCTGGAAACCCGTATCGCTTTGTTTCCCCTTTTGCAAGCAGAGTCCGATCGAAGGTAAGTTCATCCCCACCCTGCGGCTGATCATTTGGGTTCAGGGTACCTGTCTCCACATGCCACCACATTTACCTGCCTTGCTCACCCTTTGCTTTGGGGAGGGCCTTGTTGTCAAGGAGGGTAAGATCTTGCAGTTGCTGGGCCACTGTCATGCCCCTACTAGCTATTGTATAAAGACCCAGGGATGCCTCAGTATCTTGAACAGCTATTTACTGTGCTGGTGCTGATGTCCTGGTATTTGTAAGAGCTGCAGGCTCCACCCCCCTACATAGGGCAATGCTGTCCTTTTTTTGCACCCAGAGAACCATGCAGGACTGGTTCTGTCTCACTCTGCATGGTGGGACTGGAGCTGCTGATTTGATGAGCTGTGAGGGAAGCTTCTGTCCCAGAGGACTCAGCCGATGAACCTAAGGGGATGGCCTAGCTTCTTGTCCCCCTTCCATTACCTGGCCCTAACTACTGGCCGTGATTGGCATATGTTTGAGGGGATTGGGGTAGCAGTGAGTGAGCAGGTTGGCCGGAGCTGACTAGAAATGCCAAAGCTGGTGCATAACATGAGCTCATTAATTTTGCTTATATGTTGTATCTGTTCCCCCACACCCCCAACATTCTGTTTTGCCTCTTATAATGGAAGCCCTTTAGGGCAGAGCCCACTCTGTGTAAGGCCCCTAGCACTCTGGATGCTGACGGAAGACCTGTGCCAGCCTGGTGGGTCCCTGCATGTGAATCCTTTGTAGCCCTGCAAAGTTCCTTCCTCCGTTGAAGGAATCACTGTTAACTGAGACAAGGCACCACTTCGTCTCTCCAAAGGGGGTTGACGAGTCCATTGCTTTGCAAGGCCTGAGAGTGCTGCAGACTGCAGGTGGAAACCGCTTCAGGAGTAAAATCTTTGACTGCAAAAACAGTATCTTTTTGTAGCCTGAGGCCTGCTGTGCCAGGATTCTGTGCCCTATGAAAGGTGAACCTGGTTGTTGTCATCTGTAGAGATGTTGGTTAAGGCTCCCACAGTTGCCAGTGCTAACTTCACTGGGTGTTTGTGGGTACTTCAAACAGAATAGTATACTGTGCCTCTTTAAAACGTGGCCCATGACAACCCAATAGCCTCTGAAACAAACTTTAGGGCTAGCAGGGTCAGTAAAGATCGTCTAGTCTGACTCATGCATGGTGCAGGGAAGACACTGCCACACAGTGACTTCTGATCCAGACACAGGCTTTTCTTTCTGTTTAAGGACCCTGCGGCTCTTACGGGAGAATCTCGAGGAGGAGGCCAAAATCATGAAAGATGTTCCTGGGTGGAAGGTTTGTACCTTGCAATGCTAGTAGCAGAGGGCAAGGGGGAGTAACGTACAGTCTGGGGATGGAGGGTGCGGTGGGAGAAAAGCTGGTGGACATTACTGACACCAGATCATTAGTGTTCCTGGCAATAGTGCAGCAGGAGATGACTTGTAATGAGTATCCCAAAGGCCACTTATAACCAGTGGTAGAAATTAATCATTCAAGAGGCTGGTTCAGTCTATGTTTTGGTTTTCTCAGCAGGCTCAGATCATGCGTTTATGAAGGAAGGCATTAATGCCAGGTGGCGGTCTAAGGGGAGGGTATGAATTAGAGCATGCACAGCTGATACCGAGCAGGGTGGGATCAACACTTGCTCCTAGTCATGCTGGGTTGCATTGGAGTCCTGGTTCATAGGACAGGAGTGAATGTGATTAGAGGAAAAGTAGCGTTCTGTGTAGGGAGAGACGGGCATGTTCTGTGAGCCTACAGGGGAAACTGAGGGCTTCTCGATTGCGGTATGTTAATGCCCCGAGGGGATGTTTGCAGGACATGCAGGGTCTCAGCCTGGCAATGATCACTGCTGTTTGAGACACCTGCTAAAGTTTCATCTGGGGAGCTCAAACTGAAGTCCTATTTATCCCTGGAGCAGCTACAGTGCAGCCAGCAGCAGTGAATTTTTCTTCAAATGTGTGTCCCTATGAGTGCTCCACGGAAGGATGCGTGTGCACCCATGTGCTCTCCACCAGAGAATGCAGAGCAGTGTCTTTGGGCTGCACCCGCGCAGAGCAGCGCCTCATGCCTCCAAACAACGGTATATAAGAAGGCACAGGCCCGCTGCCACTCAGTTCCCTCACAACTGCCTGCGGCTCGAGACGGAGCCATTGCATGTCTGCTAATTCTCAGCTTCCCACATTTCTTAACCTAGCTATTCTCTTAGTTTATCCTTTGCTGCTTTGTTTTATTTATTTCTAGTCTTAACAGAGCCCGTTTTTGGTCTAGGACCGCTCTGGGCTATGTGGAAGACCCTGGGTTTTAAGCTCTGCCAGGCGGCTTTTCCCCGAAGTAATGGGCATTTGAGCTGTCTCAGAGACGTCCCATCAAAGTGTAAGGTCTGTGTGGGATTTAAAGGCATGTCTTGAAAGGATAGAGGCTAGACTGAAGCTCCTAATGAAGTGCTCGCTAACTCCAGCGAGAGCTGCTTCACCAGCCTGTACATTGGCCGCAATATCCCAGGCTGCTTCCTTGGCTGTTGGCAGCTTCAGCAGCACCTTTTAAGCAGGACTTTTAAGAAGAAGAAACTTTTTTACTAGGAAGAGGGGTAGGTCACCCTATAAATCCCACTCTAAGGAGACCTCACATTCCTCGAGGGGTACAGCTGAGGGTCCATCTGGTACCAGCTCCAAGCCGCCAGTACTGCATGGGAAGCAGCCTGTGGAGAATAGACAGCACAGGGATCTACCTTGTACCGACTGACACCTACCTTGTACCAACGGATACCTCTTGGCATCAAGATGTGCACAGGGCTCTTATTCATGCGCCGGTACCATTGTTTTCCCTGCACCCGAGCTCTGAGGTCAAAGAAGTTCATCAACAAGCCTCTCCATTACCGGGCTCACCACCTCAGCATTGGCATTCCCCGGTACAGCTCAGACTCCTGCAACTGCAATCCTCCCGGACTGAACCGCAGTCAGACCTCCAGTCTTCAGTACTGGCACCTATGTCTGTACCAACCAGAAAGACCTCAATACCCACAAGTAGCACATCACACATCACTTCCCACCCCACCCCACCCAGTACCTTATACTCCTTCAGTACTGGGAAGCAACCAAGAACAGGAGGACCCATAGATGGAGGAAAACTCATCCCCAACAGCAAAGTCCTCTTCAGCCCCAGATAAGGCAGTATGCCCCCCCCCCCCACACACACACACACACACACCCCCGTCTCCTCAGGGGTCGATCAATTCTAGATTCCATTTGGCACTAGCCCTATTTGTCTCTGGGCCTTCTTATCAATCAGAAGAAGTCTGTATTGAGCCCAGTTCAAATAATAGACTTAATTAGAGCCGCTCTAGGCTTGCTGTCTCCTGAAAGGGATTCTCCACTCTGTCCTGTCTAATCTCGATGATACAACACAGCCTGCAAATAACTCAAGAAACTGAGTACAATTCTTGGGCCACATGTTGGCCTCCACCTTCGTGATGCCTCATGTGAAACTGTACCTCAGATGCCTTCAGATGAGGTTACGGTCTGTGTTTGCTCCCAAATGCATCACAGTACCTCAGAAAATTCTGGACTCTCTCAGGTGGTGGAAGAACCCACTGAAGTTCTGTGTGGAAACCCCATTCTCACATCCCTCCCACCCTCAAAGATCCTCACAACAGACACTTCTCTTTAGGGATGCAAGGTTCACCTCCAAGGGGATCCAGCCCTGGACAAGTAGTCTGCATAAGAGGTCACGCTCCACATCAACATTCTGGAGCCAACAGCAGTTCGATATGCTTGTCAAAACTTCCTTCGCACCACACAGGGCCACTCAGTCAGGGTAATGCGGGACAACAGGACAGCCGTGTATTATAACAACTGACTGGGTGGAGCAAGATCACAGTCCTTGTGTGCAGAGTTGCTAAAGCTGTGGAACTGGTACATTTCCCATCAGACCGATGAGATTTTTGTCTGCAGCTGTATTCCAGAAGCCTGGAAGACTCCCTGAGCAGGAACTTCCATTAGGATCACAAATGGGAGCTCAACGATTGTCATCCGTAGCATCTGCCAGACCTGGGGTATTCCAGAAGCAGACCTCTGCCAGCCCAGACAATGCAATGTCATCTTTTCCGCTCCAAGGGAGGCTACAGCTACAACTCATTGGGAGCTGCCCTAATAACACCGTGACCCTGTACCCTACTGTATGCTTGTCCACCCCTAGTCTCAAAACCTTAATCAAACCACATCCGAGCTAGAGTCATCCTCGTAGCGCCATCCTGGCCAAGGCAATTTGTGGTACTTAAACCTCCTCCACCACTCTGTGGCAATGACTTCCCATCGGGCAGGATCACAGAACTCTGGGACCCTGATCCCTCCCGACTCCTCCCTGAACCCCGAGAACGTAGGTCCTGGATGGTTCTCGAGCATGGCGCTAACCTGTGCGAATAAGGTCCAGTTGGTTCTCCTGTCTAGCAGGAAATCTAGTACCCCCAAAATGTACCTTCAGAAGTGGGAACGCTTTCATTTCTGGTATTCTCTTCACTCTTCTCCAACCTCAGAGGTTCCATTCTCCAAGATCCTAGGCTACCCGTTGGATTTAAAGAGACTGGGTCTCTCACTGAGCTCACTCAGTGCTGTGACAGCTTTCCACTCACCCACTGAGGGCTCCTCAGTTTTTCCCCACCTCTCTATGGCCAGATTCCTCAAGAGCTTAGACAACTTGTTTCCCCTTGTAGGGAACCTGGCTCCCCACTGGGACCTTCATTTGGTTCTCAGGACCCAGAGGAACCCACCCCATTGAACCAATGACAAGCTGTTCTCTCTTTTCCCCCCCCCCCCCACTTGCTTCCTCATAGTCATTATGTCAGCTAGATGAATGGGAGAGCTTGGTGCTCTCAAGGCAGACCCGTCATTTACTTCCTTCCGTAGAGATACGGCTACACTGCGTTCCCATCCTCGCCTCTTTCTGAAGATCTCTTTGGAAAGCCACGTTAATGAAGAGCTCCGCCGATCAGTGGTCTACCCAAAGCCTCATGCCTCCAGACAGGAGACTAGCCTACGTGCACTAGATGCCAGTAGGGTCCTTGCCTTCTATCTTGACAGGACTAAGACTTGCCGACTCTCTCCTAGGCTATTTGTATCATTTTCAGAGAGGATGAAGGGGTAACCTATTTCTACCCAAAGACAGTCAAAAGACTGTCAAAATGGGTTCTGGATCGCATTTTAACTTCTGAATCTGCCAGGGTGCATGCAGTCCCCTCCTAGAGTGACAACACATTCCAGTAGAGCTCAGTCCACAGCTGTAGCTCTACTGAAAGGCGTTCCCGTAACAGAAATCTGTAGGACTGCACCTTGGTCTTCCCTCTATACCTTTGCCAAGCAGTACGCCATCTCACCAGCTTCCAGGGATGATGCAGTCCTCTGAAGCGTCTTGGATTTGCCTCCTCATTGAGTTGCTGCTTGGGAGTCTCCTCCGGTGGATCCCCCAGAGGGACACGTACCCCAAGATGGAGAATTTACCTACCTTGTGGTAACTTGAGTTCTTGGAGGTGCTGCACCTCCTGCCCCCCTTCCCCTCTGCGGTGGAGCCTCTGCTTTGTGCTCAAGATGGAACTGAGGGGCAGCAAGTCCACACCTCCTTATGTGCCCTCATTTGGCAGCACGAGGTGCCACTGCCCGGACACGGGCCCCCGGACACTGCTCTGCATTGTCTGGATGAGGGCAGAGGGGTGCAGGGAGCCTGCTGTGGCGTACTCGTAGGGAGCTGCAGTAACAAGCTCTTTCTCTCTAGGTGGGGGAGTCTGTATTCCACTCTGACCGCTGGATTCCTCCGTCAACAGATGAGCTCTATTACCTCAGGCCTCTGAGTGAGCTGCACAATGAGAAGCTTGGCTTGCAGTGGTATGTCTGAAGCTCGGCCAGGACTCTCCCCAGCCCGCTGGTTCCTCCAGTCCTTGCACCAGTAGCATTATCTCTGTCAGATGCAATGCTCAAAGGCCATGTGTTCCAAGTGTGTGACATTAAACAGTCTGGTGGAAATGTGTGTGTATTTATTTTCTAAACAGCTGTCTGCACTTCTTCCTGGGCTCTTCATCCTTGGCACGAAGCCTCCTGCTATAACAGGCTGTCCTGGGGCGGTGCTCCCCGCTCTGTCCAGCCCCATTAGCTACCTTTGCCTTCAATTATGTATCTCTTGGGGACAGGAGATGTGGAGGAAGGATGATGGGCATGTGTTTAAGCCACTGGGCCTGGACTCGAGAGCTGGATTCATTTCCCCAGTGACCTTGTGACTAGCTCCTAAATCTGCCCCCTAATCTGTCCTTATGTTCCCTGTCTGTAAAGTGTGGATGGGGAGGCAGATAATTCTTCCTTTTCCGGGCTGGCCTATTTAAAGTGCAGTGTCTTTGGGGCCATGCTCTCTCTCTAAGGGTCTGGGCAGTGCTCAGCATATTGGGCTCCCATCCCCCACAATCAGGGCCTCCTGATCCTGCTTATTAAGAGAGAGAATGTGAGAACTATTGACACACGCACCCCTCCCCGGCCATGATGATCCCAGGGCTTGTTTTCAATAGCTTAGTCTTCCCAGCTCCTACAGGGGAGAAGGTCACATTTCCAGTGTCAGAAAGGATCAATCAAATCCCAAGTTATGTTCATTTCTTCCATATGCTTTAAAAACCCAGCACTTTTCTGTCCTAAGGCTCAGTACGGCCAATCTTAGCCACTTCACGGGAGGAGGGAAAAGAGATTTGCAGTAGCACAGCAATTTTCAATCTGCCAGCGTAAGGGGCAATTTTATTTAGCTGAAATAATCTCAACAGACGTCAGTGCAGGCCCCAAAATGAGCAATTCTCTTTGTAGCTGATGCCAAGAATCCTTGTCTAGGGGCTGGGGTGTAGCTTGTGTGATGGGTCTGGATCCTGCTGGCAGGTTGGAGTTGGGAGAGGAGCTGACTCAGCTGATACTGAATTGACTGTATTTCTTTGAATTAAGCAATTCTTGCATTGCCCTATGGCACCTTCTCTTAAGGGGCTTTAGAAGCTTTTTGAAAGCAACTTTAAAATGCGGATAAGGGAAGACTTTCACGCACTGGTGCTAGCCTGTGCAACTCACTGCTACAAGCCGGAAGCCAAGAGATTGGCGTTGATTGGCCAATAACTTGGGATCTTTTTATCCCAATAGCTACAGCTTTGGAAGATCTGGAAACCCTCCTACTGTGGGACATGAGCCCCAATCTCTAATGGGGGTCAGGAAGAGCTTTTCCTTGGGGGTAGATTAGCCCTGCAGGGTTCCTAGTGCTTTCCTCTGAAGCTGATGGTGCTGCTGGATAGGGGGCAGGATAAACCTTGCACTAGAAATTCCTACATTTAGAGATACACAGGCATTGCTTCTACCATGTCTGGTGTGGAACAGGGCAGAGCAGCATTACCCAAGAGTCTGAGACAGGAAATGGGGAGGGGATCTTTGCACCGGGACTGCAGGTAGCCATTCCTGCTTTCCAGAGCTGGAGGAGGAGTTGCTGGCTGTTGCTCCCCAGGGTGCATTGGGCAAACAGGAGGCAAGGAATTGTTTGCAGGCTTGTCCCCTGAGTGTTCACTTACAGGCTTGCGCCACCAGAGGGAGATGAGCAGGGCCAGATGTGGTCTGCGGAGCAAAACTTGGCAGGTGTGCTCAGAGAATCAATAGGGCTCTAGCCGGAGCAGCACGCTGGCACAGGCAGGGCTTTAATTCTTAGAGAGTATTTCACGGAGCCCCCCATGCTCCTCCCCAACGTGCTATAAAAACTCCCATGGGGTTTGAAAATATTGACGAGCTCTGCTCCGGACAGCTCTGGCTGGATTTAAGCCCTGGGTGCAGGGGTGAATCACAGGAGCAGTGTTGGTTATTTAAACCGCAGATGCTTTCATCAGTTGGAAAGTCGGCTTGTGCCTTGATTTGGCCACGGTCCACTTGGCAAAGCACTATAAGGCTTCTATCTAAGGAGTGGTTGCCTGCCCCTCCCCACACACACCCTCACAGCTGTGTGGTTGCTAAGCAATACAGGCTGGAAGCTAAGATGCTGTGAGCTACTGTTTTAAAAAAAAAAAAAATAGGCGCAAAGGGGAGACATTAATAGGCATTTTAGAAAATGGGAAAAGGCCAGTGTAGCACCAGGTGGAAGTGGAGGGACTTGTTAAACAGGATCTGACACGCCCCTCTCACGTACCCAAGGTGATAGAGGGTGGCCTGGTATCTGCTCTTACACCTGTCAGTGTTCTTCACAACCCCGAGAAACTGATTAAAGCCCCTCCCCTGGGGTGTTGGAGGAGGTGGCATTAAAAACCACAGAGGTATTTTAAATCTCCTTAGCTATGTTACCACCATCACTTGCGATGGTGGCACCAGGAGGAATTTCCAGTCGAATTTTACTTGTTAACAGTTCTGCTTGGGGGGGTAAAACTAGGTGTCCAGATCCTATTTTCAAACGTGTCAGTCTTTGCCTACGCTGAAAAGCATTTGCCAGGAGAGCCAAATTGCTTTAAGCTGTCCCAGGACACCCTCCTCGTGGGGGAGCTGCTCTTACCATACCAAAGAGTTCTTTTTGCTTAAACCAGTTCCCCAAATGGAGTACGTCATACTGGCACTAGGACTTCCTTGCCAGCGTAACTGCAGCTACACAAGGGCTTCCGCTGGCACAACTGTGGTTACGGGGGGTGACTTTTCCCCCCAACCCTAACCCACATAGCTATGCCAGTAAGGGTACGTCTGCACTGGAGCTGGCGGTGTGATTTGCAGTGTGCGGAGATGTGCCCTGTGCTAGCTTTAATCTATCTAGTTCACTAAAAATAGCGGTGAGGACACAACGGTGCGGGGCGTCAGTGTGGGCTGCACCATCCCACCTGACCTCCCCCCCTCCTCTCCTTCTTGTTTGTGCAGCCCCTGCTGCCTTTTCCTTACTGCTATTTATAGCGAGCGAGCTAGCTGGAGCGTGGCTAGCAGGAGAACATATACATGAGCTGCCAATCACATGCCCGGCTGCAGTGTCGGCATACTTGAAACAGTGACTTCAGTGAGACTTAAATCTGAGTGCCCAATCGCTTCTGAATATGTTGGTCCTTGTCTATTGACTAGTTGGTTTCCCTTTCTGCCTCTCCTGCTCTAGCACCTGGTCTGGTGCTTGGGCTGTAAACGCTACAGGGCAAATTTCTTTATCTAAACTGCACTTCCTTAGTAGTTTGCCGTGTTGGTCGCAGGATATGAGAGGGACAAGCTGGGGAAGGTGATCTATTTTACCGGACCAACTTCTGTTGGGGAAAGAGACAAGCTTTCGAGCTCCACAGAGGTCTTCAGATCTGGGCGCTCCCTGTAAGCTTGAAAGCGTGTCTCTTTCACCAGCAGAAGCTGATCTAATAAAAGATATTCCCTCCCCCACCGTGTCACTTTTAGTTGACACTCAGGAGAAAAAATCCCACCCGTTTCTATACAGATCAGGGCCAATAACCCTCTGCTTCTTTCAGTGTTTGTTCCTTTCAACTGAGCCTAACCTGCCTGAAATGTCAACTTGAAATTCTTCGTGGGTGAGGGGAGCTTTCCGGCACAGCCCTCTAAGTATGTCCAGTCTTTCCTCTGCAAAATTGGGCGAGCAGTAGAAGGCAGGTGTGGAAGGCTGCTACTTCGAGTCTTTTCGTTGGCTAATTGGCTAATATCTGCAAGTGCCTAGTATTAGTATTGTGTGTGTTATAGTGGTGGCTAGAGGTGCCAGCTGAGATCAAGACCCCAATGTGCTAGGTGAAGCACTGAGTGAGAGACAGTTCCTGCCCTTTGCAGTTTAAACATCCAAGAAAGAAATGCTGAATTGGGCTGGGGGAGAAGTGCTGTCCTCATTTTGCCTAGGTCCAGAGACCTGGATTCTCAAAGGCATGGGACTTGTGTACCTAAATACCTTTCGAGGATCTGGGCCAGAGAGATTTGAATGATGTAAGCCAAAGTCGCCTGAAAAGCCTGATTCAGAGCTAGAAATTCAGCTTTCCTGAATTGCAGACCAGGGTGCTAACTGTGAGAACAGCCTGCCTTGTACCATAGCTGTGGGTTTGGAATGTAAAAGATGGGTTCTCCCCCCCCCACCCCACCCCAATGCAAGCCTGGGATTTTTTTCCCCTCCATCTGCAGAACTAAAGGGAACAAGTTGGCAATTAGTGAAACTGAAAGAAGGGGGAGGGGGGTTGAACCTACGAAGGAGGAAATCTCCATCCTTCTGAAAAAGGAAAAGATAAAACAAACCCCGCTTCAAACTCCGCAGACCTCGCTCTAGTATTTTTAAAATGTAACCGAGATCGGGTCCGTGAAATGCACGCGTCTCTCCAGCAGCCTGATTAAAGCCTCACTTTGAAACAACACGGCCAGAATCTAACGAGAGTGCAGGAGACAGTCAAGCTGGCAGACTGAATTTACGCTTATCCTTAACAGCAGGCAGAACGGCATGGAGGGAAATAACTAGGCTTGTGCGGCCTTTTAGCTTCTAGGAATTGTAGTGCAGGCCATTGTTGGGCTATTAGAGGACTGCGAGGGGGCTAAGAATGGGGGCTTGTTTTATGCAAACCCTGGAAAGAGCCATTCAAAGCCTAACCCACTTAGAAATGCATGTTAGCACTGCCTACAGACCCACAATGCTTAGGAGCAATACCTTAGCAGCCACCTACAGTCACCCCCGCCCCCCAGAACATTATAGGGATTTGTTAAAATGAATTTTGAAAAACAAGCAATTTTAAATTTATTTTAAGACCCCCCCTCTTGTTGCTCTTTCAGTAACTCTATTGTCCTGGGCTCCTTTCCTAGTGGGAGCTGCTGTTTTACTGACCCTTCCCAGCAGGAGGTGCTGTCCCCGGCTGATGCTAGGCTGCCTTTCCGCTGTGGTAAATGAAGCTTGCCCTTTGAGTGCATGGTAAAGCCTGGATCCCCTCCACACTTTAGGCACCGAGAGGGGAGATCTCTGACCGTGTTCGGCCCATAGCCTCGCTGATGGGGTTGCTGATGGCTGTGCTGATTCTGAGTGCTCAGAACGCTGTGGCTACAGCCTGCTGCTTCTCTGAGCCCAGGGCGGGGGCCATGGGAAGAGCCTTGTTCAAGTGCAGAGGCTGGGTTAACGTCCTGAACTTTAAGCATGGGAACAGTAGCCTTGTGGCCGCTTGCCTGTCTGACGGTGAAGCACACGTGCAGTGGACTGAGCTGGGTGAAACTCACACCCTGTGCAAGGAGCCAGCGCACAGGCCAGGCTCCAGTAACTGCTCACAGCCACGGGGAGGTTGTCAGATCTCAGCTGTCCAGGCAGCAGCTGCTTCTTTGTTAATTCACCTCCCATCCGTATGGGAGAGACTTTTCCTAGCGACATGCTCTGTGTTGTGGCGATTGGGGTCCCCTTCCTTGACAGGAGCAAATCCCCATCTACGCCCCTTCCCCAGGGAGCAGCCTGATTCCTTGGACTCTAGTAGCTGGAGCTTTGCCTAGTTTTAAATGATCCACCCCATGCTTTGGAGGAGGCTTATTCCAGGTGGAAGAGATCTCGCTGGGCCGCAGGGCACTGGAACAATCAGTGAGCTGTCCTGGGGCCATTGCCTCTGGGGGGAGGGACTTGGGGAAGGCCCCTCCCGCTCCCAAGGATCTGCTGGGGAAGGAGCGGTCTTCTCTGCAGAGCCGGAAGCCCATCCTGTCCACTGCTGCTCCCTCCCGCAAGCAGGGCTGCAGGCCCCCAGAGGCCATTGGGGAGCAGCTGCAGAGGGAAGGAAGACGGCTGGGAGCTGCGTTATACAAGGAGCTCGGTGAGTGGCCCTGCCAGCTGCCCGGCTGGATTGTGGGGAATGTCGTGCTTCAGGGTGGCTGTGTGGCTCAGGAAGGGATATGGAGGGTTGCACCAGGCTGGGTGCATTGTGGGTGGTGGCAACAAGATGGCTGCATTCACCAGCTGATCAAGGGCCCTTTCCAGGCGGCTTCTCTCTGGCTCTGCAGGTGCCCTGGGGGGCTAGAACTCAGCTGAGGAAATGGCCATTGGTCTCTTCCCAGCAAACCGTGCCCAGACCTCAAGAGTGGGTCTGAATGGTGGGGGATGTAGCCACCTTCAGGGGTTTGACTGACCCCACTGATCTCTCCTGACCTTACTGCCAGCCGTGGCTGTACTGGGTACCCTGTCCCAGAGCACAGCCTCCCCTGCGGCCTTCCAGCTGCTGTCCCTCACACTGGTGTGTCAATCAGGAGTGACTCCACTACAGCCGAAGGGGTGACGCTGGTGTAAGGACGAGCAGGGCCGGGCTCCCTGGGAACTGCTCTGTGCAGGGCAGTTTGGAATCTGCCGAGCTCCCGCCCTGGTGCTCATGGGGGTGAAGCCAACACCGGGCTGAGTGCTCCGGCTCTCCCCACGCCTCTGGGGCGCAGTGATGCAGGCTTCCCTTCAGGTGCCACTTCATGCCTGTCTCTGTGGATGGGGGAAGCCCAGTTCTAGCGGCTTGGCTGGTCCTCGGCCCCTCTGCCCAGTCCCAATCTGTTCCACTTGTGATGGCAGGACAGCACTGAGACCTGCCAGCTCATTCCACTCCAGAGCGACGCCCCAGTTCCCTCGGGCGGGCACGACTCAACCTGGGGCACTCACCATCTAAGGAGCAAACCCAGCCACCGGACTTGTTGAAGCTGCTTGATGGCCATGTGGGCTGGAAGGGGTTAACCAATTCCCCGCTTCCCATTGGGCGAAGGGGATTTCGCTTGTTCCTCCAACCAATCGTCCCCCTTCCGTGCAGCAGCTGCTGTCTCATGACTGGCTCCGTCTCCTGGAAGGTGGCTCTGCTCTCAAAGCCATAAAGAAGAGGAGCAGAGAAGCGGCAGCAGTGCAGGGAGCTCCAGCTGCTGGGAGCCAAGGCAGAGAGGGGGCAGCTGTACCCCCTGCCCCACGCTGAGCCAGGGAAAATGAGCTGCCCGTCCACCCAGAGCGGGGAGCAGATCGAGCCGCTCCGGTACCTCAGGTGAGTGGAGCTGCAGGTGGGAGAGCAGCTTGGCTACAGGGGAAGGGTCTCGTGCTAGTGGGTGCTCCGGGCACTGTGGGACCAGAGGGTGCCCCAGTGGGAGCCCATGGGAGGGGACAGGACCCCCAGGCAGTTGGGAGCCTGCAGCTCCATCGCTGATGCAAAGTGGATTAGGGTGGGCAGGGAAAGTTTCTGCACGAGCAGGGGTGGCTGGAGCAGGTGCCCATGCTGCTGGTTGGCTGCCCGCACCCCTTTCTTGCTACCGCTGAGCTTGGGTTAGGAAGCTGAATTCCCCTTTGGTTCGGCAGGGCACGGGAGGCTGGATGTGGGCAGAGTGGGCGCAGCCTGGGCTAGCTTGCAAGGGAGCAGGCAGGGCACAGCAGAGTTGCTGACCCAAAGAGGGGTTGGAGCCCTAGGGATGTTGGAGGGTTTGTTCCTGGACAGAGAAGAAAAAGTGCCACCCTCTGCCCTGATTTCCATGCCACAGCTGTTCTCGGGCATGGGCAGGGAATGGGCTTGCCGCAGCCCTGCCCACTAGAGCCCCCAGGCACCGGTGTGAGGTGCAAGCCAGTGTTGGATCTCTTCCTACAGCATCTTCCATTCAAAAGTGCTGGCAGACACTCTCCTCTGAGCCACCTGCTGTGTCCCTGCCCTTCGCCCCGAGCACTCGGGAAGCAGAGAGGCACTGAGCATGCTGAGCTGTTTTGGGTTCCCCAGGTGAGGCAGGGCTGCCTTGGTCCACGACCGTGCACCCGTCCTGGCTCTGGCTGGGGCGCGACGGCTGACACTGGCTGCTGTTTCTGAGCACACCCTTTCCCTTGTTGTCACCACTCCCTTGATGAGCTGGTCAGCGGGTGCTGGTGGCGTGTGAGCTGTGCTGTTCTCGGGCGCTAGCTCTGGGCTGATCTGAGGGCAGACGGCGCCAGTTCCGAGCACTCCCCTGTCTCTTGTGCCAATGAGCCCCGTGGATACTTCGGTAGCTGGAATGAGCAATTTCCACAGCTGACAGGTCCCGGGGCTGGCACGGAATCTTAATCGGCTGCACCCACTGGGGCATCCAAGGCCATCCAGCTGCCACCTTTGGCAGCGGTTTTTGTGCCTTGTCTCTGGCGCGCAGGAGGTGTGGTGGCTCAGCAGGGCTGCGGGAGGTGTCCAGAGCACTGGGATGGTCTGGATTACTGCAGTCGCTGTGATCTCATTGGGGAGCCCAGAGAGGGGTACCAGGGCCAAGGAGAGAAGAGACTTCCATTCTCAGTCCCTGGCGGGAGGATTGGCCGGGCCCCTCCACATTCGAGCAGAGGGGCGGCATGGAGGAAGCACGAGGTACGGCCTGCAGCCTCTGGGGGCGTCACCCAGCCCTGCTCCCACGTCCGGAGGGGCTGTCAGCTACGCGGGGTTCCTGTCCCTTCGAGGGACGCCTCTCCCGGGAAGGAGAGAGAAATCGTGTGGCACTTGTATCAGGGACACAACGATGCACCTCAGCCTTCATGCTGACGGGACAAGCTGACGAGAGCTGTTCCCCATGGGCCCCCCACGGGAATGGGGCACACCCCAGAGCATCATCTCAAAGCCAGGGATGGGCCAGCTGGAATCACCCTGCCCTGTGGGAGGACCCACCTGCCAAGCACCCCTGGAAATAGGACCCTGAGCCTGCCCTCTTCCACTCCCAGCTCCTGGGAGCCGAGTTGTCCTGGAGCTGGAGTATCCCCAGCTGGGCCAGGGCCCTGCTTAGATACCCGCTGCACCCCTCCTGGCTGGCTCCTGCAGGCTGGCCCGGGGCAGGTTGGGGGACCGCTGTGTGCTGGGGGTCATGCCCCATCTGGGCTCATGTAGCAGGGGCTAAGACATCGCTGTCCCGCCTCTAGATGGGTCCCTGCCCCTGGCTCTGCCCCCGCTGGGCCTGTTCTGTCTGCTGGGGTGGGGCAGCTTCCTCCTGAGAGGGGCCCTGAACGCTGCTCCATTCACCCAGGCCAGTGGCTCCTGCGTGGCCCGGGGCCAGGTGCTCAGGAGGAAGCTGACCTCCCCCTACAGAGGCTGCGGCTTGGGGAGAAGAATCCAGTGTCCCTGCAGCAGGTGGGGTTGGGGGAGCGCTGGCTGCGTCCTCTCCAGACATGGCTGCACAGGGAGGGTTGAATTGGCCAAGCCCTTGCGTGTGGGGCTGCAGGGACGAGGACCTGGGAGCCCTCGTCAGGGTGGGCTCGGCCCTTAGGAAAGCTCTGGACCTGCAGCTGCCTCCTCAGCCAGCAGGGGCAAGTGGCACCCTAGGGGCAGGGGGGTGTTTCCATGGTGCTAGCAGCACAGAACAAGTGAGAGGCGATGCGGAAAGGGCGGAGGCAGTGTGGCCTAGTGGCTAGGGCTCGGGAGCCTGGGGTTCTATTCCCAGTTCTGTTACTGATCTGTTGGGTGACCCTGAGCATGTCCCTGCCTCTCTTGGTGCCTCAGTTTCCCCTCCCACTCTGTCTTTTCAGGCGGTGAGCTCTTTGGGGCAGAGACTGCTGCTCACTGTCTGTGCAGTGCCTGGCATAGCAGGGCCCTGATCTCAGCTGAGGAGACTGTAATACACACACTAGCTAGCAGCCTAGGCTGATGGCACATAGGGCCTTCCCGGCAGTCTCCAGCCACCTGCTCCATCTGTCTTGGCATCAGTCTGCTCCATCAGCTGCTAACTGGTGCTGCCGAAGAATGCAGCTTCCCCCCGTAATGCTGCATCTCAGCCCGCACAGAGCTGCGGCCAGCGAGGGGTTGTGATGGTACGAACTTCACCGCACATCCCCCTCGCCAGCTGTTAGCCGCCTTGCATGGATTCCAGGTAGCAGTGAGTGCTGGTGGCACCGTCTCTCCTCTGGGCCCCCAGGGCTTCTCTTCTTCCTTGGCTGATGGGCCTGTGCTGGCCTTGCTAGTGGATGGAACAGCTCCGGGAACTGTCCAAGGTACAGAGGGAGTTGGGGGGGCAGATGCAGAGCCGGGCAGCAGCCGCTTGCAGATGCTCTGCTCCTGCTGTGGGCGTGATCGGGTGCAAAGGTCCCTTTAGTGCCAGGTTGGGGGCCCCCCCGGTGGTACTGGGCTCCTGGCTGAGGCATGTCGGGGCTGAGCAGGCCCCTGGCAGGTGCAGTGCAGGGGAAAGTCTCTCCCCACACATCAGGGCTTCTCCAGGCGACCCAGCCTGGGGCGATGATGCAATGAGCCTCTTCAGCAGTCGCTCCCGCTCCTTGCAGCTCTGTTCTCCTGAGGCCCCTGGCACCAGGACATTGGCATGGTAGAGCTGTGCCATTAATCAGGCTGGATCTAATCAACAGGCCCAGGTCATAATTACCATGTGTTCTTGGGCGCCCCCTCTGCTCTGTGCCTAGTGGAAATGTCTGCATTATACACAATGCTCTTTGCCAGCCTCCTGTGAGTGCAAGAGGAGGGAGCTCTAGGTTGGGAATGGGGTCCCCAGAGTGGGGATAGCGGGGGCTGTGGGTCAGGATTGTAGAGCCATTTAATGCTGTTAGTGGTGGGAGAGGCTTAGGCCAGGTCAATACTAGGGAAGATTGGCTGGAGCAGTTATTTCAGCATAGCTATACCAGCACATTCTCCTGGTGTAAATGCAGCTGATACTGGCAAAAAAAAAACAAAAAAACGGGGGCTTTTGTACCAGTTCCCTGAGCAAAATAAGCTAAAGTACTTCTGGGTGGGGCTGCACTGGGACTCTTGCCGGGTTAGAAATGTCACCAATCAGCCCCCTAACCAATCGTGCTACCCCAGCAAAAGTGTCTAGTGTTGGTCCAGCCCAAGTTTTGGGGGCCTGGACCCCTAGGGGGTTTGCAGAGATGCTGGCTGCTGAGCCGGGAGCTCCAGCCGAGGGTGACCATGTGGGAAGTGGACGTGGAAGGTTCTGGCTGGAGAACGAATCCTTGATTGCTCACTGAACCAGGGGGCTGGGCCAGCGTCCCTCTGCCTGAGTCGAGGCCTGGGGACCTTGCTGGACCTCTGACCTGAGCACAGGCTGGGAAGCAGCCAGGGCAGCCCCTAGCCCCCATCTGTGCCGGGGATCAGGGACAAGGGTGACTCCATGTGGGAGCTTCTCGGCAGCTTGGCGCTGCTGCGCCGGAGGCGGTGCAGCTTCCCGGATAATTGCAATGTGTTTAGCTGTAATTACAAAATTAAAAAGCGATTGAGGGAAGATGGATGGATGTGAAGGGGAGTTCGCTGTGAAAGGCAAACCCGGGCTTAGCTGAAAGAGAAACCTGCCCGTGCTACTGTTGGGAGCTGAGGCGTTCGGAGGCCTGGGGCTGCGGCTCAGGATTGAGGGTCATCTGCCTCACCCTGAATCCTGGCGCCTGCCCCCGGTGCCCTGCCGTGGTGGTACTTCTGTTCTGGTCAGTGCTCTGAGGCAGTGAGCCACCAGTGAGGGGTGGGGCAGAAGTGGGAATGGATTGGGGGGGGGGGGACTGCTGAGCCACCTGGGGTGTGGCTGCCAGAGCCATCCCTGCAGATGAACTGGAAGCAGGTGTGGGTATCCCCGACCGAGTCATTTGTCAGCTCTTGAGCTGCCTTCAGCTGCCAGCCATGGAGCTGCTTAAAATCTTGATGGCTTTGATCATCCCTCTGGCTGCTCCCAGGCACGGCCCTAAATGCTGCCGGGATCGATTGATGCTTGACGTGGCCAGTTCTGCCTTGATACGTCCCCGTCGCCCCTGGGCTCACTCTTCTGGATAGCGCTGGCCTCTGGGGTGTCTGTAGACATGGCCCTGCCCCCCCAGTGCACAGCGGGCAGGGGCTGCAGATTTCCCCCCCACACCAAGGATTTTCCTGGGGCTGATTTCCCACCATCCCCCTCCCCAGCCCTATGGGATGTTGCACTGGATATTTTAGTCTACCCTGGTGGGGACTGTCCCCCTGGCAGATGCTCTGATGTGCAGGAAGAGTGAATTTAGCCCAGGCAAAAGGGCCCTTGAGAGGCCAGAAATCCCTGAGCTCCTGCCTTTGCTTTGGCCCCAACCTGTAGCCTCAGGGAGCATCACGGAGCTCCCCAGTGCCATGGGGATAATGCCAGCGCAAGGCCTGGTGCCCACTGCATGCTTGGTCAGCCCCGACCTCCCTCAGCCTCCTGTGGGTGGAGGAGGGGCTCAGAGCTGGAGCAGCTGCCGTTGCTACGGAAACTGCTTCCCGGGTATCCATGGATTCAGCCAGCTTGTTTGCTGGTGGGCGCCCACCCAGCTCCCTCGTTGTCGGTGAGGCAGCAGAGACGGGCTGGCTGGGGGGGCAGGGTTCTGGGGGGTGAGTTGTGAGGGGATGAACCAAGAGCCCCCCCAGCTCTTACCTTGACAATGCCCAGGCTGCTCCCACATCTCCCCGCCCAGCGATGGGGTCAGTGTGTGTGTCGGGGGGGGGGGGGAGCACTGTGGGGGACAGAGCAGACACAGCGTGTCATAGGGGACAGGGGTGAGGCAGACGGGAACGCCATGGGGGGCAGGGCCTGGCCGGGCAATGCTGGGATGCGGATCCCCTGTCGCCAGGGGCTGAAGGCTAAAATAGGGTTTTTTTTAACTGGTATCTTACAAACCCTGGGTATAGAATTGCAGCTCCGACACACAGACACACACAGACACACACACCCGGGCTGCCCCTGAATCCGCCCTGTGGAGGCGGCATGGAAGAGGGGCCCTGCTCGTGCCCTTTGCATTTGTGCTGCATCCATCTCCCCCTCCCCCAAAGGCCTCCCGGCATCTGCATTTCTGGCATTACGACAGGTTCCTGCTGGGCTCTCAGGCCCAGTCCTCCCCGGGGTTGCATCCAGACATCCCCCTGTCCCACCGAGGGGATAGGGCAGCGGGGAGGGGCTGGCTGCTTCGCTTGCATGCGGTTGGTCCAGGGTTAAACTGCTTTTGGTCCCTGGGGAGTCTCCATTTCCATTGCCCTTGGAAAGCCTGTTCTGGGAGCTGATTAATCATTAATATGCCCCTGGTGGCAGCTCAGCCCTTAGACCTGTGCTCTGCTTCCAGAGGACGAGCCTGTCTCCATGTCTGTGTAAGACGGTTGCCGCTGGACTGGCAGCTGCCTCTGCCCATGCAAAGCAGCCTGGCTGATGGACAGCACCTCGCTGAGCCTGGCCCTGGCGCACTTTCAGCTCGGGGGATCTAGGCTGGCACAGTGGTTTGAAGACCCCAGAGCGAGCTGTGTCTGTGCCCATCAAGGTCCAGTAGCATCAGGCGTGTCGACCCTAGGGCTTTGCACTCGCGCAGCTCAGTTGGCTGCCATCCCAGGGCAGAATGCGCCTTGGTTCAGTGCTTAGTTTGTAATGAAAGAGGGGCTGGGGCTCCAGCCAATTTTTTTTTTTTTACTTCCGTAATTGATGCAGCAAGCCCGGAGGTGAGGCTCAGCCCTGCATAAATGAAGCACTGCCTTTAGGAACAGGAGTACTTGTGGCACCTTAGAGACTAACAAATTTATTGTAGCATAAGCTTTCGTGGGCTACAGCTCACTTCATCGGATGCATGCATGCATCCGAAGAAGTGGGCTGTAGCTCACGAAAGCTTATGCTACAATAAATTTGTTAGTCTCTAAGGTGCCACAAGTACTCCTGTTCCTTTTTGCGGATACAGACTAACACGGCTTTTACTCTGAAAACTGCCTTTAGGGTGACCCGATGTCCTGATTTTATAGGGACAGTCCCGATTTTGGGGGCTTTTTCTTATATGGGCACCTGTTACCCCCCACCCCTGTCCCGATGTTTTACTCTTGCTATCTGGTCACCCTAACTGCCTTGGTTTGCTTTTTTGGAGCCTTTTCCTTAGCTGGGGCCGGTATAATCCCATCTTCACCCCCTGCTTCTCCAGAGTTAGCACAACACAGGCTAGGTGATTCCTCCACCCCCACCCCCCAGTTCGGTTTCCATTGGTGTCGTCTGGAGCTGTGGCTGCCCTGCATTTCCAAAACCAGGCCTCCCTGGTGTTTGGCGGGTGTTTGAATCTAGGCGACAATCATGAGTTTGTGAGATTTGGCTTAAGGATTGTGAGATTTTTAAAAGCACACACGTTGGGTTCTGTTTATTTGCCTTCTGGCCTTTCAGCCTTTAAAGGCCACGTTTTCAAGCTTTTCCCTGTAACCAGGCTGGCCGGAAACTGACCGTTTTGGAAATGAAAGCTCAGAATCTGGTGTGTTCACCTGAGGTTAAGAAAAACAGCAACAGCGGTGAGGATACAACCACGTGAGTCGGCAACTCTGAAAACCCGTCATTGACTTTTAAAAAAAAACCCACCACATTTCTGTTGTCGCTAAGCGTCTAGAAACCTTTTCCAGTGAAAACGGTGGCGGTTTAGACCTCTGTCGGCCCTCCTTGAACTGGGCTGCCGGCTGGCATTTGGAATCCATCAAACACACTTTCTCCCAGCCGTGTGTTTCCTTTTGCTGGGAGAAGTTACTTACACTCAAAGAACAACAGTGACCAACAGGGAGTAAATGGAGGGTATAAATTATTAAGTGAGCGTTTTTTCCCTTGTGCTAATGAATTTCCCCAGAAGTCTTTAGCTCGCTCGCTCGCTCACACACCCCCTTGCTACAAAGAGTGACCTGAAAGTGCAGTTCCACCATTAACATATCCTTTGTGTCAGTTACCACAGCAACTATTAGTGGGTGTTCTTAAACTGACGGCCTTAAAAAAAAAACACACACACCCAAAACAATGCAATGACATTAACGGCGTATGCACCTGCGCCTCTAACTAGTTCCTCCGTCTCTTCTCCAAACAGCAGGGAGGAGGATGCTAAAGGGTTTTGAAGAATCCAAACTTGCGGGAAATGGGGCCTCTGGGAGGGGACTTGAAGTTCCAGTTTGTGCCGTTTCACGGCCCCGTTGCTACTAGTTTCATGCATGCAAAGGCAAGGCCCATCCATGGGGGATTAGCCGTCCAAGCTGAGTCTAAAATCGCTGCGCTGCTGATGGGCAGGACATTAAAACCTTGGGCCCTGAGCTACTCCGCCCTGCCCTGCAAAGGGGTTTTGGGAGCTCAGCAGAGCCCTGGGGGGTGGATGGGAATGAGCGTATCTAGCTGGGCTGGACAACTCAGATGCTGCCCCACCAGTGCACCAAATCCCACCTGATGGCGGGACTTGTGGAGAAGGTACAAGGCTAGGACTCACTGCCTGGCTTCGAGTCCCAGCCCTGCCACTGACTCCTGGTGTGACACACAGACGCAGGGCCAGTCTCTGCCTCTAATTGCTCACCTCTAATTGCTCACACTCTAAATCGATCAGACAGGCGAGGCAGGGCGAGGGGAAGGGCCTGGGTCCTAGGGCTGCGCCCTTGTCACCTGGCCATGCTGCTGAGTGCTGGAGAAACTGAGGTGAAAAATAGCTTGATGAAAACAGGGCCAGGCCAATGAGCAGCTGCCACAGCTGCCTGCTGAACAGACTCTATGCTGGGGCAATTTCCCTTCAAATCCAGCCCCTTCTGTGGGCATGGGGCATGTTCCAGCGGCTGGCAAGGTGCGAGAGCCATTTCCTTTGGGCTAACGCTCGTGGCTAGGCCTGCAGCTCGTGGTGCTCGGGGATCAGTCAGGTCCTTGCAAGAGCAGAGCTGTGTCCGGTTCCAACTGGCTGAGTAGAACAGGAGCTGCACAGCGCCCTGTCCAGACTCACTGTCTGGGGTACTCAGCCCTTAAAGGCACAGGCCACAGATCCTGCCGGCGCACTCCTTGGCTGGTATGCGTTACAGCCGAGCGTGCTGCACAGCATTTTTTGGAGGACTCACAAGACATTTGGGGTGAGTTCTTGCGCCTGGAATAGAAAGGATGGAAATATGTTGATTTTTTTTTAACAACCATCTTTTCTTCCCATGGTTAATTAGGCCTTGGAGTTAAATAAGTGTCATTGAAGGGGGNAACCTAATGCTGGCAGTTAAATGTCAACACTGTTAACTCTTTCACTGCTTGCCAGTGCACACAAGACACTAGAGGGCTGAATATGGGGGAGTGGCAGCTCATTGTGGTGCCTGGAGTGGGTAGACCTGGAGGTGTAGGCAGAGCCTGGGAGAATACCACCGGGTTTTTTCCCAGCCTGACCCCTCCCAGCAGGCGTTAAAGGAGATGGTTCCCCTGGTTTAGAGGCAGAAAATCTTTTTTAAAGACACACAGGACTGTAATAAGGGGCTTTTGTTAAGTGTGAGTACAAACGCAGCTGTTAACAATACCCATAATGACAGGGACACTGTGCATTAATGACCAAAATAATTGCCTTTCTCCGACTGCCTTTGAAGAAGGGGGAGAAAAAGAATCCGATCAACCTTTGGCAAGCAAATGCTTTGTGCAGCTTTTTTAATACAGATGTCCCCTCCCACCCCACCTCCCCATGCTGCTCTGACACTAATTGAAAATTGACGTTAGCATTTACTGTATTATTTCAAAGTTACATATGTATATCTGCCTCCCATCCAGCTCCTGATGTGCAGCGTCCCAAAATACCCACCCATTAAACATTCACTCATCTCCTGGCTGATGGTACCCTCTGTGTTCTGCCGTTCTTGAATTCCCTGTGCGAATTAAATGGAATGAGATTAATCTCTCTAGAGAGCCCAATGCTGGGAGAGGAAATGGGAAAATGTATTTAAGAGTCTGGTAAGGAGGAGCGAGAGATAATAGCTTCTATCTAATCTACCAATCCAGCTATTTTTAGCCTTGCTCGTTTTTCCTTGTTTCACAAAAATCTAATGCGTTGGGCTTCCGGAACATCTTTTGTCTAAATGATCTCGAAGCTCTTTAGCGTCAACCCTCGGTGATCCCACTTTTGTGGGTGGGGAAACTGAGGCACGGAAGCTAAGTGACTTGCCCCAGGTTAATGAGCTAGTTAGTATTATAATTTGTATGACGGTATCATCAGGCCTCAGCTGTGTTTGGAGCCCATTGTGCTAGGTGCTGTACATACATGTAAGAGAATAGACAAGACAAGACAGACACAGGAGTGGGAGAAAGCCAGGATCAGTATCCCCGTTTTACAGGTGGGGAGCTGAAACCCAAATCTTGGCTCCATAGCCACCACTCTGGCCCAAGTGACTGTCCAAGGTCGCCCAGGGAAGTCAGTGGCAGGGCTGGAAATTGAACCAGGGGCTCGTCAGCTGTAAACCCCCAATCATCCTTCCCGCTGGTAGAACCGCCATGTGGCTCCGAGACTCCAGGCTGCTTCTCCGGGCTCCAGTGAGTTTTGCAGCACAAGTGTTTGGAACCGAAAAGGAGGCACAAATGGCCGTGAAATAAAACCCGGGGTGACAGAGTGTGGCATCGCCAGAGCTGAATGATGCCCCATCTCATCCGCTCAGCTTGAAAACACTCCCGGATGCACTGAACTTTGGGACGTGATGAGCTGGGTGCTGAGGCTGGGCTCAGGGAGGCTTGTGGATATCGGCGTCTTTTCAAGCCAGGCTTTGAGTGGCTGGGAGTGGAGGGAACCTGCAGAAGAAGGGTTCCATGCTGCTGCTTTTTGCAGCAGGGCTGTGGAGCACTTTGCCAGGACAAAGCTTTCCCACGTGATAAAAACCTTCAACATCCTTCCCTGTGTGTGCGCCCCGAACCTGGGATTTAGAGGAATGCCACTACAGGGCCACGGTCTCTGTAGCAGGGGCTGGGCCCTGGGCTGCAATTCACTAGGGGGCACCAAAGGACTAGGAAAATGCTCTTCATTTGTTGAGCCATCCAGCAGCAGGAATCGGATGAGCCTCTGAAGGAAGAGAGATGGGAGAACAGGGCAGGCCTGATCCAGCCTCCTAGGGAGTGCCTTGGACTGGGCCTCAGCTGAGCCAGGGTCTGGTCCTGGCTCTGCCACTGGGCTAGTCACGTTGCCTCTCCACGCCTTAGTTTTCCATCTGTAAAATGGGAGCAATCTATGGATGAAAAGCACTAGATGAGGGCTGAGGATTATGATGCTGTGATGCTTAGGCAGCATGGTCCAGGAGCTTGGTGCTATTCCCAGGGGTGACCCTGGGCAAGTCACTGCCTCTCTCCATGATGCTGTTTCCCCTCCCACGCTGTGTTTCTTCGGGGCAGGGACTGTCTGACTATGGGTTGGTGTGGTACCTCCCGTACCTGGGCCCTGATCAATGAGGACCTCCAGGTGCTACTGTAACGTGCACTTGGCGCTGATAACCCTCTGCTCTCGTGTACGCTGATCTAATACCATTATGTTCAGCAGAGTTACTTCTGAATGACACCCACATTGGGCATCGCCTGCTTTTCTGTTACATGAGAGGGAATTTCTGCAATTTCCTATTCCAGATGAATTTGGGGAATTTTGCTCGAACACCAGCTGCTGGAGGAAACCCTCTTGCCCATCTGTTGTTTTGGCTTATAATTAAATTCCAAGAAGCTCTGGGTTTGGAACTAAGAAATGCCTGAATTGACTTTAAGCATCAGGTTGTTAGCAGCAAATTAACGCTAAAAGAACACTTCCACTTTGCCCATGAAGCTGTGTTATTACTGTTACCCCTGGGTACCATCTAGTCTAACAACAAGAATTGCCGTTACTCATGGCATCTTTCTGAAGCAATTACCGGGGCCTCTCAGTGCTCCACACAATGGGGACTTAATTCCGGAATTAGGTTTTGAGCAATGAGTCGTGTCAGTAGAATATTGTGGTGGAATGGCAAAGTGCATCTGAACTGCTGCCTGTATCCTTCGCTCTTTAATTGTGCTTCACCCTTTGCCATTGAGGCCTGGGGTCCAGGAAACCAGTTGAAATCAATGGAGCGACACCAGTTCATACCAGCTGAGGGTCTGGCCCAGTAGATGCATGTTTAGACCACACTATAGGGAATCACATCAACACGCGTAGGGAATGGATTTAAGAAACTCATTTCAACTTGGCTGTCCCAAATTCATCAAGCAAATCTGTATCCAGGGATGAGCTGCAGTGAAAGCCACTAATTTTATGCATAAACTTAGCGAGGAGTGCAGCATGTCAATTAGTCGCTTGTGTGCGATAATTAGCTCACATCCTATGACATCACTACAATTTTGTTAGGGGACGTGCTCACTAGAGCTCTGATCACGCTCTTGGCAGCTTCCAGCTTTCTCTTGGTTTCAAACACGATTTTGTGACCGTCATTCGCTTCTCAGCCAGCTGGCCCAATAATCCAAAGTGGGACGACCTTTGCAATAAGGTTCCAGCTTCAGCCGTGTGTGTGTGTGTGTGTGTGATTGTCGACTGAGTTATTTGGCCTAGATGCTCTCTTCTTGCCCCCTAAGATATGCTCAGCTCAGCCCTGCTTCTCATGGTGCATCTGTGGAAGCTCCAGCCCATCACCGGCTGGCCGTGGTCTCTATGGGACCTTATATCAGTTGTGAATTTGAGTCATTCAGGGGCAAGCCACTCCACGCTTCCAGCTCCCTACACCAAGTGAGAGGGGGCAGCTGGCCAAGGAACCAACTACGCCACTTGGTGCCTCTATGCCTGAGTGCCGCAAAGTGGCTGGAGCAGAGGGAGAGAATCTGGACCTTCAGAGGCTATTCAGAGTTGACTCTGGCTCAGGTGCTGCAATTCACTTTGTGCTATGCCAGAAAATAGGCAATGGGCTGATGCCGAGTTTTGTTGCCTGCTGTAACCTGCTGTGATCGAGTTTTGGACACGCCCCTCTGAACACAAGTAACAGGGTGACGTAGATTTAGATCATTTTTAAACTTAAAAAAAAGGCCTTTAAGCTGGCTTGGATGGGGGAGCCTCAAAGAGAACAGAGGGTTTGGACTCCGATAAACACCCAGCCGTCTGGATGTATCAATCCCTGCCTGGTATCGGAACATTTGAGAACCTGCAGATGGCTTTCGTTCTAAAACGGAGTCCATTTACATTAGGGGCTGCTACAAATCATAAATAATAAAAACCTGTGCCCCGTGGCTGATGTATTCCAGGGGGCGGTACCACTTGCTGCCACTGGGGGGGGGGGCTCCGGGGGGGGGCGAAATACACCCATCTGTCTAGTTCAGTTTAGCTCCAGGGAGGGAGCCCATGGTGCTGGCCCCTTTATGGCTTCTCAGGCTGCTGGCGCGCTCTGATCACCAGCCGCTGCAGCACTGCTTTGCCCCGGCTCTGGTGGTGGCATGACCTGGGCGTTGCTGCGGCCGCGCTTGGTAGCTGTATTTGAGAACGGGACGGATTCCTGTCCGAATCTGAAAGACACACACGGCCCAAACCAGTCCCCGAGCAGCTGCCTCGGGAGAACAGGGGCAGCCTCCGATCTCGACCGCCACCATTCAGTGGCTCCAGAGCGCAGGTGGAGCCAGGCCAAAACAGCCACGTGTTTGCGGTCGCTGAAGATCCGCTGTGTGGTTTAGCCGGCCGTGCTGCCAGCGAGGGTCAAGGCGCTGGGCTCCGGGCCCGGTTCGGCACGTGTGCAGAGGCTGCAGCTGGCCACTTTAGTGCTGATTAAACAGATGGTGGAAATGTCGCGACCGGGCCCTTTCTACTCGACAGCAGCAGCTCGCTGCGGAGGCACGTGGGGACGAAACCTATTTCAAAGGGCTGGGATCAGCTCAGCCTCGCAGACGTTTTGTCAAATAACAAAACGTACAGTGAACGTAATGATCTAGAAAACCACTGATGCTGAATCCCCTTTGCTAGGGGAAGGGGCGACAGCGGGGCTCGAACCCCCGGCTCAGGGAGCATGCACCTCCTTAGCTCTGCAATGAGCACCCTCAGCTCAGGGCATCAGCAGGCTCGAAAGCTGCTGCCCATTGACTAGCCATTAGAGGGAGCAGAGCCACAGGGTGGGAGCCCAGGGTATGCTAGACGCTGCTTTCTACAGGGGTTTGGGCCACAGGAAACTTTTGGGCCAGGGTAGAAACTAAAACCAGGTCAGAACAAAGCCTCCAGCTCCAAACCCGCCAAATTCCCAAGCGTCCGAGAAAATAGCTTGGGAAGATTCCAAAGGCCCCCATGTTTGCGGCTCCGTGGTGCTGCTCGTCTTCCGAGTGAGTCTAGCCGCCGAGAGCACATTACCGCCCTGTGCTTTGCTGGCTTCCTCTGCGCAGCGGGGGCAGGCCAGATCCTGGTCTAGGGGGGCGGGCAGATGGCTGCATCACAGACCTCTTCTCCTAGGCCCCGTCACGGCCCGTGAAATAAGCCGGCGAGCTCTTGCAATCGATCCCGAAGGAGTGGTCGGGGTCCTGCCCCAGGCATGCTGGGATGAAAGCCAGGGCCTGTGGAATTCCCCACCTCCCTGTTGTCTGTCTGAGGCCAGGTTTGGTGACCCTCAGGACGGAGTTTAAGCCAGGCAGCTGGGGGAGAGGCCCAGGATCTGCATGAACAGACAGGCATACCCTCAGTTCACCTGGGCGCTGGGCGTGGTGAGACGCTGCCCTGGCCTCAGCTGTTTGGCCGTCCTGGGCCGTCTAGTGTCTGAGCACGTTCCCTCCCCGCACCAGAGACCTGGGACGGTGTCATCCGCTTCAGGGAAGGCAGCTTGTGGGCGATAAGGCACCTGCTTGGGACACTAGAGCTCTGGGTGCAATTCCCAGCTGTGCCACTGGCTCTTGGATCAGTCGCTCAGTTCGGATAACGACCCTTCCTTGGTCAGCCTGGTCTAGATTGCAAACCCTTCGGGGCAGGGGCTGTTGGAATGGGCCTCTGATCTCAGACCGTGCCTCTAGGGGCTACTGTCCTGTGAATCATCACCATGAACCCAACCTGCTGGAGCTGGAGCTCAGAGACCCCCGGGCGCTTTCCAGCTGTGAGGTTGGGCCTATTTCGGAATCTGCTGGGCCTTGGCGTCCGGCGGGCCTTGCGCCACCGGTAATGCCGTGCAGATTATGCAGCATGTAGAATTCTGGGCTGTCTGGGGTGGCCTTGTATGTACATTAAGTACTCAGGGCTACATTTAAATAACGGGTCTGGAAGCTGACTGAAAGCAAGGACATTTCACACTGAAGCTGCGTCCCTTGTGCCTGTTTTTCCAGTAGCCTAATTAACTGTCTGAGTGGGTGATTTTCATTGGGAGCGAATTGTGGGCTCGTGGTTTGAGCAGGAGCTGAGCGCTAGGATGGCGGGGGGTTCGAGTCCCGGCTCTTCTGCTCAGTGGTGCCTGTGGCCATATGCACATTACGCACAGGGCGTATCATCGGCATGGGTGCTGATGGGGGGGATAGGGCTGCCCAGAGCAGTTTGCCCCAGCTGCCTTGTTTGAGTGAGCCCCCAAACCGAGTGGCATAACTGGCGTTGAGGGGTCGCAGCTCTGCTCAGGTTTGGGCCAATGGCTCCTTGATGGAGGGGCCGCTGGGCCAAACTTGAGTGATGTTGCAACACCCAGAGCGGGGAGCCCTCCTGGTGGACCAGAGCCAAGCCGTCGCTGTGGTGAAAAAGTTCTGGGGATGCCCTTTCTGCTACTAACAACATCTGTGGCTTTAAGACGCCCTTTCTGTCTCAGTTTCCTCATTGATAAAGCAGGGTTCGTACTTGGCTATTTCATAGGGGTGTTGTATGGCTCGTAAAATGCTTTGCAAGTGGAAGGTGCTGAGTAGTAGCAGTGTATGTGAATGGTGGCTGATATACACGGATCACCCACTACAGTGAGGCAGTCACCTCTGGGGGTGGGTGGTGGCAGCTGTTTAACAGACAGAAATAGATACATATTTTTTAAAACTCCTGGATGGCTTCATGATTCCCTGTTGCCTTGCACACTGTGTGCCATTGACCCCCGTGCAAAGTGAGCGTGAAATACTACCAGCTCAGAATGGTAACAGTTCACATGCTCACTCTGCACTGAGACAATGACATGCAGTGTGCATGGTAGTGAAGAATTGGATCCTCGATTGTAAATGGATACAACTCCACCCACTTCCCAGCTTGCCCCAAATCTGACTTTGACAGTGACCCCAGGGTCCTGGTGCCTTGTCCCCAAAGAACCCAGTCTTGTGGCCGTCGCAGCGAATTAGATTTCCCATTCAACTTTAATAACAAACGAAATGGCATCGTCCTGCAAACAGCACACGTTTTTCTCTTCCTTCGGTCAGGTGATCCAGCAGATGTGAACAATCATTGTCCACTTCCAAAGCCAGCATTTTGGGATCACTAGTGAATGAAAAAGTGACGCATTGTTTAGCTTTTTGTAACGTACAGATTCCTCAGCGCGCAGTTTCCCTTAGCGTGTTCCCCGGCCGCTGTACCACACGCAGGTGGCCAGAGTCGGGTGCAGAGAAGGGCCAGGTGTGCACAGCTCTGCCTTTCGATACGGCTGAGCCCAGATTAACCCTGTCAGGTACTTGTGGGAGCTCAGGTCCCTCCAAACCTGGATTTGGCAAACGAGCGAGGAGAGCTCTCCCAGAAGGATCCAGTGGAAGGGCTGACTTCTGAACTAGCAGCAGCTGGGTGGGAAGGCAGGAAGGGGGCAAGGCTGAGGTCTGGGATACGTAGCCACTTAATAATTATTCCCTTCCTCCACAAAATACTGCCCTGTCGGGGTGGCGGGGAGGCGGGCTGGGATGTTACCTATCACAAGGGAAAGCCAGCGGGGCTGGAGATGGGTTGCAAGAGGGATTCCTTTGCGCCAACTCACTAGCAGGAGCATTTTTGCCGAGGCTGGTGCTTGGCGGGCCCCATGTCACAACACAGGCCTAGAATGCGAAGGGGCAAGCGACCGGTTGCTGGTTTAGACTCCAGTGGGAGCTCCTGGCTGATTGGCATGTTCCAAAAGCCGGTCACGTGGGGCGGAGCCTAAGCATAGACCCAGGAGCCTGGCTGTAGGCAGCCGCTTTGGAAAGTCTGGGCCTGAGCGTGTAGGTGCAATACCAGGCTGCAGCGTGGGGGATACCACCATCATCCTCACAGCCCCTCTGCCTCTTGCCTTGCAGCCGCGTGGAGGCGGAAGCCATCGAGAAGGAGCTGCTGGAAGATTACAAATTTGGTCGGCAGCAGCTGATTGAGATCTGGGGACACGCCAGCGCCATGGCTGTGACCAAGGTAAGAGCAGCACCGTGCCAAGAGGGGGCATGCCAGGATTCAGAGCAGGGAGCTCTGGGGATTGTTACTCGGAAGGACCCCAGGTGCAAAGCCAGGGGCTTGGCTGGCATGCGAGCGTGCTCCCCTGGGCTGTTATCAAATGTGCTTCCTTTTCCTGTGGTCTCTTTCCCTCTCCCAGCCTGGGTTTTCTGTTAGCTTCCCCGTTCCGGACCAAACGCCAAGTGCAGTTCGTTGGAGGCACAGAAACGTCTGGGTAATTTTCTTCTTCCTCCATTGCTGTGACAGCCACCAGTTTGGCCAACAAAGCACGGATTGCACCAGGGACCTCCAGAGCTGAAAGCACAAGTCTCGACAGGTTGAGCTCCAGTCAGACTCTGGAGCTGGAGCTGGTTCAGGGAGGGACATGTAATGGGCACTGACCGGTAGGTTTTGCCATCTTCACCTTCCCTGGAGCCAGCTGTGATCCGAAGCACCTTGGTATGGGTTGTTTTCATGGTCATTCCCATGTGGGCCAGAGCCCGAGGCTGTTTTTGTGGGGTTTCCATCCAGGGTGGGCTGTTCTTTCCAGCAGACTCCAGCATTTTCGAGGAGCTTTGGCTAACGTCAGGACCAAGCACAAACTGCGAACCTGTCCACATTTGCCCATTGCTAGGGTAACCCCCATGCAGCTATTGCAACACAGTTTTGCTTTGGGAATTGGCAAACGTGCTGAGGAAACTGGAGGGAATAAACTTGCCACGGGGCCAAGATTTGTCTTATGTGCTTGCTGGTCTGCTGTCATGTGGGGAAAAGAAGCTGCCTGTGGAGGAACGCTCTTAAAGAAGAAGGAATGCTCTTCTTTAAGAAGCTGGGATGGTTCTCCCCAGTTGCCGTCTCAGCCCCAAGGCTGCTACCCTGAAAGAAAAAGGATCAGCTGGCTTCTTGCTCCAGAATTACCAATCTCTCTTTCTGGGAGAATCAGCCAGCGGGGCCTGGGAAGCACGTCTTCCCCTCAGACACTGGAGCAGGGCAACATTTTTTGGCCCAAACTTTTTTTTGGCAAGAAAACAGATTCGGCAAGCCTGAAACAGTTGGTGAATTTGTGTCAAACGGTTCATTTAAAAAAAAAAAATTCCTCCCAAATCCAAATGTTCCATTCGGACATTTGTTTCCATTTTTTGGTTCGAAATGACTCTTGGTTTGGAAATTTCCTTCTATTTGATGGTTGAAAAAAAAATCTCAATGTGCCCCCATATCAAACCTGAATGTTTAATATCAGATCAAAGGAACTGCTGAGGGTTTTTACTTTTGGAATTTCCAAAAAAAATTGGAAAAATTCCATTTTTGGTTCGACCCCCAAATAGATTTTTTTTTCCTGATTTGTATGGAATTGTTAGCGAACCAGAAAGCCTGTCATTCACCCAGCTCTATCAGAGACGCACTCAGGGCCTGGTGTGGCACAGCCTTCTCCCACTGCCAGGGGGAACTGGCTATTGATTTCCTTCCAGCAAAGCATGCTGGGAATGGGAGGAGTCAGAGGCCCTATAATAGTCCGGCCTCTTCTCCCTGCTGAGTTAGTGTCGAGAGAGCAGGGCAGGAGGCACTGTCTGGGGGTTTTACGGCCTGTTGGAGATGTACTTACTGGCTGGAAAAAGCCTTCTGGCTCTTTCCAAGAGGTTTTGGGGAAGTCACTGAGCACCTTTGGGGCACTGGATTCTGGGTAACTACACAGCCACCTGCTCCAACGGTGGCTTTATCTCTGCACTTCTTTATCCCACGGCTTCTAAGGTGAGCAGGGCATCCTGACCCAGGACCATGGGCAACGATGGGCCAGTACTGTGTATTGGAGATCTCCCTGCTACCTACTGAGCAACAGGCCAAAACTAACAAGTGGGTCATACCTGCCTGGACGAGCTCATTCAATAGCATGTGACACATCCTGCAGTTTGGCACTTGTCACGGCTTTATGGGCTGTTGCAGAGACACGATGTAGAAGATTTATAGAGGACATCACTGTCGATGGAGTGTAACATCTGTCAATATACCGTAGCATCGTCACATGCGTCTGCAACAGGTAGTCTTGCCTTGGAGTGCGTAAGAATGATGCGTAAAGGACTTATAGCTATATCATGCCGTTCATCCTGAAGGACACCAGAGTGCATTACAAATGTATATACAGGCATTGCTCTGCCAGGCACTGACATGCACCCGCCTCTGTGGTGGGGCATGGCAGCTGTTTAGGAGCCACATAGCATCGCTCCACCGCAGCCGAAGGGCCAGTTCCTCATCTGTCACTCCACTGACGCCAATGGAGCTAGATTGATTTACACCAACTGGGGATCTGGGCAGAAGTGAAGGAGACTACCATCTTCCCATTTCAAGAGTGGGCTGGGCAGGGAGGCGTGGGGGTTAAGGAGACAGAACGCAATGATCCAAACTGAAACTCTACCAGGACACAGGGTGGAATGCCCCTAGCCCTAGCACACCTGAAAGGGTTTGAGTCAACAGATGTCTAGCAGCTAACAGCTCGTTAGTGGAATAAACCAGTCTGCAGACAGCTGTTTTGCTGCTGGTTCCCGGCTTCCCTAAGGGATGCGAAGTGCAAAACTACTGAAAGGTATGTGTGTGGGTGGGTGAGTCAGCTCCACTCCTAACTACTGCAGCAGAAACTTCTGTTCCGTGCGACACTGTTGCTTTTCACTTTGGATCGTCAGCCGAACTGTCACAAGCCCCCACGTCTGAGTCGGTTCAGTCTTTGATTCCTGCTTTCACCTGAACATGGCAAAACCCGAGTCCGGGTGCAGGCTGGCCTTTGCTGGAACAGATTTTAATGCAAAAGCTAAATGTCAGCTCATAAATATTTAGCTCAAGATATTTCCACAGCAAATTTGCTCAGCAGGGGCTGAGACAGAGTTAGGAGTGAGAAGGTAACAAGAAGGGAGCCTGATTCTCATTCACGCCCAGGCCCTTTTATGTGGGGCCAGATTTGATGGTGATGTAAGCAGTGGGGAAAGTTCCGTGTGGGTGTAAGCTGATCAGAAACCAGCTGAGCGTGGTAAAGTGGGGTAATGAGCACCCATTGTGCATGCGATGGGAGTGCAGGAGCTTGGGAAAGCAGCCTCCTCACCTTCCCCGAGTGAAATGCAGAGCAATCCTGTCCTCACTGGACCCTGTACCTTCCAGTTAGCCCTATGTGGTGTGTACCCTACACCCATTTTCCAACGCACACACCCCAAATGCCAGGGCAGTGCCACATGAGCCATCTTAGGGATGTGCTGGCAGGACAGGGGGCTCGGTCACAGGGCTGCCATCAGAGACAATGTGAACCATGCGGCTAAACCCTCCTCGCTCCACTGGCAGCTTCCGACGGGGAATGGTCTTGTGCCAGCCCGGCTGCAATTCCCAGCTCTGTCCCCCCAAGCAAGGCGAGATGCTGGCAGGGCATCCCTGGCGTGTGCGCGCTGCTGGGCGGACATGATGACCCAGGCTGCGGCAGATCAGTGGTGAGTCAGTCTGCAGATGGGCCAGGACTAAGTGGAACCGAGTTGGCATTTAAAGGGCCAGGGTGCTGGGCAGTGCTAGCACTTTGCATCGCCCTGTGGAAGAACCAGCTTGACCCTGCTGGTGGCTTCCATCTTGCAGCAGCAGCATCACCGACCCCTCGGGTGGCCCTGTGCCTCCTTTGCTCAGTTCAGGAGGGTGCTGACGAGGAGTCCCATCTGGCAATGAACCTGCAGGACAGCAGCTAAGGTGCATGGAGGAAATCGCCACCAGGCTTCCAGAGAGAAGCAGAAGGCCCAGGCACCCCCCAGGAGGAAAGAGGAGATCATTTGTGGAGTCAGAGAGGAACTGGATCAACCTACTGAGTGTAAAGTCTCCTCTCCTCCTCTCTGCCACCTCTGGGACGAGGCCAGATCCTTTCCTGAAGGCCTCCCTCTCTGGAGCTGCATTGCAGCACTAGAAGATGCTGAGTTTACCACCTAGAGAAGCCAATACAGCTGTAAATTACAATCCTTTCAATGCAAACTCCGGGTGCTTTCCAGCAGGGCCAGGGCTTGGCTAATGCTGGCCACCACTGGCTGAGTCAATAACCTAGCAGGCCACTGGCCATGGCCATTCCCCGGGAAGGCCCGGGAAGAAAGCAGCTGAGAATAACCAGATAACAATAGCTGACTATAGCTAGCCGCCCCCAGCCTGCCTGGCGCTCACTTTCCATACCGAGCTGATACAAACTTAGCTGCAGAATAGCTGATTTACATGGAAACTGGGGGAAGTAGCTGGGAGCTGCTTTGCTGTTTAAATTAACATCACCTTTCCCTTCAGTTTGCAAAGCTTGGAGGCCGACACTCTCCAGTTCTCAGCCGGTAACCCATCAGCTTTAAAACATGTGCTTTTACTCCCACAAGGAGGGAAACTGTATTTACCAAGGGGCCAGTTTTATTCTTTGCCGAGCTGCTGGGTAAGATCTTGGAGATGTAGTAGCCAATGTCATCTCCAAGTCATGCCTGGAGTTCAGTCCATCTGTCTGCTAAGCTGCTGTTCTCTTTGAGTGTGATCCTCCCATCTTGACTTACCTGGGAGATGACACTTCCCATTCTGCTGCTGTGAGATCTAGCAGCCCATATCTTTGTAATTGGATTAATATGCCCAGGCAGCCTCTTTGGGAACTGCTCTTAGGTGCCACCAGATTCCACCTCACATCTCTTTGAAGGTAGCATCCCTTTGCTGCAGTCAGAACACGATGACAGGCGGTGTAGGTAGGCAGATGGACAGACTCTGCAGAATTCTCCTCCCATTTTGAGTGACTATAGGATTCTTCTTCACTTCCTGTCTCAAACTGCTGGTAGTGTAGGTCAATAGCTGGATAAGGGGATTCAAATCAAAACTCAGACCTCTACAGAGACATGAATTTTCTTACTCAGGGTCGGTGTCTAGCACTGGGCACACGGGGCTATGACTTTATTTGGGGTGCTGGGCAAAAAATTTTCATCAATTAGTAAATTCGTCAGAAAAAAGCAGATTTTGGGCGACTGAAACGCTTGCGAATTTGGGTCAAATTTGGTGAATAGTTTCAGCTGAATAAAATAAAATTCCTCATTTTTTAAAGTCTAAATGGCGCATTTTGACATTTTCGAAATGAACGGTTTTTACATTTCATCTAGAAACAAACTGTTTCCTTTGGAAAACGTCAATCAGAATCAATGCTTCGTTTGACAGCTTTAGGCGAAAAATGGAAAAGGTTCCGTTTGGGTTCGAAAGGGACTGAATTTCTTTTCAGTTCGGCCACCAAACTGAAAAATCAGTTCTTCACTGAGCCCCAGTCTCCAGTCACTACAGGGCTAATAAATAAATGAATGAGACAATCCCAAACGCTGGATCCAGAGACCCTGAGATTGGGGGGAAGTTTGGAACTAGAGCCAAACATTTTTGGTCCACCTCTAGCTGGAAGAAGTGTCCAAACTTTTGGGTGGCTTTTCTGAACTCAACCTCATCAGGCTTTTGTCTGTCACTAGGAGGGATTATCCCATACAAGACCAAGCATGGACTATTCTTACTTGGGTGGTGCATCAAAGTTCTGGGGGGGAGGGCTCCTTGCCGCATGTGTAGCTGTGATGTACATCTGTTAGATTTCTTCCAACCTTTAGATCATCCGGCAAACACCTTGCTTATTAACTAGAACTCAGTGAGTAAATATTGACCTGGAATCAGGCTGTTCTGACAAGCAGCTCCAGATTCAGCAGACTTCGGTGGTAAAATGTCAAACACATTCAGAGATGCAGGGGGAGTTATTGTCTGTTCTGCACAAGGGTCTGAAAATTCAGTTTGCCTGCACAGTGTTAATGGTCCGTGGTTCGTTTTATAACTGTACCAGTCTTCAGAGCTACCAACTGGAACTGTCGACCCAGAACTGTGCTGTCACACTAAACTGGGAGGCCCAGGGTACTGCCTCAGGACTGAAATCTCTTACAAATAAATCCTGTGTTGTAACACTTTTAAAGATGCAACAAGCAACATCTTTTAAAAAATGGATATAAATGTCAGGGTGTCAGACTGGAGCATCCGCCTCTGACCTTTTGTTGGGTTAATTTCTGGGAGAGGCCAGTTCAAAGGTTTATCCCTGCTTTGGGATTAAGAAATCCACGCCTAATGGGTTTAGACGGAGATCTGATTTGCAGCTTATAAAACAGAGAAGAAAGCAAGGGGGCGTTGGACTAGCTATTGCAGACAGACAGCAATATCTGTTGGTGTCATTTCTGGTTCCCTGGCTTTGCTATCTTATTGATCAGTTAATGCCCTGATGAGATAGGCAAGAGGATTGATCACTTTAGTCACCTCTGGGGTGGGACACTGGTGCACAGCGACAGTTTCGAGCAGGAAGTGGATTAGAATTCTGTACCCAATTGAAGCAGCAGGGGAAGCTCTCAGGTGAGCTGGAGGTTACCTGAGTTTGACCCAGGCCCCCATGTGCTTTTGCAAAAACTGGATCTTGAGTTTATACCTCACACCAAAGATGCCTCGATGGGGCGTTGTTACAGGTCAGAGGAAAGAACCCCTCTGATGGACTCACCAACCCGTCGTCTCATAGCACGTGGGTTTTCCACAGGGTTCTTCCACACATGAGATCTGATGAGATCACCCATCTGGGGGTCTGGCGGAGGGTAGGGCTGGGTGTGATCAGACTTAAATAATCTTTTTAGACCAAAGAACCTGAACTTGGAGAGTTCTAAAACAAGAAATATACCCCAGGGTTGGTTTGTTTTTTGCATTTTTCTCTCTCAGAACCAAGTTTTTCGAAAGGTGATTCCAGCAAAGGCTAAAGGGCTGATCAGAGCATGGGGAGGAGTCTTCCTCCCTTTGCCCCATCTCAGCTCAGAAAACCCTGGCTTCATGGCTAAGGCACTGGGCTGGGACTCAGGAGATGTGGGTTCGATTCTCAACTCCCTGGCTGATCTTAGGCAAGTCACTGCATCTCTCTGGGCCTCAGCCCCTCATGGGGATAATGATCCTTCCTGTGGCTGTCTTGTCTATTTAAACAGTGAGCTCTTTGGGTCTGTCCTTTCCCCCTGTGTCTGTGCAGTGCCTGGCACGGTGGGGTTCTCAGCTCAGGTGGGGCCTCTCTCTGCTACTGAAATAATGAGCAGGGGCAGCGCCCTGTCTCCTGAGTATCATGTCATGGCCGTGATTCCCCCTGTCCTGGACGCAGAGTCTCAGACCCCACAAATTCATTTCAGGGGTGATGGATGCCTGGGGTGGCAGAGCACAGGTAGGGTGCCGTACAGAGCAGCAGCAGTGCTGCGTTCCTCCAGGAGCTGAGCTAAGCCCTGAGACAGCCGAGGGGGCGATATCCTATCAGCGCTGCCTTAAATGAAGGCCAAACCTGCCAAGTGGAAAAATGAAGCCTTCGCTCGTCCGCCGTGATACGCAAACGGGGATTCGATCCCGCACGCTCCTCTGTAGCCATCCACGGCATTGCAGCCCCTTCAAACCAGACACCCCCGCTGCATGCGGCCTTTCGACAGGACACGTGAGCACCTGAGAAGTTTCTCCTGCGGAGAAGGGTTTGGAACCCACATGGAGAGAGGCCTGAATCACAAGGTCAGGACCCAGGTCCAGATCAGCGTCCAACATTCCCGAGAGCTTCGGGGGCCACTGGGACGTTTGGGGCCAGATCAGCCTTGCAGCTGGGCCCCAGCTGCAGAGTTCGGCCCCACAGCCAGGCCCGGCTCTGAGGTTCCCAAGCCTTGGGGCGGTGGAGTTTGGTGTTCTGTTGGGGGGTTGGGCCTGGCTGCTGTGGGTCTGGTGTTCCGGTTCGGGAGGCTCAGAGCCCAGGGGTCAGGTCTGCTCTGCTTTCCCCAGGATGACTCCTTAGAGAGACACGGTATGGAGGTGGGTGGTTGTCAGCGCCCCTCCAGCGGCTCAAAGGGCAGCTGTGGGACTTGGGGGGGGGGAGGGGGGGGCTGAGCCACAAACAGACTTTGTGGCATTTGAAATGCACAGCAGAATTCCCTGGTTCATCCTCAGCTCAGTCCGGGTTCCATGTCGCCTTTGGAGCCCTAAGGACCCCACCCCTGGGAAGATGGCCCCTGCCCAAGCGCTCCCAGTCCTACGCACATTAATACAATCCGCCCAGTGTTCTGATTAACCCTCAACAGCAGCCCCTCTGCAGTGAGCTCAGCAGCAGCGTGCTCCCCGTACAGATGGGGAAACTGAGGCACCGAAAGGGATCCCATAAATCAGAGCTGGGATTGGCACCCAGTTGCCCCTGGCTGCCCGCCCTGTGCTCCTGAGCTGCGTGGCGCAATCAGTCACGCTGCAGAGATTCGCTTCAGCCGTGGCAGTTTCTGTCAGCTGCTGGCTGTTTGCTGGGACGTTACGCAGATGGCAATGGAACCAGTGCTTTCCATTCTCCAGCTCCTTCTTCCTCCCCCTGTTGTTTTTGGATTCCTTGGGCACCTTCAATTTTTTCATCTGGGTTAAACTGCTTGCGCAGGAGCTCAACTTTTTATTTTTTTTAAATAAATATGAGCTGAGGTTATCAGCTCCAGGGGAAAATGCTCTCACGTTCCCAGAGACCCGTGCTGTGCGCAGGAGGGGGAAAGGGGACCCGTGTCTGCTGGATGCAAAGCTGTTTGTGAGCCATTCAACGGTGCAAGCACTGGAATCAGCTGCAGCGGCCGGTTACCCAGTGCCCTAGGGAGCCGGCTGCTTGCATGGGGATCCAATGTATCCAGGCAAACCAGGCCTCCTCCTGCAGGGACCCTGGCGCGGGAGGAACGCATGGCCCAGTTCCCTCCCCATCTATCAGCAGAATCCAAGGGGAAGGCAGCTGGCACCTCATCCCCACCTGGCCCCTCCTTGTTGCTTGGAGGGGGGCTTTGTTAACAAGAGTCCAGCCATGAATTCCAAAACCCAGCTGTGTTTATTAGGAGGATGAATTTCACAGTAGGAGCCACATGGAGAGCACCATGTGCCATCTGCTGATGCCAGTGGCAGACTTCCCAAAGCGTCACCCCTCCCAGCAGACAATGCCCGCATCTTGCCGTTCACTGGCTCAGGGCATCCAGCATTAGAACAAGCCAGCACTGGCTGATCTCCCAGGGAAGGAGGCTGTTACCTCGGGGAGCTTTGTTCCCTCCCGGGGCTTTGGAGGCCCTTGGGAGATGATGCCAGGGCAGTGGAAACGTGAGCCTGATTTTCGTTGCACCTGGGACCTTCCACCCCACAGACGCCCGAAGATCTGTGGGCTTCGAGGGACCCCCACGGAGGATGGGGGCATCTGCTTCACTCCCTGGGTGTCTCCTCCGCATTGGTGGGAGAAGGGGAAGTTCCACGCCACGTCAAATCTGACCCACCTGGCCACAGCTGCTCTGGACACGCAGAGCCCTGGACCCACCCAGAGAGGCTGTTGCAGGATCTGGGCCAGGGGGAGCCCGCCCACCCCATGCCCCATTTGTACCCGCTCTGGCTCCCCTTTGCCAGCGCACTGCTCACCCAGTTGGCATGGCTTGGAAAGGCGACATGTACGAGTTTCCCGGGGGTTGGCGGGGAGAATGCCAGTTAGGACGGCTGCCGTGCACGGAATGAGAGTTGTGAGTTGTCGGTCTCTGGGCTCGCTCTGGGCACACGGCCTTCGTGGAAGGCAGCAGGGATGCCTAGAATTCAGACTGCTCTGGCTCGTCGTCGTCATCGTGCCCAGCGGCCCCGTTCTGCTGCATGGGCCGCGTGGGGCAGGGATTTGTCCTGGTGGCTGAAACATGGTTTTGGAATCGAGGGGTGGGGGCGTTTGACTCGTTTGCTGCAGTCGCTCCTGTCACATTCTGGGGTGCAACCCAGATGGGTGAGGGTCTGGCACCTCTTACCCTGTAACCCCAAGTGCCTCCCGCTGCCTGGCCACTGTGGCGCTCTGCCTGGGACACCCATAGTCAGCATCAAGCATGCACTCTGTCTACGTACTGGGCAGCCCTGTGCCAGCTTTGGATCCTGGAGCCTGCCTGCAATGCCACAGATTTCCCCTGGCTTCCCGCAGCCTTGGGTAACACCTGGTATGGTGACTCCATGCTCTGCCCCACCCCCACTTGTCCCAGAAAGGTGTGCTCTGAAACGTCCAGCCCTGTCCTGGGACAATCAGATGTTAAGGTTCGTTGTCCTTTTCAGGAGTCAATAGTCAACAGTTTGCTACTTTAACCGGAGTTACCAAACAGTTCAGTTTAAAGACACGTTCCTTTGGAAAGGTCTGGTTACCGACTCCCCCGCCAGACCTGGGTTAAACACACCTCCATCATCATTCCAGTGTGTATCCGCAGCGCCGACTCCCCGCCGCGTACACACGTCCCAAGAATATCAACCATCGGCGAGTTATTCGTTTTCACCTCACCAGGTGTATTTTGTACAGAGATTTACAGTGGTGTGTAGGGTGTGAATACAGGGGTGCTTGATGTCACAGTTCCCCATTAGAACAGCGTGAAAAAGCCAAGGTCCAGTTCTTTTGGTTCTGACCCACCTGAATTTCTGGTTGGAACGAACCCAAAATATCAGCTACACGCTTGGGTTAAAGCAAAGTGCCGAGTTGCACCTGGTTTTGCACCAAGTTGGCCCTATGATGAGATAACTGGCTCTGTGGATGAGGGGAAAGCGGTGGACATGATAGATCTTGACTTTAGCAAAGCTTTTGATACAGTCTCCCACAGTATTCTTGCCAGCAAGTTAAAGAAGTATGGATTGGATGAATGGACTATAACAGGGGTAGGCAACCTGTGGCACGGGTGCCGAAGGCAGCACGCGAGCTGATTTTCAGTGGCACTCACACTGCCCGGGTCCTGGTCACCGGTCTGGGGGGGCTCTGCATTTTAATTTAATTTTAAATGAAGCTTCTTAAACATTTTAAAAACCTTATTTACTTTACATACAACAATAGTTTAGTTATATATTATAGACTTATAGAAAGAGACCTTCTAAAAACTTCTAAATGTATGACTGGCACGCAAAACCTTAAATTAGAGTGAATAAATGAAGACTCGGCACATCACTTCTGAAAGGTTGCCAACCCCTGGACTATAAGGTGGATAGAAAGCTGGCTAGATCTTCGGGCTCAATGGGTAGCGATCAACGGCTTGATGTCTAGTTGGCAGTCGGTATCAAGCAGAGTGCCCCAGGGGTCGGTCCTGGGACCAGTTTTGTTCAACATCTTCATTAATGATCTGGATGATGGGATGGATTGCACCCTCAGCAAGTTTGCAGATCACACTAAGCTGGGGGGAGAGGTAGATATGCTGGAAGGTAGGGATAGGGTCCAGAGTGACCTAGACAAATTAGTGGATTGGGCCAAAATAAATCTGATGAGGTTCAACAAGGACAGTGCAGAGTCCTGCACTTAGGAAGGAAGAGTCCCATGCACTGCTACAGGCTGGGGACTGACTGGCTAAGCAGCAGTTCTGCAGAAAAGGACCTGGGGATTACAGTGGACGAGAAGCTGGATATGAGTCATCAGTGTGCCCTCGTTGCCAAGAAGGCTAATAGCATATTGGGCTGTATTAGTAGGAGCATTGCCAGCAGATCGAGGGAAGTGATTATTCCCCTCTATTCGACACTGGTGAGGCCACACCTGGAGTATTGCATCCAGTTTTGGGCCCCCCACTACAGAAAGGATGTGGACAAATTGGAGAGAGTCCAGCGGAGGGCAACGAAAATGATTAGGGGGCTGGAGCACATGACCTATGAGGAGAGGCTGAGGGAACTGGGCTTGTGTAGTCTGCAGAAGAGAAGAGTGAGGGGGGATTTGACAGCAGCCTTCAACTACCTGAAGGGGGGTTCCAAAGAGGATGGAGCTCAGCTGTTCTCAGTGGTGGCAGAGGACAGAACAAGGAGCAATGGTCTCAAGTTGCAGTGGGGGAGGTCTAGGTTGGATATTAGGAAACACTATTTCACTAGGAGGGTGGTGAAGCACTGGAATGGGTTACCTAGGGAGGTGGTGGAATCTCCATCCTTAGAGGTTTTTAAGGCCCGGCTTGACAAAACCCTGGCTGGGATGATTTAGTTGGGATTAGGTCCTGCTTTGAACAGGGAGTTGGACTAGATACCTCCTGAGGTCTCTTCCAACCCTAATATTCTATGATTCTACTGTCACTGGAGGGTAGATCGGGGCACGTGTGGGATTTGGCTCTATTTTGGGGGGACTTTTTGAACCTGACCCGTCTTTGTTGCAAAAGCTGGTGAAGTTTAGCAGCCCTCCTGATTTCTCCTGTGGCAGATCCCAGAGCCCCCAGTCAGGAATGGGCTGGGAGCTGCACAGATAAAGAGAAAGGCACGGTCCCTGCCCAATGATCTTACAATCTAATTAAAGACAGGACATGCCAGGGGCATGTAGCACATGCCAGAGGGGAGAGGGTACCAGCAAAGGGACGCACGGCTCCATGGACTAGCTGCATACCTCACCTGCCATCTGGCAAGGAATATGGCAGGACGGGGGAGGAGAGAATAGATTTGCATTTGGGGGAGGCCCACGTGGTCAGGGGCCTTTCCCCAGGGGCCTGAAAGTGTCTCTTTCCAGCCCCACGTGTGCAAAGCTTTGTTAAAATCCAGTTACGTTAATGAGGGAAAATGTAAAGAAGGCGCATTTCCATGGGAGGAGCGTCACTAGTGGACAGTGGTTAAGGGGAGTATTAGACAGATATTCCTTCCCCTCCAGCCCGGCTTTTTTTAATCACCTTCCGCTGCTCTCTTTGAGCCGCAGGATTAATTCTGGCCCTGGCAATGGGCTGTCTGTTCAGGAGCCAACCTGCCAGCCGCTGGGATTTATAAAACCGGCCCCTTCTATTTTCAGCTGTCGCTTAAAACCCCTCGAAGCACCTGCTGCTTCTGCTCAGCCAGTCCCCGGGGGAGCTCCCGAGAGGAGACTGCCTGGGCAGCTGCCAATAAGGTTATAGTTAGAAGCTGATCTTCACTGCCCTGCCCACGATTTGTCTCACCCTCCCTTCCCCTGAGACCTGGCTCCACATTTAAATAAAACTCTTGGGTTCAAGAGTTTATCGGCTTCAGCCGCTCACTTCCCACTCCCTGCCTCCCGAGGCAGAATCGTCTGCCCGCCCCAGCGCTGCTCCCACCCGCCAGCAGCTGCGTGGAATGCGCCGGGCGCACTGACAATGGCTCCGTGCCAGGGCTACGGGGACAGCACAGGTGGCTTCCGGCCAAGCTGACCCCTGGACAGCGGAGTGCAGACAGGTGACCAGACAGGCCAGCTCTGCAGTGGGTGGTGCATTGTGGGACAGCAGCGGGAGGGCTAGGAGCCCAGGGATGGCCCAAGGCCACATTGTGCTGGCTGCTGCACAAACCCAGAACAAAACCACAGTCCCTGCCCCAAAGTGTTTCCAGGCTGAGTAAATCTCGCTGTGTCCCCGAGCAAGGCTTTACCCCTGGCTGGAATCACTGGATGGACGGGCTGTGAAAAGTTGTTTCCACCCCTTGTCTGCCACATCAAATTAGTATTTATTTGTATGACCAGGGTCCCATTGTGCCAGGGGCTGTACGTACACCTCGGCAGCCCCTGCCCCAAGGAGCTAACAATCTAAACAGACAAGACAAAGGGTAGGACGGGAAGCAGAGGCACCCCAGTGGGACTAGCCCAAGGCTACTGACAGAGCCAGGGCTTGATCGGGGTCCCCTAGTCCGATGTTCTAGCCACTAGGCCATGCTGTGCCCAATTAGAGGTTGACCTCTCTGCTGGAGACGAGGCCTTAGCTGTGTTAATGAGGGGGAATAAAAATGAACCGATTGTAGCAGAAACTTCCTCCCAGCCACAAGACCCCACCGTTCGTCAGGCATGGGATAATTGCTTCTCGAGCTGCTTCTTGACGCCCCGTTCAGTCTCATGGCTTCCAGAATCCCGGAGCCCTGGCTCGCTGCGCTGACACCTTTGGACAGGGCAAGATCCTCAGCTGCGTGTTTCTGTCCCGACTAAAGCTCGGGGGATAAACGCGATTCAGTCTTGCCTTTTACGTGGTGCAGGCCAGGCCAGAGCTCTGAAAGTCATTCTCGCCCCGTTTCCAGGAGAAAATAGGTGCCCGTGTGTTTTGACAGCTTGGCCTTCATAAATAGAGAGAGATTTATGGATCAAAGCGAGCTTTGTGTCTTATGAGGGTGAAGGCTCAGTAGCACCACTGTATTTAGGGCTGGCTCAGCTTTTCCATTCTAAGCCTCTGTGCCAGCGTTTGGCCCCCCCTTTTAAGGGCACACAATTTGTTTTGGGAAGAGAAACATTTGGGAGTTGAGCTCCTCGATCCTCTGTGGCCCTCGCTGCACGACGCTGGCTGGGCATGCCCGAGCGTTCTCCTCTGCAGAGCCACATGCCTAGATGGTGCTGCTCTTCATTGCTGTAGCCTGGCCGAGGAATTGTTTTGCAGCCAGGGAGGGTGGCAGGCGGCGGGGGAAAGTTCCTGGTTTGCGTAGTAGGAGGGCGGGTTGGAGGAGCGCTCCTGGGCGTCAGGAAGCTGCCGTGATTTAGCTGGAGGAAGGAGTGCGCCGGCCCTGTGAAAATCGGGCCCCTGGGCTAGAATCAAATTGTTGCCACCATGTGACCTTGGGCGGTTGTTGTTATTTGTAATACAGGAGCAACTAGAAGCCCCAGCTGAGCTCCCAGCCCTGCTGTGTCAGGAGCTGCACCATGAGACGCAGTCCCTGCCCCAAAGGGCTCACAGTCTAACTAGCCAACCCATGGGAGAAAGGAAACGTCATTGTCCCTCTCGGACAGAGGGGGAGCTGAAGCCCAGAGCGGGAAAGTGACTTGCCCAAGGTCACCCAGTGTAACTGTGGCAGACCCCAGGGTTAAACCCAGAGCTCCTGAGTCTCAGCCCAGTGTCTTACCCTGAAGGTTAGTCTTCCTCTCAAAGCAATTAGGGCCTGGTTCTCAGTTACCATCAATGTCTAGGGGAGCAAAGCAATCCTCAGCACCCTCTGGACGCCAGGCCCTTAGTTACTGTGCTGCCTCAGTTTACCTAGGTGTGAAATAGGGGTAACATTGTCTTCATTAATGCTATCATGTTCCTTGAGAACCAGTGAGCAATCACTGTGAGCTCTGGATTCACTCTCCATCTTCCTGCCAAACCACTGGGACATCCTGAATGGACTGTGCAAACTTTATTGACCCAGATGTTTTTTGGCAAAAAAAATTCAGATTTGGTGACAGAAACATTTTGTGAATTTGTATCAATTTCAGCTAAGTCTTTAGCTAACTCCTAAAAACAAACCGAAAAAATCAAAATGTTCAGATATTTTTTTCGATTTGAAACCACTTTTTGTTTCAAAATTTCCTTTCATTTTATTTTTAGAAAATGTAAAAAGAAAAGAAGCGCTCAGTGTTCGACCTGAAACTGATTTTCTTCCCAACTTTTTGATTTGCCAAAAATTATGTTTTCGGTTTGACCCAAAACAATTTTTAAAAACAATTCAGACTTGCCGGTGAACTGAAAAATCGGTCGATCACCGAGCTCTAATCCCAAACTCAGCGCTTGGCGGGAACAGCCTCATGGCTGAAATGTGCAGTCTCAAGTCCCAAGCAGGGGGCTCGTGGAGCAGCGTCTTCTCTCTGTCTCTGTCCCTCCTCCCCAGCAATGGCGACATTCCCTCGCTCCTGGAGCCATGAGACTCCGGAAACATGGCAGTGCCCAAAGTCTAGAGTCCCAGCCAATGTGCAGCGGAGCCGGCCAGGGCGCAGGTACTGAAAAGCTTGTTCAGGATGTCAGGGACCGTAAATAGTTTGTGCAGTTTGGTTGTGTCCGGTGTTTGGATGGAACTAGAGGCCAGACTCCAAGAGCAGGAAAAATCAGCCAGTGGATAAATAGGAGGTTCTCCCTGCAGAGTCTGTGCAGCTTGGTAATTTTCAAACTGTTTTTGCTCCGTGCAGCAGGGCCGCAGCGAGTGAGACAGTTAGGAGCCTGCCAAGCGTCCCCACTCTTAGTGCTGGGCATCAGCTTCTTCGCTCGCTGTGACAAGAAAGCAGCTTTGTTCACGGGCTCCACGGATGACCTGCTTGCTAGATGGCTGCTGGGGCTGGGATTACATCATGTCTCGCGGGGTGTTTCCAGCCTGACTGATGTGTCCCAATGTGGGGGCTAACGGGTCCCATGCTCCTGGGGTCACCGTCTTTCAGATAAGTCTGGCCCCTCTGTGATCACGGTGGGCAACCATTGAGGTGTGAATCCCAGTGGCCTGGCTAAATTCCAGTCGGCGTAACGCCATTCTGTCTTCCCCCACTCCGTTGCAGTGTCATCTGGATACAGCACACGTCTCCACTTCCTATTCTAAACCACTGGTGTAGCGTTGTTGTGCCCTGTTAAACAGCTGCTGTGTTCCAACCCAGAGGTGGCTGCATTTCAGCAGTGGATGCAGTTGTTCCTGTCTCTGCTTATGGATTTAGGCACCTTTGGGATGAAAGTCCAGAAAGAGACATGGGAGGTTATTCCTACCATGGGGACCAAGCTGATCTGAATGGGGACGGAGCTCAGATTCAGTGACGCTTCAGGGTTTTGAGCCCATTGTTCTTCTCTGCGCTGCAGGTGTTCCCTCTGCCGTCTCTCCCCAGGAAGCAGCCCACAGTGCTGGTGGTGTGTGGTCCCGATCAGAACGGCGCCATCGGCTTGGTGTGCGCACGGCATTTGCGAGTGTTTGTAAGTATCCTTAACAAATCACCCGCTTCCTTCTCCGCCACCTTCCTTGTGGCTCCTGGGGGTGGGTGGCCCCACACTGCGATCTCAGTAGCCCTTCTCCGGGCCTCCCGATGCCCTGACTGTACCACTTGCCCGATGGAGCCAGGCACGTGGCTGGATTCTCTTCTCGCCCCATTGGTGTCGGTGAGTGCACTCCTGATTTACACGGGTGTAAGCGAGAGGAGACTTGATCCCACGGCCTCTCAATCCATGCTAGCGGCCGTGACAGAGGCAGCTCTTCGGTTCCTCAGGGTAGCTGCCCCTGTTAATTCATTCATCAGAAGCTCTTCACCTGCAGTAGGAGATGCAAGGACGGGGACCTGGTACGGATCCCCGTTCTGCATCACCAGTTGGCACCTGACTCAGAGCCGCAGGGCCCAGGGAGAGACACCCAGGGGCTGTTTGGGGGCCCAGGAAACACTGAGACTGTTTCCTGGGGGACGAATCTCCACATGGCAAACTCAACCAGTGCCCTTGGCAGGACCCGGCACCTCTGGGGGCTGCCCTCGCAGAGAGACCCAGGACTGCGTGGGTCACAGAGACTAGACCCCTCCCCATATCTATCCGTTCAGAGCTGAGGGGTGGGGGAGGCCCCCCCTTTCACTGTCTATGAGCCACCTGTTCTGGGGACAGAGCGCCTTTCACCAGTACTAAACCCCCCTGTAACAACCTTCCTTTGTTCCTGGAGCCCTGGGGCAGCCAGGGAAGGGCCTGGGGCAGCTAACCTGGTCTTGCAATGAGATCCAGAGTGTGGAAGCTAATGCAGTTTGGGGGCTGCGTGACCTGAGCAGGTCTGATATCCCATCCGCTAGAGGGCAGACAGCAGCCTGTGCATTCAATGGGCCTGATTCTCAGCTGCTCCATTCCCACCCTGGGACACGCTGGGGGAGGTGGGACTTTGGGGTGGCTGAGGACCTGTAGCCACCATTGTGCTTACCGTGTTCTGAGCACCCCCACGCCCCCAGAGCAAATGAGAGCAGCCCCAGGACTGCTCTAATTTATGCTCTGCTCCCTGTGGCCCCTAGGAATGGGAGGATAACCCTAGTCAGAGTGCTATCCCCAGTGCCAGGGACTGGGCGCAGGGCTGGTACAGAGCCTTTATGTCCAATGTGCAGAGGCACCACAGCATGCTCTAGGGAGGTGAATACCCCTTGTCTATATGGTTGCACCCAGAGTCCGCCGGGTCCAGTTCTGAGCTAGAAACTGGTCATAAAACTGCAGGAAATTCAGGAGCTGCTAAACGCTGCCAGAGCTGACTGACAAATAAAGATCAGACAAGCTAAATACAGCAACTCCCAGCGAAAATCCCATGGGAAAGGGTCGGGCAGGGCAGGAGGGAATGGAGCAGAGAAAGCTAAGAAAAGTGCAGGCTGCCCCTCCGGAGCCCCGCGCCCCGGCAGCGAGATCTGTCTGACCATGGCTTGTCTCCTCGGGGGGCCGTGGGACAGCGGTTACATGGTCAATACGCTGCAGGATTCGGTAGGGAAAGCTGCTGCGATAGACGCATGGGGCTGGGGCTGGGAGCTCACTGGCTGAGCGGCCCTTTCCCAGCTCAGACCGAGGGCTGCACCGCTCAGCTGCGCTCCATGCTCTGTGTCCCAGGAGGGCAGCTGTCTCCAGCAGCAGGGTGTGTGTGTGTGTGTATGGGGGGCACTGGGGTGCTCCCAGCAGGGCAGAGGGATCGCTCTCCTGGTAAACTCAGGGGTGGCTTGTCTTTCCTGGCTCTCTCACAGCCTGGGGGGATCTGTCCCGTGTAATGCTGCATCTCTGAAAGCACTGTCAGTCGGAGAGGTCCCAGCGTGGTGCAAAGCCAGGCAGGCCCAGCGGCAAACACCGAATGGTAGCAAATGCAGCATCTCCCTGGACGTCTGCTAAGCCACCCACCTGCCTTCCTTCAGCGCTCCCCGTATCCCAGCAGTCAGGGGCGAGAGCAGCTCCTGCTCCATTACTCCTGGCTAACGCAGGCTAGATCATGCCAGGCTCCCAGGGAGGAACCAGCTGGGCCCTGTAACCACGAGCGTCATCCTACCATTCCTCCCCCTGATCCCTGAGGGGCTGTGGGAAGCCCCCAGGAGCCCACCCAGACAAGCCCCTGGGGGTCTGCCAGCGGGTTAGACCCAGCTCCTGCTTTTGATACAAAGCTCATCCACTTGCCTGCTGCAAACGAGACCCAGAGGCATGCCCGCGTGTGTCTGGAAATGTACCCAGCGCCCATTTCCACGTCCCAGAGGAAAGTCCAGGACCAGCACTGGACATGGTCAGGAGCCAGTCTGGGTAGAAAAGCCATCGCAAAGCTGTTAGCACTGCACCGTGCCCCCCCTTCGAGTGCTTTGCAAAGAGTGATTAAAACCCAACTCCCCTGGGGAGTGCAGGATTCTCCCTGCTCTTCTAGTGGGGTGACCGAGAGAACCGACTTGCCCGAAGTTACTCAGGGAATTGCATCTTCCAGTGGAACCCAGGAGTCCCGAATCCCTTCTCCATAGCCACAAGACCACCCTTCCCATCCCTCTGGTAGCCATCTGCTGTGCCAGTCTTTCCAGCTGAATAACCCCCCTGCAGCCATTTGCTTAGTGCCCCGGCGGTTCCCAATCCAACACCCATTGGGCTCAGGGCAAGTCTTTCTAGTGATCGCCGGGAGCGCTGGACCGGGCCCCAGGAAGAAGTGAGGTTTTTTACCCACGAAAGCTTATGCCCAAATAAATCTGTTAGTCTTTAANGGTTGCATGCAGCTGCCAGTCAAGGTGGGGCAGAGGAAGGAAGGGGCTGGGGTGGGAAGAGGCGTTTTGGGTGTGGGTTAAAGCGTTCTCTCCTCCCCCCCCTCAGGAATACGAGCCGACCATCTTTTACCCCAAGCGGTCCCCGAATTCCCTGTATCGGGATTTCACCACCCAGTGCGAAAAGATGGACATCCCCTTCCTCTCGTACCTGCCGACGGAGGTGAGCGACGCCCCGGTGGCACAGAGCGCGTGGGCCTGGGCGCGTGCGCACACGTGGTTCCCCTCCCCTTTACTCTGCCCACCCCGCCAGCCGAGCCGGCCCCCATTCAGATCCAGAGCATGCGCTCTCCAGCCACGTTGGAGACACGAGCGCCCCACCAGAAACCCAAACTCAACAGCCAAAGTTCTTCCGGGGTTTAGAGCCGTCAAAGCCTGGCTTACGCTAGTGCTGGGTGTCGGGGGGGGAGCAGGTTTCTGCAGCCTGGCACAGCGGGGGCTTTATAGGCACTGGGGACCTTGGGAGACTTTCAAATGGCCAGTTGGGGGGGCGGGTGTCTTCTTTGCTGTGGGGGGTGCATCTTCGGTGCCGGATTCACCAAGCTGCCGTTGCACCTAAAGGAAGCAGCTTCAGCTCATTTCAACTGCGCCGCGCCGAGCTCCCCTTTCACGAGGGGGATGGCCCAGGGGGTTCCCTGGTCAGGCCCCGCGGGGCTTTGTCTGGCTGCTGCGCACAGCGGTGCTGCAGGGAGGCAGGTGTGTCCAAGGGCTTCAGGAACATCAGGTTTCTAGCTCTTTTGAAAGAGTGGCCCCTAGTGGTGTGAGCTGCCTTGCTACAGCCTGTGCTCTGACTCCAGCCGCAGAGCGTGGGTGGAGTGGTGGGGATTTGGAGGGGTTTTTGGCTGTGCCAGTCACATGGGTCTGAGCAGAGCCTCTCAGCTCTAACTCTCCTCGGGGCAGGGACTGACTTTTTGCTCTGTGTTTGTACAGCCCCTAACACAATGGGCGCCTGGGCCATGCCTGGGGCTCCTGGTGCGATAGTAATACAAATAATTAATAATCCGAATTACATGCAGTTCTTTCAATGCTGGTAAGAAGGAAGGAGCAGGGGCTCCGAGGTTAAACCACCCGGGGTCTAATACTGGTGTGTGAGGAACCCAAAGGCTGAGATTAGGGGGAAAAGCAGAGTCCAGACGAGATTTGAGGTGTATTCCCTGCAGGGACGGTTATGGCCTTTTGTTTAGGCATCTGATCCGAGCATCAGGGTTCCAGAAACTCCAACCGGCGAGTGTAATCCGCTCGCTGCTGGAAAAGGAATTACCGAGTCTTATTTCCTACCAGCCCGAACAAACACTGCCAGCTATTTTCTTTTTTAAACATTGGACTCCGTCGGAGGAATGTGACCTCAAATTACTGTCCCGCGTGACTCCATTCCACTGTATGGGCAGGAGCACAATTGCTTTAAAACCCTTTGGGGTTTTGGTCCCAGATTCTGCCGCCGGCTCTGGAAATGCACAGTAGGAGAAGTTTCTAGTTACAGCAACAATAAGATCAAATATGTTCAATTTAAAACCTATTACAACCTGGCTCCTTTTTGGGGGCAGTGTTTTTTTAAGCTGTGCCATCGAAGTTCAGCATCGGGACAAAAAAAATAACCCTGTAAATTTTTTTTTAAAGACCTTGCTTCTGGCCAGCACAGCAGTTTTTCACTCTGACATCCTAGATGTTAGCAGCTTTTACTAAACCTCCAGGAGACCAGGCCTGCTAACGTTAATCTTGTGATTTCTCCATTCCGGGAAGCCACCTGTCACTCCAATGCCTGTGGTCAGGCCTTAAAGAGAAACCTCCACAGGAGAACGATAGAAAATGACACAAATGAATCAAGCTTCCTTGCTGCACTCAGAAGTCCGAGCGCTCTGTCTTGTTCTGCCTTCGTCTTTGGAGACGTCCCCAGGGGACTGTTCCTCTTCTATTGAGGGCCCCGGCCATTTGTGATCATTAAAGATCCTCTGGCAATTTTTGTAAGAGCCGGCGTGTGCTGCCCAAACCCCAGGTGTGGCAATTTCCAGCTTACTTCCCTATAGCCCCCCTGCCGTTTGCATTGTGCATGGGATTATCTTCACTTCCTGGCCTAAACTGCAGAAGCCATGTTGCTCCGTGCCGTTAGACAGCTGGAGCCAGATGGTCTTTCGTCATGACACCCAGTCCACTGCTGTCACACCAACCGGGGGCAATGGCTCATGGTTACAGCTTCTAACCGAACCCAGTAGCTGCAGCCACCACCTACCGACAACCCCACCCGGCCTGCGGCTAGAGCGCGCACCCTGACACTGAAGGACGCTTGGTACAAGCCACATGTGCTTACTTCTCCTGCCGAGCCACTTCCTGCGCCCCCTGCGATAGATACAAACTGCCCACAGCTGTTCTCTCTCCAGTGCTCCAGTGCTGGCCAGGCTGCTCCTAGAGGTTGATCTTGGGCTGGGCAAAAGTTCCCAGCTAATTTGGATGGTAGCTGGTCCTTTTCTCTGCATCCAGGGCGTGTTGTGGGGGGACACTTGGATGAGGGGAGAAGGCTCTGGGAGATGCTTCTCTTTCTCATTGAATGGTACTGTCAGTCGTTCGGGGCCTTGCAGCTCTCACGGAGCCGTGCTGACAACATCTATTCCGTCTCCGGAGGAGTGACAGGGAGAGGGGAAGTGGCCCCGGAGAGCTCGGCAGGCAGAGGGGATGGGGCCGTGCTCCAGCATGAGGGTCCGTACTGGGAGAACATGGGGTGGGGCAGCCAGGACCCCCAGTGCACTCGGCCACCTTGGCCTGTGTGCGCGGGAGTCCACGGAGGGCTTGTGGGCTGGACGAAGCCCCCCTGCCGGGTGCCGTGAGGCTCAGGCTGGCAGATGGGGGTGTCTGACTGGGTCCCGCCCCCTCCAGGTCCAGCTGATCAACGACGCCTACAACGTGGTGATCGACGCCATCCTGGGAGCCGACGCCGAGCCAGGGGAGGTGAAGGAGCCGTACACCAGCATCTTAGCCACCCTGAAACAGATCCGGATCCCCATCGTCAGCCTGGATGTGCCCTCAGGTGGGGATCCCAGAGCCTCCCGGGGGGACCCCTGCCTCTTGCCTTACCCTCTCCTATTGGCACTTGCTCTCCCCACCCCGCACCCGAGAATCCTCAGCCCTGGTTACCCACCTCAGGTTCAAGTGGCTGCAGGGTCTCACCCCCACCAGCCACATGATCTTACTTCACCCTCCCCCTCTGCTCCTCCCAACCCCCTCTCTGTGGTCCCACCCCCTTCCTGCTTGTCCTTTCCTGCCCTTGGAGTAGCCGGCAGGATCCGATCCACCAGGCAGCCCTGACCCATCCAGGGCCTTTGTCCTGGGTGGCAAAATTCTGGGCACAGCCACAGCTCTAACAATAGTATTTCCTCGGGAAGGGCTGATCACCAGCCAACCTGGTAAGGACCCCTCCACCTCCCGCATCTCTCTCGAGCCCCTCTGCAGCCAGGGACCTCTGGGGTTACTGGTCACGTGCTAAGAACAGCTTCAAGGAGAGCAAACCCCAGCCAGATCAGTCATATCATCGTGTGCATAAGAGCGGAGGACGGATAGGACTCTCCCGGGTTCTGGTCTCAGGTCTGGGAGAGAAGTAAGGTTTAGTGGGTTAGTGCCTCAGTTTCCTTCCCTGTGTAGACTACGGAATATGGTATGGGCCTCCCGAGTCTCATGAGGCTAAGTTTGTAAAGGGCCTTGAATTGCAGACTGAAAGACACTGGTGAACTAGGGCAGTGGTTCTCAGCCTTTTCCATTCCGGGACCTCCCCTTTAACTGGGACCTCGCTGGGGCCCCTCCCACGCAGCAGCGTGGTGGGGAGCCCGTGAACTGGAGCGCTGAGGAGAGAGGCAGATTAGCGGGAGCGAAGCTGGCAGACAGCACTGCTTGGTCTCTGCTGGGCTAGCGAGAGACGTTCGATGGGGTTTGTAGGAGCGGCTGAGCGAGTGGCCCCAGGGGTGCAAGTGCTGCCTGTAGGCCTGGGTTCGAATCCTGCCTCGGGCGGCTAGTGAGAAGCGAGTCCATGGTGGGATCCAGCCACGGTGGGATCCGCTCACGTTACAAAGCCAACCTGCAGCGTCTTTTGGGGGTGCAGCTGATCGGGACGGGGGGGTGTTGTCAGAGCTTGGAGCGGGCGCCTGGCACAGTGATACGCTGGAGCTGATGCTATCGGACACCCAGCTTCCATGGGCGCGCGCTTTCCCACCGCGTGACATGAAGGAGGGCGCGGTGCGTGACTGGGATCCAGACGAGCAGCTGGATGCTGTGCTGATGCTTAGCTTCCGGCGTGGCACGGAGACAGTCCCTTCTCCTCCCTACAAAAGTGACCTAGCTTCTCCTCTGGGGCTCTGACCCTGGGGAGAAATTGAACCCTGTCTCCTGCGTGCCAGCTTCCCCTATTCCTGGGTGTCCTTCGCTTGCCAGCGGCTCTGGCTCCCAGCTGAAAGGGAGCTGCCTCGCGATGCATTCAAGGCATTTGTAATAAATACTACGCTCCCCAAAGTGAGACATGATGTAATTTCGTGTCTGGTGGCCGGGCCTGGTATTGCCATCAGACTGCAGCGAAAACCCCCACGCGGCCCAGCCAGGGGAGGAACAAACAGGAGCCCTGGAGATTTAATGTGCAAATTCCCACCTAATGCCAGGGCCTGCGTGGGAGAAGCCGTTCTGGCTCTGCCCAGCCCTGCGTGCCCCAGGCTGGCCGCTGCCATGGAGCGGAAGGACACACGCCTCACTCCTCAGCTGAGTTGGCACGGTGCTGCAGAGCTCTGCTAGTGCTCCCTTCCACTCTGTCTGCTGGGTTGTGGGTGCGAGACCAGCTGGTGTGGGCAGAGGAGCCACTGAGTTCATTAATCTACCGGGTGGGATGGAAACCAGCTACCCTGCTGCTTGGCATTCTGCATCCGGTTATTTATTTGTATAGCCCCAGGCGAGGTTGATGGGGCATCGCAGCTCACTCACCCTAGCTGAATTCCAGCCTAGGAAGAGGCATTCTGCCTCTCTCTAAATTCCCTGAGTGGCAAGAACTGGATCCGGCTTCCTTCTTTGCTTCCTCTCCCGCAGCGTTGCTGTGGGCCGGGCGCACAGCTGCTGAGTTCCACACTAGAAGTGGCTGCATGTCAGGCACGAGAGACTAGCCAGAGCACACAGTGTCCCCTGATCGCTCCTGAGGGGCACAAAGGGGCTCTTCGCCCAGCCGAGGTGTGACAGGTTCAGTCACAGAAACCCCCTTGGGACTGTCACGTGATGTGCTGGATTTACCTCTGAGCCTGTTTTCCCTGCCAGCTTGGGACTCCAGAACCCTGCCTTGTTGAGCCAGACACGCCAGCCTGCTGCAAACACAGACCCAGGTCTGGTCCATGCCCCCAAAGCTGCAGACTTTAACCAAAAACTGCTCAGCAGGTCACCTATCTCCAGCACCCAGACACCCAGTTCCCAGTGGGATACAAGCCCCAAATAAATCTGTTTTACTCTGTATAAAGCTCATAATTGTCTGCCCTCTATAACACTGATACCGAGAGATGCACAGCTGTTTGCTCCCCCAGGTATTAATCACTTACTCTGGTTTTATTAATAAACAAAAATGATTTTATTAAGTATAAAAAGTAGGATTTAAGTGATTCCAAGACAGAACAAAGTAAGTTACCAAGCAAAATAAAACAAAACACGCAAGTCTAAGCCTAATGCATTAAGAAACTGATTACAGGTAAATCTCACCTTCAGAGATGTTCCAATAAGCTTCTTTCACAGACTAGTCTCCTTCCTAGTCTGGTCCCAATCCTGGTAAAGTCCTTGTTAGTTCCAGCAGGGATCTCAAGTGGTAAGCAGGGGCTTTCTCATGACTGGGACCCCCTTTGTTCTGTTCCACCCCCTTTTATAGCTTTGGCACAAGGTGGGAATCTTTTGTCTCTCTGGGTTCCCACCCCCTCCTTCTAAATGGAAAAGCACCAGGTTTAAGATGGATTCCAGTATCAGGTGACATGGTCACATGTCCTGGGAGACCCCCTCCATTCTTCCAGGGCTGACCCACAGGTACACAGGCAGGCTTGCAGGTAAACAGACCCATTTACAATCAATGGTCCTGGTTAATGGGAGCCAACAAGATTCTAACCCATCATTAATGGCCCCCACTTTGCATAATTACAATAGGCCCTCAGAGTTCTACTTCATATTCCTCGTTTCAGATACAAGAATGATACATTCATACAAAGAGGAGGACCACACTTAGTAGATTATAAGCTTTGTAATGATACCTTACAAGAGACCTTTTGCATGAAGCATATTCCAGTGACATCATATCCACACTTATAAACATATTTTTATAAAGCAGGTGGCGTGCACCGTCACACGAGGATTGGTCCCCATGGCGCTGGGCGGGTGCGTGAGATCTGGACACTCTTGTTAGTGACACGGGGGGAAAGGCAGACGTAGGAATGAGTGTGAAAATCTGCTCCTCACCAATGTGCAAGAGCCTGCAGGGGGGTGAGGGACAGGTTAGGCTATTAACAGCTCAGCTCCCGGGGAACTCTGATCCCCCCCCCCCCCCCCAGACCTCACCTTGCTGGGCTGTGGGGCGTCCCCTTTCCCCACCTAACTCCTCCCTCCCTGTCAATGCCGCTCAGACACACCTTGCTGCTGCCCGCCCGGCTTGCCTCTGACCTTCCCTTCCTCTCCTTTGCCACGGCAGGGTGGGACGTGGAGACGGGCAACAGCGAGGGAATCAGCCCTGACGTCCTCATCTCCTTGGCCGCGCCCAAGCAGTGTGCCACCCGCTTCCTGGGCAGGCACCACTTCCTCGCTGGCCGCTTCCTGCCCTATGACGTGCAGAAGAAATTTGAGCTCAACCTGCCCGAATACCCAGGCACAGAGTGTGTGGTTTCGCTTTAAGGCTGGGGGGGGGGGGGGGGGGGGGGGGGGGGGGGGGGGGGGGGGGGGGGGGGGGGGNAGCCACCCAGCTCCTCCATAATAAAAAGGCTTCAAAGCATTTTGTATTTGTTTGAGCAGCCAGGTGACTCCTTGCTGGGGTGCTGCGTCCTGGCAGCAGGGCCTGGCTTCCCAGCCAGAGGCCATGCAGCTCCCAGGGAGGGCGTCTGCTGGCAGGAGGTCCTTGGGCCTCTCCGGTCACCGTGACCAAGCCTTCATGTTGATCATTTAAACTCGGGGCGGGCCTAGGGGATCAAAGGCAGCGCTGAGCCGAACCCCTCCCCTCCCGTGGGTCCCACGCCCCCGGCGTCTCAGCCCAGGGCGCGGGGTTGAATTGTGGAGTCATAGAGGCCACTGTGTCGCTTTGCAGCAGGGTGAGGAAGGCCGGGTGGCTTCTTCCTGGGCTGCAAGGAGCTCAGACACCCATCTAAGCGCCTTGCTGGATAGGTCCCTCCAAAGGCAGGTGGAGGATGTATGGCAGGAGGAAACGTGCGCTCGGCCCCTGGCAGGACGGGCCCATCTGACCTCACCGGCCTTTTCCATCACTCCCTGCCCTGATCCACGCGTTGGGATTTATCAATGCCCTTTTCACAGGAATCCTTTGTAAACAGGAGCCTGCTCCGCAGCCAGCCAGTTGGCAGGTTGCTGCTGCCGCCGGCCGTGGAAAGAGCAGAGAGAGGCAAAGCCGGTGGCACGAGAGGAAGGATCAGGGAGCGATTTCCTCCAGCAGCAGTTAGTCCAGCTCTCGTGGCACAGGCCTCGGCCGCTGGCCCTTGCGGGGGCTGAGGAGCACAGCAGTTGCTGCTGCGCTTGTCGGCGATCCGTCTGCATGTGGAAAGGGAAGGAAATGACCCTCCCTCTGCACTTGCTGTTCCCTGGCTGTAACCGCCCAGCGGCCCCTCAGCCAGAGAACAGGGCTCTCCTGGGGTTGCTGGCTGCTGTGCTGTGGACATTGGGCCTCGAAGATTTCTGTGCTGCTCTCCCCAAGCTGCCAAGAGCTAGGGGTCGCTGAGCTGCCCACCCGGGAGGCCTTGGAGCCGGCGGAATGGCTGGGGTGGGGTAACCACCGAGGAAAGTGGAGCTGAGGCCGTGGGTTCACGGGGTGGTCAGCACTGCCCTGCTTAGCAGGTGTCCTCCAGCACTGGCTGAGTGCAGTGATGGGTGGTCCAGCACATGTCACCAGCAGAGGATTCCCCTAGAGGTAACAGGGACCCAGGCTAGGACCATGGCCACCAGGCTAACTACCACAGGCAACAGCGATTTGGCTGGCTCCCCAGTGAATCCTGCCCGAAGTGGTGGCCGGGGCTGTTCCTAGCCCGGCTGCTTTGCCATGCGGGGAGAAACCTGCATTTTTCTGCAGATCAGGGAAATCTCCAGGGGCCAGATGCCACCCTCCCTCCCCCGCATCATCGTCCACTTGTTCTGAGCAAAAGCTCTTGGTAGCCACTCTGTTTGCAGCAGCTCCTGGTTTCCCGGGGCAGTGAAATGAAAAAGCGGCACTTAGGTGGCAGCGTTCCCTTTCCGCGTGCAAACGGCCCTGGGCACTGGCCCGGCGAGCGTGTTCTCTGAAGTAGGAAGTAGAGTAGAGCTGGGTGAAACCGATTTTATTACCAGTGCTTAGTACCTGCCTCCCTCCCTGGACAGTTAGTGAGACCCAGCGAGAGAGGAGGACCTGCTGCTGTTTACACAGCGAACGCTGCATCCCAGCTCCGCTTGTTCCGCTTATGTTTGTACATTTCTTCTTCGGGGGCTGGATTGTGTACGACGCTGTAGCCTGGCTAACGGGCGTTGTTGCTGAGTGAGTGCACGGCTCGGTCGTGGGGCGCCCCCACAGCTTACTGCACGGTCCAGGGGGCGGCACAGCCTCCCCAAATCCGGCCCGATATGCTGCCTCGGGGCCGGCAGATAGCGGCAGCAGGACCTGCCCCCCATGGCATTTAAGGTGGGGCCTGGGGTGACTCACGCGGCCTGATTCTGCACTAGGGCAGCTAAGGGGAGTTTTGTCCTTGACCTCAATGGAAGCAAGATCAAGCCCAGAGCCTCCCTACAGGTTCCTTCTCCCCAGGCACATGAGGCAAGCGATTTGCTTCAGTGGCTCCACTGGGCCACAGCTCTGGCCTGGTTATGCCCCCCTCTCCGCCCAGCCCAGGATGCTTTGGCCACTCCCCCCAGGGACTCTCGTTTTTCTGACCGAGGCCCTGTCGTGCTGTCTGGACGCTGATTCTCCAGCTCCTGCCTTTACCTCCCCTGCCCTGAGCACGCCACTGAGCCACAGGCGGGAGGCCCACGACCGGCTGTGCCATCCTGCCGCCTGCGGAGCTCACGCGGGGTAACCTGCCGGCTGGGAAGGGCGAGCCAGGGGAATCGTGTGTGTGTGTAGCTAGTGATGTACTATTTGAATGAGGATTATCCAGGTCAGTGACGGCCTAGAGACTCAGGGCCAGGCGTTGGGTGGCGGAGCACAGCGGGACAGGTTGGTCCCTTGGGATTGGCGCCTGTGTGTGTTGAACGTTTCTGTGTCTGTGGGCTCCTGGAGCTTCGCAAACAGAAAGCCCGGGGAGAACGCTGCTAATAAAGATGGGCTTGGAACCGACCCAAGGCGCCTGGGCTTTTTATTCAGCGTGTCAGCTGGGTGTTAAGAGCTGCCTGAGGCCCTTCAGACAGAGCCGGGCTGTCAGTTCCACTCGGGCTGTACGAAGATGTGGGCTGCCATTTGAAACCCTGCCAAAGTCAAAGCAACGCACCTTAGCCTCTGCTCAGCCCTGGCTCCCGCGCACTCCTGTCAGGAGAACAATTTGCAGCTCATTTGGAAATGCCGGAGTGAGATTGGCACGGAGGGAGCTGTGCGGGAGGGAAAGCTCATCCCTAGACGCCGGTTAAACGTCTCCGGCCGCCTATCGATTGGCAGCTGTGCCCACGGGAGGGGAGCTTAGGTGTCAGCAGTTTCTGGGTACCCCTGAACACAGAGCCCCAGCCGAGCCTGGGGCACCTGCTGTGCTAAATACTGCACAGACCCTGACTGAGACGGGTCCCCATGGCGCTGGATGCTGCCCAAAGACATCACCTGTACTGATCACCTCGTGAGCGCTACCATTAGTGGAGGGGGAGTGCTGAGTCTCCCCATGGAAATACTGCGATGGGTGTGATCCGAAGATACACCTCCAAGGAGGTGGCTCTCCAGGAAAGGCCAGAGCCTTAAAAGCAATCCACCCCCTTTGCACTGCATGGGGTGGGGGGTGTCAGGAGTGGGGTGCAGAGTTCACCTCTGCTGGGCCAGTCCTCCACCCGCAAGGACCATCAGTCAGAGGTGTAAGTCAGAGCAACCCCAAGGCTGCTCTAACCTTGTGGGTCAGGTGCCAAGTGGCACTTAGACACTGAAAGAACCTGGTCCCTGCCGTCGCCAGAAGGCCGAGTGATCGTGGAGAGGGTGGTTAGCCAGTCAGTCCGACCTCTGTGAAATGCATCATCTCCAGACATGTGCTGAGGCCTTGCAGCTTGGTTTCCTACTGGAGGAGAAAGGTCTATCTCCTGGGCTTGCAGGGGTGCTGCTCTGCCCCGTTCCTCGCCCGGTTCTCTGCCCCTCAGCCCGTTGGATTGGATTTCTTGGAGCTTTGCAGAACAGGAGCGATTCCCCCGTCACCGTGGGCGGGGGTTAAAGTGCAGTTTGCTCTCAGGAACCTGACGACAGGCTCCTGGTGGCATCAGAGATTCACAGCCCTTAAGGCCAGCAGGGCTTGTTACGGGTCACCTAGACTCACCACCTGCATGGCCCAGGCCAACAAATTGTACCCGGGATTCCTGCATCCCGCCCGACCGAAGGGACTGTCGCTTTTCGGGAAACGTCCCATGCTGGTTTGAAGATGCCAAGGGACAGAGAAGCCGGTTTAATTTCCCTCCCTGTTAAAAAGGCGCATCTTACCCCCAGTGCGAATGGAGAATAAACCCTCTGATGTGGGTCAGAGTGACGCCCGCCCACTCGCGGACTGCCGGCCCCAGGGGGTACCCCATTGTGCCAAGGGTCGAGTTCTCCACCAGCCTCCTAATGCCAGTTCCTTCCCCTGGGCTTCCTCTTCACCCTGGGCCCGTGCGCGGGAAGCACCATCCAGGCAAAGCAGGCAGCTAATTGTGCCACTCGCGAATGACAGCGTCACTGGTCCTGCCGGCTGGCGCTGCCTGGGCACGGAGTGTCTCCCAAGGGACCATTGCCGGAGAAGTGGCCCATTAACACCCTTCCAGTGATGGGGGGAAAGGAAGGAGGGAGTGAAAGGCAGCGTGTGTGTGTGTGTGTGTATGTGTGTGTGTGTGAGAGAGAGAGAGAGAGAGAGAAAGGCAGTGTGTGTGTGTGTGTGAAAGGCAGTGTGTGTGTGTGTGTGTGAGAGAGAGAGAGAGACAAAGGCAGTGTGTGTGTGTTTGAAAGGCAGCGTGTGTGTGTGTGTGTGTGTGTGAGAGAGCGAGAGCGAGAGAGAGAAAGGCAGTGTGTGTATGTATGTGTGTGTGTATATGTGTGTGTGAAAGGCAGCATGTGTGTGTGTGTGTGTGTGTGTGAGAGAGCGAGAGAGAGAGAGAGAAAGGCAGTGTGTGTGTGTATGTGTGTGTGTGTGTGTGAAAGGCAGCGTGTGTGTGTGTGTGTGTGTGTGTGTGAGAGAGAGAGAGAGAGAGAGAGGGAGAGGCAGTGTGTGTGTGTGTGTGTGTGTGAAAGGCAGCGTGTGTGTATGTGGGTGTGTAGGTGTGTAGCGGAGTCCATGATCATTAGTGTCTAGCAAAGTTTATATATTTAAGCTCCCAGATGCCTCTTTTGAAGGCCTGGTGCAGGGTTCCTTTGCCTGCCCGGGGTGTTTTTGTCTGTTATCCTGTGCCCGTGTGGGTTCCTTGGGGGGCGTTGCGATTGTCTGGTTTCACCCCGTGTGCTGGACGAGGTGCACCCCATGTTGTGCCAGGCCTGTGTGGGTCTCCACAGGTGGGGGGTGCGGGGGGGGGGGCTGATCAGACCTCTGCAGCTTTTGCATCTATTGCCCTGGCAGGGGCTGGGTTGAGCTGGCGGGACCCGGGCCGCTGNCCCGCGCGTGGCCAACCCTCCCCGGCCGGGCTTCCCCCTCCCCTTGACACCTTTCCAGCCCCCGCCGGCGGCCAGTGTCCGGTTTCTCCTGCCAGAGCAGGAGTCCAGCGCAAACCAGTGGCGGAGGGAGCGGGGGAAAGGCCCCCTATATAGCCCGGGGACTCCGCGGCGCGCCCAGTCTGCCCCGAGCCGGCTCCAGGAGCGCAGCGCCGCGCCCCGCGCAGCCCGAGCTCCCGGAGGAGGGTGATTCGGAGATGGTGCGACTCACGCCGGCCCTGCTGCTCTTCGCCGCCGCCCTGGCCCTGGCCCTGGCCCGAGGTAAGGCTGGTGCCTTGGGGGGATGAGCCGCGGCTGGTGCCCGCAGGTCCCTGCGCCGCCGGGGGCAGCCCCAGGTGATCCGGGGAGAAGCCCGCACCTGGCCGCTGCGCTCCCCAGCGCCCGGGGCTGCCCGTCTCGCAGCGCGCCCGGGAGCTGAACGCTTCGGGGCTGGGGAAGCCCCGGACCCTGGCTGGACTGGGAGGGGGGCACAGTCGGGGAGACCCCTGCCCACCTGCCCCCCCCCCCCCATTCACAGTCCGGCTGCCCGGTGCCCCCGAGCCGGCGGCGCTGCCCAGAGACGGGGGCTGGCACCGGGACGCCTGGGTTCCCTGGCTGGTTCTGTCGCTGACTTGCTGCGTGGGTGACGTAACCTGCGGGGAATCCCTCGCCACTGCCCGGCTCCCCGGGGGTCTCGCTGCTCCGGAGGCAGGGGCGGGGCGGGGCGGACCGAGTGTGAATGCAAAGCCCAACTCGGTTAGAAACACAAAATCCCCCCTCCCGCATCACCACGGGGCCCCCCTCGCCAGCTGGGGGTGGCATGACTTAGACCCAGGGGTCACTCCCTTCACCCCAACACCCGCAGGGGCGATATTGGCCCCCCATCTCTGCAGCCCCCCATCTCTGCACACACACCCCAGTCCCTCTGTGCCTGGCTCTCAGCCTCCCTGTCCCTGGAGATCGGCTGGTGGGTGAGTGCTGGGTGCACGGAGGTACCGTGGCTGGCTGGGGGGGCCCCTGTGGCTAGTGGCCCCTGTGGCTAGTGGCCCCTGGCTCGCTGGCCCGTGCCGAGTTCTCCGGGAGGTTTCACGCTTGGTGGTGGTGGGGAGTCGAGTCAGCTGACACGACCAGCCCCAGTAGGGGAACGAGCCGCTCTGCAGGTTCCAGTAACCCCCAGTTCCTGCTCCTCGCCCCAGCTTGGCGTGACCCCAGTGGAGATGCTGGGCACAGCCTGAGCCCTGGATGCGTTACTGGGGCCCTGAGCCCCCCAGCTGCTGCTACCCCCGAGCACCTGCCTCCCAGGCCGAGGCTTTCACTGCCCAGGAGGACGCTCCGTGCTGCATTTTCCCCAGCCCCTCAATACACTGGGGAAGAGCTAGGACCCGGCCGGGGGTCAGGGGGCTCCTGTGGATGCAGGCCTGGCATAGGAGCCTCCAGCCCCATTTCCAGGGCTCCTACGGGCTGCCCAGGGGCAACCTGCCCTGCACCATTCAGTCCACCTATGTCAGGTCGACTTACAGCCACCGCAGTCATTCCTGTGGGGTTTCATGTCCAGGTCGCCCTAAGCCCGATGCCTCTGGCGAGGTGGGTTTGCTAGGTCGGCGTAGCGGGAGGGACACTGTAGTGTGGACGCTGACCTAGTAGTGTAGACATGAGTGTGCCCGGAGAGCTCCCGGGAGCGTAGCTAGAGAGATCCCCAGTACAGCACCTTCCCGCTCTGCCCTCAGTGTGTGGCGGGGAGACCATCTTTCCCAAAGAGAAAACGGGACACCCCAGCCACTTGCCTGAGGCCTCCCCACTTCTCGTCAGGCCCTTGCCCATCACTGGAGCCCTGCCCCCCAGTCCTGCCCCCCCCCGCGAGAGGCTGGCATCTCTGCTCACCCCCCCCTCTCCCCTGCATGTTCCTTCGCTCCGCACCTGACTTTTTTGACAACAGTTGGCGCCTGTCCCGTTTGCTCTTGTCACCTGATCAAGTTGGCCAGAGCAGGGACAAATGCCTCCTTTTGAAAAAAAAAAAGTCGGAAAAGCCGGGACAGGGCTTTAAAAAAGGGACTGTCCCAGCTGAAACCAGACGTACGGTCACCATAGTGTGTGGGAATGGAAATATGCCTGGTGTCGGTGCCAGGCCTGGGGAAATGGGCTTTTCCTCGGTTATTTAGCGCTGATCCTGGTAATGTGCTGCCATGAGGGGCAGGGGCCAGGGGGCTCCTGGGGCCAGGGGTTGCTGGTGCAGAAGACACTATCACACCCTGTTGGAGATTGGGGCTCATTTTGGAACTCCGTTTTCGACAGAGATTCAGATTGGGGCCAGTTAGACAGACAGACCGACTGACACACACACGCATCTGAAGAAGTGGGTTTTTTACCCAGGAAAGCTTGTGCCCAAATAAATCTGTTAGTCTTTAAGGTGCGACCGGACTCCTCCTTGTATTTTGTGGGTACAGACTAACACGGCTACCCCTCTGATAGTACACACACAAGTCCCTGTCTCTCTGCACTCCTTTCACGTCTTGCACGCAGACAGACTCTCCTAACCGTCCCTTCGCAAGGTACCCTCATTCCCTGGGTTACCTCCCTCCTGGCCCAGAGCCGGATCGGTTGTGTTTCAAACCTCTCTGGTTCCTACGGACACAAGCCCAGAGAAATCGGTGTTTGGAGGCTTCCCGCAGCAGGGACTCATAGACTCATAGACTTTAAGGTCAGAAGGGACCATTATGATCATCTAGTCTGACCTCCCGCATGATGCAGGCCACAAAAGCTGACCCACCCACTCCTGGAATAATTCTCTCCCTTGACTCAGCTGTTGAAGTCCCCAAATCATGATTTAAAGACTTCAAGTTGCAGAGAATCCTCCAGCAAGCGACCCCTGCCCCATGCTGCGGAGGAAGGCAAAAAACCTCCAGGGCCTCTGTCAATCTACCCTGGAGGAAAATTCCTTCCCGACCCCAAATATGGGACACAGGGCAGAACCATTAGTGAATCCAGCCTGGGGCTTGTGATGTGTAATGAGGTCACTCGTCCCCCTTTGCTCCCCTGGGTCTTTTCTGTCCTTCTCTCCTGCCAGGGGAGGAGGGGTGGGTTGTATGGTGCACGCCACCTGCATTGTGCCCTTCAGATGCCATCTGCTGCCACAGTTGTGTCCAGCAGACTCCCCCTATCCCTGTGGGAAGGGGGAATCCAGCCCAGCTCAGTGTGTGTGTGTGGGGGGACACATGAGCACAGTATGACTTATAAACACCACTAGGAGGCAGAAATAGACCCGTCCCTTCCCCTCCCATCCTAATAAGTTAAGAGCCAAACAATTTGTTGGCAGGGAGATTCCTCCAAGATGAAATTAAGGCGCAGCCAGGGGGGCTGGGGAGAGAGAATCCCACCCTCGGAGGGTTATTTTCGCATCACCATCCTTGGCTCGTCTTATCGCATAAGCCTGTCGGCCTTTGAAGTCCGCTACGAAATTAGGTTGATATGATAGAAGTCAATTTTTAGAAATCGATTTTATACAGTCGATTGCCTATGTCCACACTAAGCGCATTAAGTCGGCGGAGTGTGTCCTCGAGTCGCGAGCACTTTTCAAAGTCAAAAATCTTCACGATCTCCTTATCTTTATTATCAAAAGGTATTGACAAGGATGATTGGCCCATTCAATTAATTTGTGTGCCTGTTGGGAGCAGTTGGCAGAGAATGCTGGGCCTTGGCGGGGCAGGCTTGCAGCGTGTGGGATGGGAGTGAAATATTATTTCGCTTTAGATTGAAATAAACGTTTCAATGCCTCCTGACCCCCAGCCGGGAGTCATGACAGCCCTGGGGACACAACCCACCAGCTGAGAAACACCCATCTAGACAGACGTGTCCCCGGGGTGGGAACACGTTGTGTGTCTTGTGGTTAGATCGCTGAGGAGCCTCTTCTCCAGCTGTACAGGTTGTGGAGTTTTTATGAAATACAAAGGCCCTTGGGAACAAGACTCCATGTGCCTCTCGCTCGCAGAGATTTCATAGCAAGTGCCAGAGCACAGGGATGGGATGAAGTCGGAATCTTTTGACAGAAGGTTTTTTTCCACTGGCAAATCCCGATTGGTTGAAGCCCACATTTCTCCCGGGAAAGGATCAAACACATTTTTCAGCTTACAATATTTTTTTTTTGTTAAAAGTTTTGAAATTGTGAAAACCATTTCCGAAACGAACGAGCGTCCAGTGTGAAACGACTTCAAGGGTGTCAAGGCTTCAGCTCGTTATAGTAAAAAGGAAAAAAAAAAGTCAAAATTAAAATAAAATGTTTTGAAATTATTGAAACAAACTGCCTGGCTTGTTTTTATTCTTATTTCTGGCTCACAACATTTTCTGAGGTTTCAGCTTTTTGGTCTTGATTCAGAACTGGGAAATGTTTTTCAATAGCTTGAAAATGTTCCCAGGAAGAGAGACAAGGTGGGGGAGGTAATTAATATCGTTTGTTGGACCCATTTCTGGGCAGTTTCCTGCCCAGCTCCAATGAGCAACCTTCATTCCTTCCGCAAACAATACCACGGGGAGCCGAGGAGTCAGGGCCCCCCAGGGAACACAACTGCTCATCAAATCAATGAGCCAAATACATGCAGCGATGCATTCGGACTGACTGCGCGCACTGCATTAGCACCGGGGAGCCGCGGCCGCACCAGGGCCGCCTTGTGCCCGGCGCTGTACAAACAAGTCTCAACCGTTGTTATGAAACCAACCTTTTGTTTGTTCTCTGTGGCGAAATCCAGCAATTCAGAAGGGCTCTGTGCTCATAGTGGGACCCTGGGCCAGGGGAGGAGGGGACTGGCGTGGGGCGGGGAGGGAGAGGGGGGGATGCAAACACTTCCATAGTGTGATTCTTTCCACAGAGCCCCGGAAGGATGATTCCCGACCGGACAAGACCAATGTGCTGGGGAAACACCGGAAAAAGAGACCTGATGGGAAGCCTCTCCGCAGGGGCACAGCAGGTGTGGTGCCGTTCGTAGCTGGCCCCGTTTGCCAGTTCACTGCCTGCCCTGTTGTGAAGTAACCAAGCGCCATGGTCAGGGGAGACGGCCTAGTACAAAACTGCAGGTCGGGATTTGGGGAGGGGGGCACTGGCTGAGCTGCCGGGGCAGCCCAGGGCTGGGCTAGCAGGGGGCTGCGGGTCAAGACTGAGGGGCACGGGCAGAGGTGTCGGGCCAGCCCAGGGCTGGGCTAGTAGGGGGTTATGGGTTGGGAGTGAGGGGCACGGGCAGAGCTGTCAGGGTAGCCCAGGGCTGGGCTAGCAGGGGGCTGCGGGTCGGGAGTGAGGGGCACCAGCATAGCAGCAACATCTCCTCCTTTTCAATTCGTACAATAATTTAAAAAATAATAACTGCAGCTTAAAGGCCCCGGATCCAGAAGTCCAGACGGGTCCTGACTCCTGGCTTTAGAAAATCCCTCAGGACGGTGCCAGCTGAGCACCCCTCCCCCCCCCTCCCCCCGATCTGGGATGGCAAGATGCATTGGGTGCAGCTGGCCTGTGGGTGGCACCGTGTCCCTTCGCCATGGAGGCCGTAGCCAGACTGTGCTATTAATTCTCTGTGTCCCCCTGGCACGTCTGAGCTGTGGGGCTGGTGCGGGAGCCAGGGTCATTTTTCAAACCCATGGAGTGACTGAATGACAGAACCCCCGCCAATGTCCGTCACTAAGGCCAGTAATTTTGCCAAGTGTTCAACGCGCAACATGGTGGTGCCACCTCTGTGCAGGACTCCTGGCGCTAGGCGCTGTACACCCAGAACGCCAGGCCCCGCCCCAACGAGCTGAGAGGCAATTTGCTGCTATAACCCGAACCGCGGCAGAAGCCTGGGCTGGAGCATCCATCGCGGAGGGTGGGAACTGGCGGGACATTGGGCGCTGATACCCAGAGGGGCAGAGCCCAGCCAGGCTGCAGAGCTGGTGCACGGGGCGGTGGCAGCTGCTGTGAGGAGCCCAGCTGCCGCCAGGCTGGGGAGAGCACCAGCAAACCTACGGGCTTTGGCCTAGAGCCGGGACAAATAAACAGCCCTGGTCCGAGGCGCAGGGGGCTCCAAGGCCTCCCACCTGCCCAGAGGAGCCTGCACCCGTTCCATGGCGCAACCCCCCCAGGACATATTGTTTCTGCAAAAGGCCAAGAAACCAGCCAAGCTGGGACAAGCCACTGGCCCATCTACCCGGGACCCTGGCGCTGCCTGGATGCTGCACCTGCTAGGGTGGCATTATACCTGCGGGGGTATATGTGTGTGTGTGTGTGTGTGTGTGTGTGTTAAATTCCTTCCTGACCCGAGTGGGGACTCTGCCCTGAAGCATGACAATCAATCACCCTCGCCCACAAGCTCCAAGCGGGATAACGGCGGGTTCCTTTCCCTGCCCCCCCCCAGGCGCCACTGAGTGGACCTCCTGGTTCAACGTGGACCACCCTGGCGGGGAGGGCGATTACGAGAGCCTGGAAGCCGTCCGCTTCTACTACCGGGAGCGGGTGTGCGCCCGGCCCGTCTCCATCCAAGCCCGCACCACCGAGTGGGAGCTGCCCGAGGACGTGGGCGAGACCGTGCACTACAGCCCCGAGAAGGGTTTCTGGTGCATCAACCGGGAGCAGCCGGGGGGCAGAACCTGCTCCAACTACCACGTCCGCTTCCTGTGCCCCGTGGGTGAGTGCCTTGGGGGTGCGGGGGGGGGGGGGGGGGGGGGGGGGGGGGGGGGGGGGGGAGCTGGGTCTGAGGGTCACCAGGCAGTGCCATCTCCAGCTCCCCGGCCTCCTGGGTGTCGGGCCCTGCCGACCCTGCCATTTTGTGTCAGCCCAGGCGGGCCCATGGGTGCCGGGTCCTTCCTCTATTCATTGCCAGTCCCTGGTGCTTCCCCCCCATCCCAGCGATGCGTGATGCCCAGGCTGCCCCTGCCCTCCCTCCTGACCCCTGTGCCCTGAAGGCTGAGGACCCTTCTGCCAGCCGGGTGTCTTGAGAGAACCGTTACTGACCATGAAATTACCCCTCCGGGAGCACCCCAGGGTGCTGGGCATGCTGCAGCCGGGGTGGAGGGTGGGGGGGGGTGTACAGGGCATTGTCCCTCCACCTCCCACCCCCACCAACCACGTGCCGGGGAGCATGCCGGAGGGCGGGACACTAGACTGGCCTGGGTGGGCTGGAGTGGGGGGGGGGGAGGTTGGAGGATGGCCCTGGTGTGGGGACCCCTGCAGTGCCATGGAGACGCTGCTGTCGTACCCCGAGAAGGGGCTAAAGCACCCGGCTGGCTAATGGCCACAGACAATGGCTCCCGTCCCTCCCCCACGGCCCCCATCCCCTGCCACCGAGCGGATCCCGTTGCTCATCTGGGCCGCGGCCTTTGGCTTCAACCCCGCGACGGGTCCCTTCCAGCCGCCTGCTGCGCCCACCCCCCATCCGCCCGCCTCCCGGGGAGGGGAGGATTCGCAGACATCCCCCCGGGGCACCTCCTAGGGACTAAACAGCCCCCGGCCCCTCCTGCCCAGCTCCTGCATTGCCCCCTCGCTGGGGGAGGGATTGTTAAATCCAGCTGGTCTCTTCCATCGCGATCCCCTGGTCTCGTCCCCTCTCCCCGCCCGCAGCACCAGAGTCACGGTGTCCCCCCCCCCCATACCGGACCTGCGGGGAAGGGGGGTTAATCCTTTGCCTGCCGCCCGTCCAATGCATCACCCAACTGCGGGGAAAGTTGCTCGCAGCAGAAGGCCCCAGGGTATCTGGGGCAGCTGGACCCCCTGTGCTGCTGCTGGTGGGGTTACAAACATGTCCCCTTATGGGGCCGGTGCCGGGAAAGTGTTGGGGGAGATGCTTGACTCCAGGGCCTTGCAGGGTTCCAGAGTCCCTGGGCCCAGCTCCGAGAGCGGGCAGGTTTCAGTAACTCTCCCCACCGGGATTCTCTGCCCTGGGCGCTTCCCCCCCCCCCCCAGTAACCCCTCTTGTCTGCCTGGCCCCCCCAGAGCACGACGACTGGTCGCACTGGTCGGCCTGGAGTGCCTGTTCCAGACCCGCCTGTGGGGGCAGCGGGCTCCAGACCCGACAGCGCAGCTGCCTCCACAGCCAGCCCCCGTCGCGGCTGCAGCCCAAGTGTGTGGGGAAAGCCACGCAGAGACGGGCGTGCAGCGCCGGGCCCTGCGCAGGTAACGGGCTGCGGGGCGACCCGGGGGGCTTGTGCACGGGCCCCGGTCCCGGGATCCGAGCTCAGCTCTCCCGTGAGGCCTGGGCACTGGGGGCACCGATGGTTCGTGGCGAGAGACACGTGCTGGATGTACAGCGAGGCCCCAGCGGGGTCGTCATCCCCCCACCAAAAAGTGACTGACAAAGAACTCGCGCTGGGGGGCCTGTGGAGCTCAGCGGAGCAGCTGTGATTCCATCCCGGGGAGGGCAGGGCACCCCCATGCATGTGTGCACAGTCTCAGCCAGCAGGGGGCAGTGTACACACACACACACACACACACACACACACACACACACACACACACACACACACACACACACACACACACACACACACACACTTTCCCCCACCCCCAATTAATCTCCTTAGACTGTAAACTCTTTGGGGGCAGAGACTGTCTTTTTGTTCTGTTTGTACAGTGCCTAGTTCGCTGGGGTCCTGGTGCAGAACTGGTTGGAAAATCATTCCCAGGGAGTAGTTATCAGTGGTGCACGGTCATGCTGGAAGGACGTAACGAGTGGGGTCCGGGTTCTGGGTTCTGGTTCGGTTCTGGGTCCGGTTCTGTTCAATATCTTCATCAATGATTTAGATAAGGGCAGAGAGAGGACACTTATAAAGTTTGTGGATGATACTAAGCTGGGAGGGGTTACAAGTGCTTTGGAAGACAGGATTAAAATTCAAAATGATCTGGACAAACTGGAGAAATGGTCTGAAGTAAATAGGATGAAATTCAATAAGGACAAATACAAAGTGCTCCACTTAGGAAGGAACAATCAGTTGCACACATACAGAATGGGAAATGACTGCCTAGGAAGGAGCACTGCGGAAAGGGATCTGGGGGTCATAGTGGATCACAAGTTAAATGAGTCAACAGTGTAACACTGCTGCAAAAAAAGCAAACATTATTCTGGGATGTATTAGCAGGAGTGTTGTAAGCAAGACATGAGAAGTAATTCTTCTGCTCTGCTCCGTGCTGATTAAGCCTCAACTGGAGTATTGTGTCCAGTTCTGGGCCCCACATTTCAGGAAGGATGTGGACAAATTGGAGAAAGTCCAGGGAAGAGCAACAAAAATGATTAAAGGTCTAAAAAAACATGGCCTATGAGGGAAGATTGGAAAAAATTGGGTTTGTTTAGTCTGGAGAAGAGAAGACTCAGAGGGGACATGATAACAGTGTTCAAGTACATAAAAGGTTGTTACAAGGAGGAGGGAGAACAATTTTCTTCTTAACCTCTGAGGCTAGGACAAGAAGCAATGTGCTTAAATTGCAGCAAGGGAGGTTTAGGTTGGACATTAGGAAAAACTTCCTGTCAGGGTGGTTAAGCACTGGAATAAATTGCCTAGGGAGGTTGTGGAATCTCCATCATTGGGAATTTTTAAGAGCAGGTTGGACAAACACCTGTCAGGGATGGTCTAGATAATACTTAGTTCTGCCTTGAGTTCAAGGGACTGGACTAGAGACCTCTCGAGGTCCCTTCCAGTCCTATGATTCTATGCCTGGGGCTCCCAGTACCACACATAAATAATATGAATTACCCTAATTTAACACCAGTGTCTTCCCCCCCCCCCCCCCCCCCCCCCCCCCCCCCCCCCCCCCCCCCCCCCCCCCCCNGTACCATGCCACATCTGGGCACAACATCACATTCAGCTTTTCTTAAAGCCACCAGCTGAATTATTTTAAAGGACTTTTTCTTTCACCAGTTCATTAAATCAGGAATAAGGAGGGAAAAAAACCATTTTAAACACTAAAGGCCCTCAATGCAGCCGGTACATCAACAGGCAGGAATGTCAGACATGTGCCTGTGGTCTAGAATGGCTGTATTTTTGTTTTGTTTTTTATGGCGAAGGCTCTTTTTAATGGACTCTTTCATGGCGGGTGGCTGGCAGCTCTGAGCGCTGGATACGTTCTTGGTGGGAACAGGCCCCAGATCTTTGAATAGGTAGGGGGGATTTTTTAAGTTGACTCCCCCCTCCTATCCCAATGCATGGCAAGTTTTTCTTTACACCCAGCTCTTCAGCGCTGGCTCCACATGGGCAGCTTCCGCGCCATCTGTTCTCTGCGAGCCGTTCAGGGTAATTGAAGTAGCAGAGGCCTCGGACATAAAAATAGTTTGGCAGGTGCGTGCGGAAGGCTGAGCCTGGGAACTTGACGCTAGGAACGCACAGCATCCCTTGGTCTGAATGATCGTCCAACACAGGGGGTCTGGGACCTCAGGCTGTGCCAGGGTAGGGGTGGGGGAGTTCTTGTGAAACCAAGTTTGGTCACATCCCCGGCTTGGGGCACAACGGAACTCAAGGCAAGGCACGTTCCGCGTCTCCGTGGCCTGGCACCTTGTGTTGTCATTTGCACCAGTGTGAAAGCAGGTGTGAACCGCTGCCATTGCACTCTGCTTGTGTTTCATGCTCACTTTGCACTGGTGTCAACGAGGACAAAGGAGATGGAGCTCAGTGCCAAACCCAGCATGGGTTCCCTGGAGGGTCACATCTGCCCCCTAAGTAGGATTCAGCAGCCGGGAGGGGGGGGGGGGGACTGCAGGAGGATCCCCCCCCCCTTGCCCTACCAGGCATGTTCTCCAGGCTCAGGGCAATGCACAGGGCGGGGTGGGGGACCTCTCCCCATGGGTCCGTTTCCAGGATTCTCTGTGCAGCGCCGTGCGCATGGAGGAATTGCTGCCTGATGGGGTCACTGGTGTCTCCACCCCCAGATGCTGGGTGGAGTGAGTGGGGCGCCTGGAGCCCCTGCTCCAAGAGCTGTGGTAGTGGCGGGAAGCGAGTCCGGCATCGGAGCTGCAAGAAATCCAAGAGTTCCCACTGCGTCGGCCGCCCCTTGGAGGTGCAGAAATGCGCCCGCACGCCCTGCCCAGGTACTGGCCCTGCTGGGGCTCCCTCCCCTGGGCCACCCACAGCAAGAGGGGCCAGGCTTTGGGGGGGCAGGTCATCCCTGACCCTGCATTTCGGGGTATCTGGCAGGGCAGCTGCCCAGGAAGGGCGGGGAACTGTTGTTCTTCAGGATGGATTGAGATGGTTGGGACCTGAGCTCAGCCCCTTGTCCGTTATTACCCCAGGTCCTACATCCATCAATCCATTCATCCATCCCATCCAGGAGCGCCGCCAGCTTTTCCGGCGCCCTAGGTGGCGGAAGGTCCCGCCCCCGAAATGCCGCCCCCAACAGCGGCGGCGGAAGGTCCTGCCCCCAAATTTCCACGGACGGACGGGGCGCCGGTGCCCCCCAAATAGTAGCGCCCTAAGCGACCGCCTAGGTCGCCTAATGGGTTGCGCCGGCCCTGATCCCATCTAGCCAGCCAGCCAATCCAGCCACTCACCCAGACCCTTTGTTTTGCCCTCAGCTCTGAGGGGTATTTGGAATCTCTCACTTTTCAGATCTTGTCCAAACCCGTCTGTAAGAAAGGCAGGACAGTGAGCTCCCCCTCGCCTCTTCTCCCCCATTCTCTCCCCCCATCCCCGGCCTGTTTCCTCTCTGTCCCCATCTCTCTCCCCTCCCCCGGCCCGGAGTGGGGAAGTGGAGTGGGGCAGCTGGAGAACAAGTGTTAAAAGCAGCCAAGCTAGGCTGCTTGGGGAAGCAGCCACAGCGGTGGCCAGCTCAGATAGGGCCCAGCTGGCCCTGAGAAGAGGGCTGTGGGCCAGAAGCTGGAGGAGTCTCACTCTAGCCCTGGAGTGGGAAGGGCTCACTGCCTGGGAGCAAGGTACCCGAGGTGGAGCAGAGCTGGAGAGCTCCAGCCTGGTAAACCCCCAGGCTACAGGCCGTGGTGAAGGCCTGCAGAGGTTCTGGGGCTGCAGAGATACAGCCTGGGAATAGGCAAAGGCAGCAGGTCCTAACCCCTTGCCAACGATGAGTGGCCATTGCAGGCTGCAGGCTGCCCCAGGGAAAGGGGCTAGATGACGACTGGCTGTAGCCACTGAGGCAAGGTGGGTTTAGAGGGCTGGGGGTTCCCCTGGGAGGGGAGGCCCAGAGCGAGGGGGTACTGCTGGGGCAGAACCCCGAGGCAAAGGGCACCGGGGTCCAGGAGGCACACGGGGCCAGCGGCAGGGGAGACACCGGCCTGCAGAGGGCACTCTGTATGCTGGAAAAGAGCTAATCCCCAGCTGGCCAGCAGGAGGCGCCGTGCCGCTTCGCTACAGAAAGGCAGAACTCCCCTAGGGAGCTCAGATGCCCAGAGGGTGGGGGTGATAGCAGGGAAAGGCCTGCCCTGCTGGCACTGAGCCGAGCCCAGCGCTCCCCCCTCCGGGACTTAGAGACAGGCCTGACCGCAGCTCCCAGCAGCACGGGCCCAACAGGGGGGCGTGAGACCCACCTCTCCCCATGCCCCCATCTTGCTCACTTAGGCTCCAGCCTGGCATCCCAGCCGTGGGTCTCCTTTAAGCACAAGCTGCCTCTCGTTCCCAAAGACGTACAATGGCCAGCTGGCTGGGCCACCATGATCCACTCCTGGCATATTCCCCAGGAGCAGGGGCCATGGGGTGAAAGTGCCTGGGAAGGGCTGGGCCTCCTTTGGAAGGGTCAGGAGCCCTGGTGCGGCCGCGTGGGTATTTTGGGGAGGGCGGCGGGTCCCGTGGGCCCGTCTCAGAGCCCCGAGGGGCCCCCTTCCCGCTCTGTGCTGGGGGAGCAGGGGTGTCCTAGTGTGTTCCACTCTCATTGCGTTCACCTCTGGCCCTGCCCCCAGCCTGCCAGCTGAGCTGCGCCCTGGGTGCGGCGAACAAGAACTGCAGCAGCTGCACGTGCCAGGATCACACCCTGGTGGGCACCGTGCTGAGCGCCGCGGGGGCCGCCCTCGCCAATGCCCGGGTCTCCCTCAAGGCCAAGCCACAGGCCGTGCTGGCCAGGACCGACCGCCGGGGCAGCTTCGGCATCCGGGGGGTCTGCGCCGGCAGCGGGGCCAGGGTCAGCATCCAGTTGGAGACGTTCGCCCCCGGCGAGGCTCAGATTGTCTCCAATGGCTCCAGGACGTCGTCCGTACAGGTCACGCTCCAGAGGCTGGGTGAGGGGCCCTGTCTGGTGTGTGTGTGTGGGGGGGTCCCATGTCCACCTCTAGGGACTGCTCCACTCAGAGGAGAACAGCCTGCTAGTGCTGCCAGCTAACGGAGTTGCTCTTTGAGCTCCAGTGGGTAGAGGTCTGCGCTGCAGGGACAAAGACCCCGGGTTCAAGCCCCGCTGGTGACCCAGGAGGGTTGCTACAAAAGGGAGCCCTTAAAGCACAGGACCCCCATGACTGAAGGCGCCATGAGCCCTCTTGGGGAGCTGACAGCAAGTGTGTGTGTGTGTGGGGGGTAAGGCTGAATTCGGGGGAGCTGGATTCTGGGCGGACTCAGGGCCTGACTTCTGAGTGAGCTGGAACATGGGGTGGGAGCAGATTGCGGGCGGGGGGGATGGGAGTGGAGTAGTGTGGGGGAGGATGGTTGTTGCCATCACTGGGGCATCATTGCCTCTTCTGCTCCCTCTCTGTCCGGCAGAGAAGCCCTACATGGTGACGCACCCCGAGTCCAAGGTGCGGGAGGCAGGCCAGGGCGTGACTCTCTGCTGTGCAGCCTCCGGCACCCCCCTGCCCACGAAATATTACTGGTGAGTTGCAGGAACTGGATGAGCCAGCCCTTGTATGTGTGTGTGGAGGGTGGGGCTTGGAGCAGTGGGGGGGTTGTGGGGGGGCTAAAGGGGGGTTGGGTGTGAGGGGTGGTGGGGCTTGTGTGTGGGGGTTGGAGGGGTGGTGGGGGTTGTGGGGAAGGGGTTGTGTGTGGGGGTGTGAGGGGTGGGGGGGGTTGGGGGGGGGGGGGGGGTTGTGGGGGGGGGGGTGTTGGTGGGGGGGGGGGGGGGGGTGGGGGGGAGGGTGTTGTGGGGGGGGGGTGGGGGGGGGGGGGGTGGGGGGGGGGAGAGGGGGGGGTGGGGGGGGGGGGGGGGGGGGTGGGGTGGGGGGGTGGGGGGGGTGGTGAGGGTTGTGGGGAGGGGGTTGTGTGTGGGGGTGTGAGGGGTGGTGGGGGTTGGAGGGGTGGTGGGGGTTGTGGGGAGGGGGTTGTGTGTGGGGGTTGGAGGGGTGGTGAGGGTTGTGGGGAGGAGGTTGTGTGTGGAGGGTTTGAGGGGGGGGGTGCATGGAAGGGATGGGTCTGTGGTACAGGGGAAACCCCTCTAAGAGCCGTCCAGCCGGCTGTCCGGGCAGCAGGCACGACCCGCTGCTCCAACCCCCGAGTCGCTGACGCTCTCTGCTTGCCGGTCTCCCGCAGGTACCACAACGGGACGCTCCTGGACCGGAAACTCCACAAGTACAACAGCAGCTTGGTGCTGCGGGACCTGGAGCTGCACCAGGCCGGATTCTATCACTGCAAAGCTAGCACTGACGTGGGTGCCATCAAATCCTCCCCCGCGTTCCTGACCGTGGCTGGTGAGTCCCGGGGTGGCCGCTGGGCGGGAGACGGGGTGGCTACCCCCAGCTCACCCCGGGCGGCCATTGCACTAGTGCTCTTGGGGAGAGCCGGGGAAGGAATCTCCTCCAGTCATGAAGCCCATTGATTGACAGGCCATTGACTCTGGTTAGAGACTTTCCAGTGACACCAGTGGAGGCTGGATCAGAGCCCAGGCTGCCCTCAGGGTAGAGCCTGAGGCCCTGAGGGGGCAAGAAGCCGGTTGAGTAGCAGAGGGCAGCTGTGGTGAACCCGGCACCGGCCAAGCCAGAACTGGGAGCTGCTGCAGGACGAGCTGGAGCTCCCGGCTAGGCTGTGACGTGCTCCTGTCCTCTGGGGGGCTGGCACAGGGGACGGCCTGTCACCTACGCTCCACAGCAGCTTGACCCCAGGGCTACTTGAGGCTGCCAGGCCTCCACCCAGTCTGGTTTATTATTCTAGGGTTGCTTCCGCCACTGGATCCCAGGTCAGCCTAGGGTGACCAGATGAGAGATGTGAAATATCGGGACGCGGGGGGGGGGGGGGGGGGGGNAAAAACCCAACAACCCAAGAGCCGGCGGCGGAAAGAACAAAAAAACCCAAGAGCCCCGGAGCATAGGAAAAATTGGTGGGGGCTGAGCACCCACCGGCAGCTCCACGCCCCGCCCTGCCCCGCCCCAGCTCGCCTGCATCCTGCTTCTCCCCCTTCCCTCCAGCACTTGCGCCGCCATACAGCTGATTAGCGCAAGCCTAGGAGGGAGGGGGGGGAGGAGGAATGTGGCGTGCTTGGGGAAGAGGCGGGGTCAGGGCGGGGATTTGGGGAGGGATCCAATGGGGGAGGGAGGGGGCGGAGTTGGGGCAGAGTTGGGGCGGGGGGGCATGAGCCCCCTCCGCCTATGCGCTGGAGGGCAAAATATCAGGACAAACAAGTAAATATCGGGACAGTCCCGATAAAATCGGGACGTCTGGTCACCCTAGGTCAGCCGCTCAGCAGCGTGGGGGCTGGCTGCCCAGAGGGATTGGGGGGGGCAGGGGCAGGCCCTAGCAATCCGACTCAGGGTGAGTCGTGCTTTACCCCTTGCTGTAGAAGGAGCTGGGTGCTACTCACCCTGGATCGGGGAGGGGGTGTCTGGTGCTCGGTAGGGGAGAGGCCGCTGCGTTTCGCACCTCGGGTACCGGTCAAGCGCAGCGGAGGGATTTCCTCTCGCAGCCCCTGACGTGACTCTTCTCTTCTCTCCCCGGCCCAGGCCAGGGAGAGCCGAGCTGCAAGGCCGAGCCGGAGGAATACCTCATCAAGCTGCCCAGCGAGTGCTTCCAGGAGGCCGGGCGCTCCCCGTACTACAACGTGGGGCGCTGCCCCGACGTCCGCTGCGCCGGGAGCCTGAAGGACGAGCTGCAGTGCCGGGACGGGGCGGGACACTGCTGCAGGGTCCGGCGCATGGAGGTGCGGGAGATCCACTGCGCTGGCTCCGTCCTGCCCGTCAAGGTGGTGGCCGAGTGCGGCTGCGAGAGATGCGCCCGGCCCAAGATCCTGGTGCACGGCCGGGTGACGGCGGCCGATGACGGGGAGCCGCTGCGCTTCGGCCAGATCTTCCTGGGCAAAGAGAACATCGGCTTCACCGGCTACAAGGGCACCTTCACCATCGACGTGCCCCCGGACACGCGGCGGCTGGTGGTCCGGTTCGTGGACCGTCTGCAGAAGTTTGTGGACTCGGTCAAGGTCCTGCCCTTCGACCCCCGGGGCGGCGCCGTCTACCAGGACATCAAGGTGATGCGGAAGAAACAGCTGGTGGATCTGGACCCCACGCAGGCCAATACCATCCTGCTGGGGGAGCTGGAGGGCCAGGAGCCGGTGGGGGAGATGGTTATACCAGCTGGCTCCTTCCTCCGGCCCAACGGGGAGTTGTACAATGGCACCGTCAAGGCCAGCGTGACCTTCCTGGACCCCCGGGACGTCACCACGGCGGCCGCTGCCTCCAGCGACCTCAACTTCGTCAACGCCGAGGGGGATCTCTTCCCGCTGAGGACCTACGGCATGTTCTCCGTGGACTTCCGGGAGAGCCAGTCCAACCAGGTGCTGCAGACGGGCCGGGTGGAGGTGCGGGTGGATGCGGAACAGATCCGCATGCCCGAGCACCTCCAGAAGATGAAGCTGTGGTCCCTGAACCCCGAGACAGGCCTGTGGGAGGAGGAAGGCGCCTTCCGCCGGGCCAAGGAGCGGCGGGGCAAGCGGGAGGAGAGGGCCTTCTTGGTCGGCAACGTGGAGATCCGGGAGAGGCGGCTCTTCAACCTGGACGTGCCCGAGAGCCGCCGCTGCTTCGTCAAGGTCCGGGCCTACATCAACGAGAAGTTCATTCCCAGCGAGCAGCTGGAGGGGGTGGTCGTCACCCTCATCAACCTGGAGCCCGAGCCCGGCTACTCCTCCAACCCCCGGGCCTGGGGGCGCTTCGACAGCGTCCTCACCGGGGCCAACGGAGCCTGCCTGCCGGCCTTCTGTGACGGCCAGCGGGCCGACGCCTACACGGCCTACGTCACCGCCACCATGGGCGGGGAGGAGCTGGAGGCGGTGCCCTCCAGCCCCAAGCTGAACCCCAACGCCGTGGGGGTGTCCCAGCCCTACCTCAACAGGCTAGGCTACCGCCGGACGGACCACGACGACCCCCGCCTCAAGAAGACGGCCTTCCAGATCAACCTGGCCAAGCCCAACCCCAACAACATCGACGAGGTCAACGGGCCCATCTACGCCTACCGGAGCCTGAGGGAGTGCGAGGAGGCGCCGGTTGCCGACAACCACTTCCGCTTCTACCGGGTGGAGGTGGACAAGTATGAGTACAACGTCGTGCCCTTCAAGGAGAGCGACCTGGCCTCCTGGACTGGCGACTACCTGTCTTGGTGGCCCAACCCCCAGGAGTTCAGGGCCTGCTACATCAAGGTGAAAATCAGTGGGCCCCAGGAATACATGGTGAGGTCCCGGAGCGTGGGCGGCAGCCACCCCCAGACACGCGGCCGGCTGTACGGCCTACGGGACACCCGCAGCGTCCGGGACATGGAGATCTACAACACCTCGGCCGCCTGCGTGGAGTTCAAATGCAGCGGGATGCTCTTCGACCAGAGCCTGATCGACCGCACCTTGGTCTCCATCGTCCCTCAGGGCAGCTGCCGCCGCACCGCCGTCAACAGCCTCCTGCGGGAGTACCTGGGCCGCCACCCGCCGGTGGTGGAGAACAACGACACCGCCGTCTTCAACATGCTGGCGCCTGTGGACCCGCTGGGCCACAACTACGGCATCTACACGGTCACCGACCAGAACCCCCGGCTGGCCAAGGAGATCGCCATCGGCCGGTGCTTCGACGGCACGTCTGACGGCTTCTCCCGGGAGATGAAGTCCGACGTGGGCACGGCCCTGACCTTCTACTGCCAGGAGAAGCCCGTCACCCGGCAGAGCTTCTTCCAGCGCCTGCTCAGCTCGCCCGCAGACACCCTGACCGAGATCCGCCGCGAGATGAGGGGCAACGAGCAACTGCGGGCCCCCTCCCAGGTGGTGGCCTACCCCGCTGGCCTCAGGACCAGGATCTCCACCCAGACCCGACGGACCCCCAGCAGCCGGAGAAGGATGGGCCTGATCCGGGCTCAGCAGTGAGCGGCACCAGCACTGCTAGCCCCCCCCAACTCACACATGCCCCCCACACTCCCATTCTGGTTTAAAGACCCTTTCACAACATTCCCTGGGGTCCCTAACGCAGAGCACCACCTTGCCCCCCTCCCAAAGTGTCCCCCCTCTCTCCCCACCCAAGTCACTGTCCCCCCAAGGCTTCTAGCTAAACTCCGCTAGTGCCCATGGGGGACGCCAGCCCACAGACTTTCCTCGCATGAAGTGTCGGCGTGGGGTGGGGGGACCCTTGTTCCCTATCACTAGAAAACTCAGGTGGGGGAAGCACCTCGTGGCTGGGAGTAGGGCCCAGAGCGGGACAGTCAGCATCTGTCGCTGGTCTCTGCAAAGCGGCGACTCCCTGCTCCGTTCTCGCTGGCTCTGTGGTAACATCCCCCCCCCCCCCCCCCCCCCCCGGGGCTCTCAATGGCCCTGAACTAGCGCGGGCAGGGTAGGGCTGGCGCCCCGTGTTATCCACCCCCTGAGCTTCCCAGCATTCATGCGGTTAGCTCAGCGCCACACGTCTGCTCCCAACCCCTGCTTTGCTCCCTGCCCCACCACAGGCGGACCTTGATGTCTGTGTTTGGGGAGCAGCGCCAGTCTGGCCAACGGGGCTGCGCATGGAGGGGCCAATTCTGCCCCTGCCTGAGGCTTTCAGTTTGGGGGGGGCAATACCTCCCATTCACCCTCCCCCAAACTATGCCCATGCTCCCCACCGCTTGCACCATGCACTGGCTGGGGCCAGCAGAGAGCCAGAGGATGGGTTCTGTTACTTACTTTGACCCAGCCATCATATGCTACAGAGGACGCTGTCAGCGCGAGGCGCACAGACCCTCGCCTGGCGAGAACCAGCCCCTGAGGTTATTTTTTAAACAGGATATTTCAGTGGAAACAGGTGAATTTGACAGGAATAGCATCCCTCAGGGGTGCTGGCAAGCCCCGCCCTCTGTGCAGCAAGAGCAGTGTCTGAAACTGACTAGAGACAAAGGTGAACCTGACCAGCAGCCCCTGTTTTCAGGTTGGGAAAGTGAACAATGTGGAGAAGCAAATTAGATATTTTTACATCCTTCCTGTGTTAATATTAACGATCTAAAGGGTGATTAGCGCCGCAGCTAAGGAAACCCATAGACACAGAGCCTGACAGCATCCTCTTCAAGCATGAAATGCTTCTATTTGGGTCAGTGCAGAACAGGCCGGAAACTAAACCCCCTTGGATGTGCTAAAGGGAAAGGAAGAAAACTAGAAATTTGGCATTCATTTCATAGCCCCCACACCCCCCTACCTCCACCCCTGCCAGGGTACGAAAAGCAACAGAATTATAAAGCAAAGCAAAGTGATTCTCCCCTAGAATAGACCACAGGACCCCTAGATATGGGCTTCTCTACAGCAGCACCGGCGGTTGGTACCAGCCCGTTTTTTCAAGCAATCTTTTCTTTGGTGGGTGGCCAAAAATTAAAACCAAAATTATTTTCTTTCCTAATTTCCTATGGGTTGGCTGGGTAAAATACGTCCTCCCCACATTTGGTAACGACGTTCCTCCCCTCCGGAAAAGAGGGGAAATTAAGAAAAAGTGTGTGTGTGTGGGGGGGGGAAATGCCCCTTGGCAAACAGACCCTGAGCAGGTTTCCATGCCAGAACTGGATACGGCACATACCTGCCCCCACTTGACTCTCTGCGCCAGACAACCTTAATGTGCAGTGATTTGCAAATCTCCGGCCTTGTGTCCGTAGCAGCTCCCCACCCTGCCCAGCCAGGGACCAGCCCACACCACAGCTGGCAGCTCTGCTTGGCTGGATCCAGGTCAGTGTTGGTCCATTGAACTTTCAGTGCAATCGGCCTGAATTAAGGCAGGGACCTGTCTCCCAGCCAGGCTGCTCCTCGTGTGTCAAAACACAGGGGCAGGGTTCTGCTAGGGACAACGGTCTGTGCAGGACGGTCTGGTTTGCCAAGGCATGTCGATAAATGGTGCAGATTTGTACATTATTTATTATAAAATATATGGTTGCGTTTTCATCAGTCTGGACGAGGCGTGTCCCCGGGCGCCGCGCGGTCTCGGCCCAAGCTGGGCTGGAACGCAGGTATCGGCCATGGCCACAGTGTGCGCGCGCTCGCTGTCTCTCAGCAAAACGGCTCGGGCCTTGGGTCCCTCTTGTGAGGTATTTCCCAAGCCGTGGCTGGTCCCAGCCGGAACTGGAGGAATCTGAGTGTCTGCACGGCACAAAGCTGTAAGCCCTGCGGTGAGGCTGGCCCCAGGGAGCCAATTGTGGTACCGCTCTTAGAGGGATGATTGGGCTGTAGCATCTATCTCCCTGGGATCCTCAGAACCATCCATTCACCAGCAACCCAACCTCCCGCCCATTCACCAGCAACCCAACCTCCCGCTCACCCGCCCATTCACCAGCAACCCAACCTCCCGCTCACCCGTTCATTCACCAGCAACCCAACCTCCCGCCCATTCTGGAATCCAACCTCCCGCTCACCCACCCATTCACCAGCAACCCAACCTCCCGCCCATTCACCAGCAACCCAACCTCCCGCTCCCCCGTTCCTTCACCAGCAACCCAACCTCCCGCCCATTCTGGAATCCAACCTCCCGCCCACTCACCCATCCACCAGCCACCCAACCACCCGCCCATTCACCAGCAACCCAACCTCCCGCGCACCCACCCATTCACCAGCGATCCAACCTCCTGCCCATTCACCAGCAACCCACCCTCCCGCTCACCCACCCATTCACCAGCAACCCACCCTCCCGCCCATTCTGGAATCCAACCTCCCGCTCACCCACCCATTCACCAGCGATCCAACCTCCCGCCCATTCACCAGCAACCCAACCTCCCGCTCACCCGCTCATTCACCAGCAATCCAACCTCCCGCTCATTCACCAGCAATCCAACCTCCCACCCATTCACCAGCAATCCAACCTCCCGCTCATTCATCTGCTCATGAAGTCATCTAGCCCCTACCCAGGCACTCCATTCACCCATTTCTTCACTCCACTTGCCCACCTACTCATCTTTCCACACCTAGGCTTGTTCATCCACCTCGTCCTCCCATCCATGTCCACCCCCATCCATCCACATGGCTACTCCCTCATTCATCCACACACCCGTGCCAGAGGTCCTCCCCCACCCATCCAGCCACATCTCCCCACTCATCTATTGACTTATTCCTCTGCCCACCCAGCCCAACACTCGCCAGCTCTCCTAGCATCTAATCATCAGCCACTTTTTCCCCATCCTCCAACGTCACCCGGGTTTGCCTGCATCTCACCGATGGTTCAGGACCCTAGCCAGGTCAGAAACAATGCGCCAGCATCCCCGTCACTCACACTGGTGTAAATCAGGAATAATTCCCATGCCCTCGATGCAGACACACTGGGTAACACTGATGTGAGAGGAGAATCAAGCCCAGTGGCTGGGGGTGGGTCAGTTCCTTTGCTGCTGTAAACTGGTGCAGCCCCAGTGACGCCAATCACACAGCACCAATTTATAGCTGGGGACCGGCCCCCAGCGGTGTCAGCTGGAGCTGGGCCCATCGACACTAGCTGGGGCTCTGTCCACAGAGCCAGTCTCTGCCCCTGTCCCCTCAGTCTTGGCCTCACTTGCCAACACATTGTGACATGTTCGCAGCCAGCTCCGGGGCTGGGCTGCACATTTAATCTTCCAAACTGCGGCTAGCTTGTGGCAATAAGCCGAGGCCGCCGCGGGCGGTTGCCCGGCCCCTGCACCACCTCCCGGGGGTCTGACCACGCTGGAACGTGGCAGGAGTTTCTCTAAGGGTTGGAGGACACCGGCGCCTATGGCGAACTAGCCGCAGTGTGTGGGTCCCCCAGGCGGGGCTGATAGTAGCCACAACAAGTGGCATTGGGGCATTTCAACCTGTGTGGCTGGACCCCGGGGGCCTCCCACCGCATCACTGTGGCTTGTTCAGACCATTGAATCACTCACCATCCATGAGCCTCATCCACCCTCACGTCCCCCCGGTCACCCCATTCACCAACCCAGCCTCCCAGCTTGGGAACACAGCTGTTCACACACTAACCCCACCACCCAGCCAGGCTGGAACAAGCCAGTGGCCCCTCTGCCCTAGCGACAGCACAGTTGCGATCAACCACATGGGTTGCTTCAGGGAAGCACCTTGATGTCCTGCTGGGAAGTTGGGAATTACGGGATTTGGTACCTTCCACTTAAGTCCAAGTGTCCTGAGTGCGGGGGCGGGGGGTGTAAGTAGCTCCAGACCATCCAATGGGCTGCGTGGAATGAGTTTAGCGGGTCTCAGACTTGCCTGTGCACAGGGGCCCAGATCACAAAAATCCTCCACCAGCAGCTAATCCAGGGGTAGGCAACCTATGGCACACGGGTGCCGAAGGCGGCACGCGAGCTGATTTTCAGTGGCACTCACACTGCCTGGGTCCTGGCCACCGGTCCGGGGCGCTCTGCATTTTAATGTAATTTTAAATGAAGCTTCTTAAACATTTTAAAAACCTTATTTACTTTACATACAACAATAGTTTAGTTCTATATTATAGACTTATAGAAAGAAACCTTCTAAAAACATTAAAATGTATGACTGGCACGCGAAACCTTAAATTCGAGTGAATAAATGAAGCCTCAGCACACCACTTCGGAAAGGTGCCGACCCCTGTAATCAGAGCCGTGGTTGCTGGCTCTGAACTCTGTTCCTCCCACAAGCAGTGGTAGCTCCAGGCCAGAGCTGGGGCATGTTGCTGGGTGGGGGAGGAGCCCACCCTGTCACGGCCAGGGCTGTGGAGACAGGCCGTCAGTCTCACACCGACATATTTCACTAGCATGGGATTTGCACTAAGAGTGTGGCTCAGCTCTTACACTGCTCTGTGGTACCCGAACCTGCCCGGGAGCTAGAGCCAGAGCTGAGGGTCGGTCCCCAGGCACCGTGCACCCCCCCGGTCAGCTCACTCCTACTACTGTCCGTCAGACAGCCCCCGCCAATACACACGGCACTCTCCAGCCAGCCGGCCCCTGCACACCCCTCTTCCTAAAGCAGCACCTGCCATGCAGAGCCCCCTGGCAGCCCAGACGTGTAGGTCCCAGGATGTTACACAGACAATGTGGGTGAGGACAGAAGTTGGTCCAATAAAAGATATTCCCTCACTCACCTGTCAGTCTATATCGTCACCGATACACACGCCACTACCTAGCCATCCATCCCCCATACACAGCCCTCTCTCTAATCACCAGGCCGGTCGGTCTATCTATCTATCTATCTAGCCCCATCCACCCCCCCATCTATCTATCTATCTATCTATCTATCTATCTATCTATCTATGTATCTATCCCCATCCACCCTCCTATCTATCTATCTATCTATCTATCTCTCTATCTATCTTTTTATCTATCCCCTTCCACCTTCCTATCTATCTATCTATCTATCTATCTATCTTTCTATCTATCTACCTATCTACCCCCTCCCCCCCCCCATCTATCTATCTATCTACCTATCTATCTATCTATCTATCTATCTATCCCCATACACACCCAGCATCTATCTATCTATCTATCTATCTATCTATCTCTCTATCTATCTATCTATCTATCTATCTATCCCCATCCACCCTCCTATCTATCTATCTATCTATCTATCTATCTATCTATCTATCCCCATCCACTCCTATCTATCTATCTATCTATCTATCTATCTATCTATCTATCCCCATCCACCCTCCTATCTATCTATCTATCTATCTATCTAGCCCCATCCACCCCCCCCTCTATCTATCTATCTATCTATCTATCTATCTATCCCCATCCACCCTCCTATCTATCTATCTATCTATCTATCTATCTAGCCCCATCCACCCCCCCATCTATCTAATCTATCTATCGCCATCCACCCTATCTATCTATTAATCACAGTTAACTCAAGCGATTAACTCAAAACAATTAATCGCACTTATAACAATAGAAACCAATAGAAATTTATTAAATATTTTTGGATGTTTTTCTACATTTTCAATGTTGATTTCAATTACAACATTTGGTCCTGCTTTGAGCAGGGGGTTGGGCTAGATACCTCCTGAGGTCCCTTCCAACCCTGAGATTCTATGATTCTATGAACACGGAATACACAGTGCACAGTGCTCACTTTATATTATTATTTTTTATTACAAATATTTGCACTGTAAAAATGATAAACAAAAGAAATAGTATTTTTCAATTCATGTCATACAAGTACTGAAGTGCAATCTCGTTATCGTGAAAATGTAACTTACAAATGCAGATTTTTTTGTTTGTTACATAACTGCACTCAAAAACAAAACCGTGTAAAACTTTAGAGCCGACAAGTCCACTGGGTCCTACCTCTTAGTCTGCTAGTCACTCAGACAAACAAGTTTGTTTACATTGACAGGAGATGCTGCTGCCTGCTTCTTATTTACAATGTCACCTGAAAGTGAGAACAGGCATTTGCAGGGCACTTTTGTAGCCGGCGTTGCAAGGTATTTACGTGCCAGATGCGCTAAACATTCCTATGCCCCTTCATGCTTCGGCCACCATTCCAGAGGATATGCTTCCATGCTGATGATGCTCGTTAAAAAACTAATGCGTCAATTAAATTTGTGACTGAACTCCTTGGGGGGAGAATTGTATGTCTCCTGCTCTGTTTTGCCTGCATTCTGCCATATATTTCATGTTATAGCAGTCTCGGATGATGACCCAGCTGCAGCACATGTTCGTTTTAAGAACACTTTCACAGCAGAGTTGACAAAACGCAAAGAAGGTACCGATGTGAGATTTCTAAAGATAGCTACAGCACTCGACCCAAGGTCTAGGAATCTGAAGTGCTGTCCAAAATCTGAGAGGGACGAGGTGTGGCGCATGCTTTTAGAAGTCTTAAAAGAGCAACACTCTGATGTGGAAACTACAGAACCCAAACCACCAAAAAAGAAAATCAACCTTCTGCTGGTGGCATCTGACTCAGATGATGAAAATGAACATGCGTCGGTCTGCACCGCTTTGGATCGTTATCAAGCAGAACCCGACATCAGCATGGACGCATGTCCTCTGGAATGGTGGTTGAAGCATAAATATCTTGCAACGCCAGCTACAACAGTGCCATGCTGTGACAAAGTGGGGGATTTTCTTGTGTTTCCTTGTTTTTCCAATGGTTTGCGTGCAGAGGGAGTGGGACTCAGTGCCCCTGGGTGTTACTGGTTTAACGAGGGGAGGGGAGAGGGAGTTTGTTGTTACACAGGACCGGAGAGGGAACTTGGGACCCCAGCCAATGGCCTGGAGGATGGGTAACCCAGCGACTGGTGACCTGACGACCTGAGGACCCAGCGCAGGAGTCGCAGCCGGTTCTGGCCAGTGGGAGGACAATGGGCTGTGAAGAGAGGACCCCAGTGACCTGACCAGCCGGTTCCAGCCAGAGGGGGCCAGAGGACAGAAGCGAGGAGAAGAGGCCCAGGCGACCCAGTTTACGACCCTGTTTACCTGGAGAGAAGACAATGGGCAGAGGTGGGGCCTGGGGCCGGTGATCTCAGATGCCCAGCTGGGAAGCAGGGGGGTTGGGGCTGGAGAGTGGGGGCAGGCAGAGCCCACCTGGGTGCAGGGGAGACTGGGATGTGCTGTGCTGAGGGAGGCCAGGCCTGAGGCCCGGAGAGTTTCCTGTGCTGTGTTCAACGCTCAATAAACCCTCCTGTGTTACGCTGGCTGAGAGTCACTCTGGGCTAGAGAACAGGGCGGGGGGGGGGGCATCAACCCCTTCGGGGGGTGGAGGCCCCGGGGTCCAGAGCGAGGGGACTCCCTGAGGGGGCCCACGGCGAGAGACAGACGTGCTAAGGCTCAGAGAGGTGTGGCTCCAGGAGGTGGAGGGGCCTAACCCTGAGAGAGAGTGGACCTCTGAGAAGGGCTGTCTCACTGAAAGGGGCACCCCCCACGGACCGCACAGGGCCAAGAGTGGGCACGATCTGTGTGTCCGTGACATTTCAGGTGACATTGTAAACAAGAAGCAGGCAGCATTATCTCCTGCAAATTGTAACCAACTTTGTTTGTCTGAGTGATTGGCTGACCAAGAAGTAGGACTGAGTGGACTTTCAGGCTCTAAAGTTTTACATTGTTTTATTTTTGAACGCAGTTTTTTTTGTACATAATTCTACATTTGTAAGTTCAACTTTCATGATAAAGCGATTGCACTACAGTACTTGTATGAGGTGAATTGAAAAATACATTTTTTTGTTCTTTTAAAGTGCAAATATTTGTAATAAAAAATAAATATAAAGTGAGCACTGTACACTTTGTATTCTGTGTTGCAATTGAAATTAATATATTCAAAAATGTAGAAAACATCCAAAAATATTTAAAATAAATGGTATTCTATTGTTGTTTAACACGGGATTAATTGCACGATTAATTGTGATTAATTTTTTTAATCGCAATTAATTTTTTTAATAGCTTGATAGCCCTACTCTATCTATCTATCTATCTATCTATCTATCTATCTATCTATCCCCACACACTCTGCTCTCTCTTTCTCTCTCTCTCCCTCTCCCTGTTCCTGGGATTAGCTTTGCTTTGTTCCCCCAACCCATCAATCCCATCCAGACACACAGCTCCCATGAGAGGAACGATCCGTGCCCACCCCTTGCTGCCCAGCCGGCAAGCTCCAAGCCCAGCCATCCCTTGAGTTGAGGTGTGGCCCTGGCTAGCTCTGGTTAAATGTTTCCACTCTCCAAAGGACCCAGAAGCTGTGCCATGAATGGGCTGAACACCCAATGGCCCAGTAACCAGGCACAAAAGCTTGGCATGCCAGGTACCAGTGACTGGTATTAGACTGCCAGGGAAATAGCCTGTGTTCCCTTCAGCACCCTCCGCTGGCAGCTCTGAACGTGTTACGCTTCCACCTGTCGCGGCGGTGGAGAGGCAGACTTCTCACCCGGCCTAGGTCATGTTGGCAAAGGCTGGGACCTGCAGGTCATCACCAAAGCGCCCAGCGCAGCCAGAACCCTGCAGCTTCAGAGGCCTTGGTTCAATCCGGCACCAAAGGAGTTAACGGCAGAGGCACAAAAAATGGTGGGGGCATTTCATTAAAGTGCCTTAATTGTGCTGGATTTAATTGCACAGGAGCCTGGCTCTGGCCGAACTGCGGTGTAATTTGAACAGGGGCCTGGATTCTAAATTTGGGGCTTGGCTGTTTCTACCGCGCCTGGGAACAAAGCTCCGGCGGAGCGAGCTGAGGAGCGGCGTAATTGGGAGTGAATGCGGCAGCCTGGAGGCCTGCCCCCGAGGTCACTGGCTAAATCAGTGCCAGTGAAGTGCCTCTGCTGCCTGAAAAGCTCATTCAAATTCCTGGTCGGTGCTTGCCCCTCACGCCCATGTGGAGAAGTGTGAAGTTAAGGACCTTTTCATGGGAATAAAGGTGACCGAATTGGGCCTGATCTCATTATATCACTGGCTTCGATCTACCCAGGAGCATAAACCCAGCGTTGCCTCAGTGCGGGGGTTGGGAAGTTGTGGGGGCTATTTCCGGCTCTGACACTAATTTCCTGGGTGACCCTGGGCAAGTCACTTGCCCACTCTGTGCCTCAGTTTCCCCCTCTAGCACCAGTGGCCCACGTCCCGAAGGGTTTATTAGTTTACTAGCAGCTGCAAAGTTCTGGGAGGCATCGGCTTGTTACTGGCTTCTGAGGAGGACTGGGATGTTGATAAAGCTTCAAAGAAAAAGAAACAGACCAATTTCGGCCCAAGTCTCCTTGTGTTTATAGGTCGAAAACCCCCTTCTCGTCACAGGGCGATGTTTTCCCTTTTCAGCATGGTTTGGCCGGGCTGAAGCATTTTTCCGGCCTGACTCTCCATGCTGCCCTTTGCCAGATCAAAGGGGCCGGGGCAGCCAGTGGGGCCGAGATAAACGATTCACAAAGCTGCCTCTTAATGCTTTTCAAATGAAAGGTGCCGGGGCCGGGCCAGGTCACCTCACCAGGCTGCTGTGAAGAGCGCGCCTCATTGCTGCTCAGAGGAAGCCATTTGCAGGCCCAGGGAACTCTCCGGCGCTCATCCGCGAGCTACCTGTGGGTACCTGTCTATGGCCTTGTTTGTCTCAGTCCTGGAGCACCCCAGATACAGCTGGCCTGACAGCTGCAGGAGAGACACCAGGGGAGGGGCCTCTGCACACCTTGTGTCTGGTTAATGACCACAATAGCACCTGAGACGATAATGAGTTTAACCCTCTCAGCCCCGCCTCCTGAGGGACGGGCGGGTTGTAATTGCCCATATAGAGACGAGGACCAATTCTCCTCTCACTTCCATGGGTGTAAATCAGGCCTGGCTCTTTGAAGTCAGTGCAGCTGCCCCATAATTGGCATCAGTGAGAAGAGACGGAGGTGCCTAAATCCCTTTGAGGATCTGGTCCTAAGTGACTTGGCCAGCAGCAGCTACTGAGAACAAAGGAGCACCCCCCCCCCCCCCCCCCCCCCAAGAACAATGATTATCCCCCTCCCCTGCTTGGAGAATAATGGAAAATCTCCCTCCCCCATGAGAACAATCACTAGCTCCCTCCCCTCTCAGGGAGATCAAAGGGAGTTGCTGGGGCTGAGCTGCTCTGGAAATTTGCGCCCCCCCCCCCCCCCCCCCCCCCCCCCCCCCCCCCCCCNGCCCTTTCCATCTGTCCCGCCCCCTCAGCGACTGGGCAGTAGGCCCTGGCCTTTGTCACTAGTGCAGATCCCTTCACATTACACACTGCTCCAGCCCCAGCAGATTCCCTCTGCTACAGAAATGCAGCTGCTTCTGGGGTGAGGCACACCCCAGCACAAGTGTGGGAGGAGCAGGGATGCTGGAATTAGAGGTGCTGGGGGTGCAGCACCCCCTGGCTTGAAGTGGTTTCCATCGTTTACAGTTTGGCTGTCAGCACCCCCACAATACAGGGGGAAAGTTGGCCAAGGACAACCAGGTGAACCAGCCCTTGTTCTCACGGTGCCCACGTTGAGCTGGTTTCTAAGGCTTGACCCCCACCCCCGGTGAACTGCCCCCTGGACGGGTGAAGGGCTGGTACGATGCTTTGAACCTGCGGTCCCAGGCAGCCTGGGTCAAACCTGCTGCTGGGATGGCTCCGTTCCCCTTCTCCTCATTGCCAGGGCGTGTTCCCTGAGCCGTAGCGGGCAGTGCGTGTTCCTCAGCCACGGAACCCATGCACGGGAAGCTGACTGTGCAGAGGCCTCTGGGGGTGCTGGCGACGCGCATCTGCCTCGCTCGCTGCACGTTCTGAGAAGCTGGGATCCTGCCCGATGAGCTGCAGGCGCTGCCCGAGCCATTGGGCTGGGGGGTTTTCCAGGCAGAAAGTGCTCTCCCCGAATGAACGCCAGCCAGTCCTGGAGTCCCACAGCCCCACATCAGCCCCTGCAGGGATCCCAAAGCCATGTCAGCCTGGGTGCACCCTGCCATGAAGGAGGGAGACCCCAATACACAGCACTCGGCTGCCCCAGATCAGGGGATGCAGAATCTCATCTGCTCCTTGAGTGGCAGGGAGCTCACTCCAGCAGTCAGAGCCGGGGGTTGGAACTCAGGACTCCTGGGTTCGAGTGTTGTTTAATGTTCAGATCACGGGAGACAGGACTCCTGGCTCTATCCTGGCTTCAAGCCGGGGGGACGGTAATGTCTGGGGAATTAGGAGCCAGGACTCCTGGGTTCTATCCTGGCTCTGGGTGGGTGTGTGCTCACAGCAGGGGGACTCCTGGATTCTGACACTGACTTGCTATGTGACCTCAAGCCAGTGTCTTTGCTGCTCTGTGCATCCTTGTCTCCATCTCTAACGGGTCTGGGGGATGTAGTGCCAGTGGAGAACTGTTCTCTCCAGGGACCCCTGCAGAGAACGTCCCTTCCCCACCAGCCCCCTTGTGCACCCCTGCATGCATGGTGTCTGGTGCTCCAGGCAGGCCTCCGAGGAGTGCCCAGACACGAAGGCATGTCCTGCCAGTGCGTGAGCGGGGCTGCAGCCTGGGCTGGACCTAGTCCCGAATGGAGAGGGGAGGAGGTGTTTGCAGAAGAACGGTGGCTGAATAGTTTGGAGTGTGCGTCACTGACCTCAGAACCTGTGGGGACGGCGAGGGCTGGTGTTGAACAGATTAGCACTTGGGATTGTTTTCCCCCATCCGTTTGGCTTTGTCAAAGGCCCTTACAAACGCGGGGGCAGATGGACGTGAAAGCTACTACAGCTTTGGGGTTATTTATTTTAACTTACTATGAACAAAGTGGTACTATAAAAAGGTCAGCAGGAACCCAGGAGTCCTGGCACCAAATCCTCCCCTGCTCTAATCACTAGATGACACTGCTCTGCCAGAGACAGGGACAGAACTCAGCAGTCTTGGTTCTCACACTCCCTGCTCTAACCACTAGACACCACCCCCTCCTAGAGCCATAGACAGCACCCAGAAGTCCTGGCTCCCAGGCCCCAGCTCCAATTAGTCTGATCCAGACAGAAGCCAAAGGCTATTGGGCTCAGAGGGGGTGCCCTGTTTGGTTCCCACCTCCCCATCTCTCGCTCCAGGGCTGGTGATCAGATCCGGATGGACGCAGCCTAGTGCAAATGCAACACCTCCCAGCGCAGAGCCCAGGGTGTGACGGCTGGCTGGCCCCGCTGCTCTGCAATGACGGAGGAATGCTATATGTTGGCCTGCTCCCAGGGAAGTCTCTGGGGCTTAACAGGGGCTGTGAGGAAAAACAAGCAGGAAGGAAGAAGAAAGACCCAAGATAAGCTGTTCTCCACAAACACTTGAGGGTTGTTAAGAGACAATGCCCAGGCTGTTAGCTGGGAAGACTTTATCTCCTCCCTTGCAAAAGCATGGCCAATGCCCAGGGACATGGAATAACAGAGGAATGCTGGCAGCTTCAAAAGCGGGGCCTCCTAAGAGAGGGGGCATTGTTTGGGGGCACCAGAGGGAGACACAGGTACCCGCTGGGGTGGCTGCAGCGGCTAGGCCTACCTTGGCCACCATCCTAGGGGAGCAGGGTTTAGGTACGACAGACCTACAAGTTGACTGTTTGTTGTTTTAAAATCCTCCCTCTAGGAGGCTCCGTTCCCGGTTAAGATAAAGACGGCTGGGTAAGGCTGCCCACAGGTGCCTGACGGGGTGCTAAACCTGTCTGGACCTGCTGGGGGAGTGCGGTGGGTACCCAGGGCGGTCAGCAGGGGAATGCATGATCCCACCCCAGCAGAGGTGAAGGCACGAGGCCTGGCCCCCGGGCCGGTGCACTCAGAGGGAGCACAGAGGGGACAGGTGCCCTGTAACGGTGACACACTCACCTCCCCATCGGTCTGCCCCAGGTACGGCCCGTAGCCCCCATGCGCCGTCCCACGGCGGCCAGCTGTGACCCGACGTCCCCCAGAGCGGCCTTCACCAGAGAGACCCAGCGGGGTGTTTGCTGCACAGCGTGAGCTACCCCGGCTCAGCACGCGACTGTGGGGGCAGCTGTCTGGCTCCCGGGAGCCTGCCCCAGGCAGAGCTGCTCTGCTGACAAGGGACTCGGTCCTTCCAGCAGGAAACCAGGCTGCTGGAAACAAGGGGAAAGAAACCCCCACGCCGCTCCAGCCGGCTGGGGTTTGCCACATACCCAGCAGTGCAACCAGCCATGCAGAGACGCGGCTCCCTGCTGCGTCCGGCTGGCACCTTCCTTTCCCTGGCTCTCAGCTCCTCTGTCTCCCCGTTCCGTTCACAGATCACTTGGGAGAGCAGAAGAGAAGTGACTCCTTCTCTGTGGCTTTAGTTTATTTTTCAGAGGGGTTTGGGACGATCTCATCGAATCTATCCCTAGTTCCTAGTCTTGCTCTCTCTCTGGCATGTCTAAGGCCCTGTGGTAGCTGAACCCCGACACACCAACTGCCCTAGGAGCATTTATCTCCCAGTCACGGTCTCCTCTGTCTCTTTGCCCATCACAGATTTTTCCTCCCAGCTGGGCTGGCCCGGCTGCGCCAGCCCCTGATCAAAAGCTCCTGATCTATAAACATCCAAGTGGCTTTGCGTTTCCCAGTCAGCCCCCTGGTGTCTGACGAGCGAGCCCCGTCGATGGGCCACACCGCACGGGTTTGGTCCCACCCAGGTAGCCGATTGCCTGGCCCAGCCCGAGAGGACAGGGTGTACTGGGGGGCTGACAGGACGGGGGAGTTCAAGTTCCTTCAAGAATGTGATTTCTTTGCAGTTATGATGATGCCAGGAGCCAGCTCTGAACTCAGGAGGTGCCGGGGTAAGGCCCAGCCAGGAGACACACGATCACCACAGAACAGTCCGGGCACTGAACTGTATGGCCAGGACTCGACATACAGCCTAACCCAGCCACCTCCTGAGACACTGCCTCATCCCCTCGGCCCAAGCACCCTCCGCCTAGGGGCTATGGGGGACCCACATCCCGTCACTTGGTGTGTGCCTCCCGGCTCCTGGGGCTTGTTCGCTGGGCCCAGAAGGGCGCCTGGCTCCTGCTAACACACCGCGTGGGACAGTAACTCAGAGCCAAGCGCATAGGACGGGTCAGTCTGTGAGGGGCTCAGCACAGAAGCAAAGCCCCATGCCCAGAGGGGGTGCAGGGGACCCCGGGCAGGGAGGGTTGGGCGAGCAGGGTGGCAGGATGGGGGCAGAGGCAGCAGGGCACGAACTGCAGGCAGCGCTGGGAGCTCAGTGGACAGGCGCTGACTCCAGGCAGCTTTTCGGAAACCCAAAGGGGGGTGGGGGGCGGGGAAAGTCAAACCTTCAAGGGGAAGCTGCACGTGAATGATCATTTGTGCCAGCAGCTCTTTAGTTAGCCCTGCCCTGCGTTCCCGCTGCTGCGCGTCAGCTCAGGCATGTGGGCTCGGCGGGGAGGTTAGGCCCTCCCTGGGCTGCGGGGAGTGGTGGGTGGGTGAACGGGGCTTGTGTTTGGGTGGCAGAAGCAGCCAAAGTCCTGAACTCGCAGCTCTGCAGTCCAGGGCTGAGCATCTCCTGAGGACACAGGCGCCCGCTCGTCTCTAGCAGGTACAGGGTTACGGCAGCTTCACAAACACTGTGAACGGGGGTTCAGCTGAACAGGACCAAGGCCTGCTTGGTCTGGAATAAGAGAGTCCACGTGCAGCTTCATCCCCGAATAACACCATGTATAGCGCCGCTGGGAGAGACAGCTCCTGCCCCAAAGAGCTTACGGTGCTAAGGGACAAGACAGACAAAGGAGAGGGAGGGGAAACTGAGGCACAGAGCAGGGCAATGACGTCACCCAGCAGGTGAGTAGCAGGGTCAGGAACCGAACCCAGGTCTCCCCACTGCTAGTTCACGGCCTTGCCCGCTAGACAACAGCAAACGGGGCCTGCTTCCAGCGAGGGCAGAAATGCCCCGAGTGCGGCTTGACCCCCAGAGCGACAGCTCCAGGGGCTCCCGCCCTTTCCAGGGCGTCCCAGCCCTCACGTGTCCGGTGCCAGCAGTTAAGCTGGACCCAAACTTCACCCCCACCCCCCCGGCAGGGTCACCGCTGTGTGCGGGGGGGTTCATCCAGCTGCGGGGCTGGATATTGTTTCCGTTCCCCGCCGGGCCAGTGCGGGGCTTGAACCCGCAATGAGTCCAAGTCCCTGGCTCTATCCATATGGATGTTCCTAGACACGTCATACAGTTCCCTCCCCAGTGCTGCTCCGTTCGCTGGTGCGCTGGCACGGGCTGAGTGAGGGGCACCCATGGGTAATGCACCCGAAGACTGGGGCTGTTACCCCGTGTTCCAGGCAGCCTCACACCACCTGCACTGCTGCGGCGTCACCGCCCCGGTGCCTGAGTGAGTTAGATTCAAGCTAGCTTGGGGTGCGTCTACACAAGTGCAACACAGATGCACCCTCCGGGCCATAAAGGATCCGTTCATCCTGACCGTGCAATGCGGCTGCAGGCAGCAGGAGAGACAGGGCTGGAGGAGAAGCCCGAGCACTGCTGCAGGGTGAATCTCTGAGCTGAGCAGTCCAGCCGGAGGCTGCGGTGAAGGGTTGGGTGCTGTTTGCCAGCGGGGGACGGTGCCGCCGGCAGTAACACTGAGAAGCTGAGCCCAGCCCATTGGGCCCCCCAGGGCGCCTGAAGGATCACAGGAGCCCCCGCATGTCCAGGGAGCGGGGAGATGCTCCAGCTCCTCACCCAGGAAGCTCTTGGCTCTGCTTGCAGCTCCAAGTCAGAGCAGTAGTGACCAGTGGGTCCCAGGAGGGGGCTGGGCTCATTGTATGGCCCCTCGTGCATTGCTTACGGTTCCCCCTGCGTCCCAGCAGTGCCCCGGAGACTGCGTCCAGATCTCCCGGCTACCCCAAGCCCATGAGACCCCTCCAAGCTCTCCCGCCGCTGGTTGGAACCGGCCTGACACGCATCCCACCCGCAAGCTGAAGCTCTGATGTCATGCTAAGGAACCCTCGTTAAGTACGAAAATAAACTCCCCCGCGGCTGCAGCTCTCCGGGAGATGCAAAACCTCGTGCTCTGGCCTTCCAAGCCACCAGCTGGGACGGCTTTGTCTCTAATCCACGTAATTGCTCCCAGAAACCACGAGCAGCCGGCTCAGAGCTCGCTGGCTGGTTGCTCGGCCCCCAGAGATGCTGCTGAAGGCGACCATCTCTTCCCATGCACCAGAGGGCCACGGCCCAGACCTCGGTGCGGCAGGCTGGGCGGGGAATCTGAGGCGTCGTGGGAGGGAAGGTGACACTCAAGGTGCAGCAGCAGTTCAAGAAAACCCAATGGGCGCATTAGAGAAGGGAGAGGGCGGCTATCCCAGAGGATATTGGATGGGCAATGGCTAATCGGTCCGGCTTTGGTTGCTTCACAGGGAGAGGAGGCTGGGGAGGTGCAGAGATGGGTGTGGAGGCGGGTTATGTAGAGCTAGGCTGGCAGAAGAGTTGGGACACTGACAATTATTGGCTGGCAGGCTGCAAACAGGCTGCTTACCCCCACAGGGGGTCTCTCGCGTGAATGGGCTGGTCCCTGCAGAGAGGATGCTCTTCTCTGGGTTGCACTGTCCTCGTGAGCCGCCCGGGAAATCCAGCAGCCCAGGGCTGCAATGGGGAAGGTCATTGTCCGCTTGGATTCCGGACGGGTCTGGATTAGGAGCAGGCCAATAGCCATGCTGGCGGGGGAGCACGGCGAAGGGCAAGCCAGCCCCTGCTTCAGGCCCTGAATGAGCGCTGCACAGTTCGGGAAGGAAAAGCATCCCCCCCACACCCTGCAGCCCTGCTGTCGGCCACCATTGCAGTCAGGACACAGCGCTAGATAAACCCTGGGTCTGATGTGACCCCGCAGGGCGTGGAGCAATCTCTGGCCCCCGTTACCAGAGGAGCAGAGCCCCTCACACTCACTGATGTATTTCTCCTCGCAGGGACGCAGGGCTGGGTGTTCTCCACAGTCTATTCAGGGAGAACTGAGCTCCGGAGAGGCTAAATGACTCACCCAAGGCCACGCAGGGACTCTGTGGCAGAGCTGGGACAGAACCCAGGGTTCTAACCACTGGATGATCCTGCCTCAGGCACGTGCAATGGCAGACATTCGTCTGGCAGCCAGCACAACTCTGTCCTGCAGGACCCCCTTCCCCCCTCCCTTGGTTAGGGGGCTCTCCCGGGACCAGAGGGTGCCCCTGTGTCTTTGCATCGAGTCCTCCCTTGGGAGGTTTCTGAGCATAGGGGATTTGTGCGTCCTCCCCCCTGTTTTCTCCACTCACCCCTCCATGCCTCTGCACTCCGACCCCTGGAAGTGCTGCCCCGGAGCCAGCCCACAAGGACAGCCCAGTGACCTGCCTCTCCCCACCTTTAGGGGGGCCATGCCATCCTGCGGCACAACGAGAAGACGTCGGTGTGTTCTCGCCTCAGGGAGGAGCTCTCCAAACTCTACCGGGGCCACTCGCACCCCCGTCTCCGGCCCTGCTTGCTGTGCCCCATGGGGAGCTGCTAAGCAGCAAAGGCTGAATGGGGGAGCGTGCAGAACCGGGGTCCTAGCGCCTGTCTGCTGGGGGACTCGCTACCGGCAATGCAGGGCTCACCGCCAGAACCCCGTCCCAGGGGGTGGCGGGGAGACACAGACAAAGGCAGACGAGTCCCAGCTGATTCCAGGTCAGTGCGTCTCCCGGCTCCCCGCAGAGACCGGCTCAGCACAGCTCATGAGTTGGCCTGGGGCAGCCCCCTTCTGCCTGCAGCCTCCAGCCCAAACCTTCCCCGCAAGGGCTGGCAGGATCACACCCACGAGCTGCCCTTTGGGGCTAGGCCTTACGCAGCGGCCGAGGAATGAAGGACGAGCCTGCTCCCCAAGGCCAGCGAGAGGCCCCACCCGCCGCGGTTGGGACGTGCCCGACGGGGGCAGCGCCCCGGGACGGCCTTTCCGAGGCTTCGCTGTGCTGCGGTGGCGGTCTGGACCTGGCTGGAGAGGCTGATTCCCTGCCTTTGTTTACCCAGCGCGGTCCAGGGACGCTCCGGGGAGGCCTTGATGAGAAACGCAGGCTCGGGTGGGCCCAGCTGCTTCTCGTTATGGTCAAACAAGTCCAAAATAGAATAATAATAAAATGGGCAAAGGGAAAAAAGGAGAGAGAGAGAGAAAGAAACCAGCTCTCCCCCGCCCTCCCCCTCGGCAATTAGAGGTGGCGGGAGCCCAAGGCACAGGAACGAGATGATCGCCGCGAATCGCCAGTCGCATCCTGAAATGCCACCAAGGCCACCTTGTTGGCGCCACGCGGTGAACTCGATCTGGCCTCCGTCAGAGCCCCTGGGCCTGGGCCGGCCGCAGGGAGCCGCTGCCAGCTCCATGGGACAGGGGAACCCAGCGCCACTTGCCCCCTCATCCCTGCATCTCCCCACAGCCCGTATCTCCGTGCGCACACGGTTTGCTGGGGGGGCGGGGGGGGGACTGCAATACCTGCACCTCATCCGAATGCACCCCTCTTCCTCCCACACCCTGCCAAACAGCAGGGGGTGGGGGCTGGGGGCTGGGGCTGGGGGTCCAGACGCCTGGGTTCTGTGCCTAGCTCCGGGAAGGAGTGTCAGTCTGGTGGGGGAGGGGCCATTAGGACTCCTGGGTTCTCGCTCAGTGAGGGAGTGGCTAGCCCTGGCTGCAGGACTCGTGGGGAGGGGTTCAGGATTCCTGGGTTCGATTCCTGGTTTTGGCACCTCAGGGCTGCTCTAACTACACTCTGTTCCCATGGCTCCCTATGGGCATTGGGAAGCGGAGCCCAGTGCATTCTGGCCATGCCCCCTAGGCTGGGGGCTGGGAGCAGGGCCAGTGCGGAGCCCAGGCAGCCCAAAAGCTGCCATCATGCAGGGAACATGGTGGGCCTCACCCCTTCCCACCGTCGCTAGGGCTCTGTCAGTGCCCGGGTGCGTCGGCACTGGGGCCCGGAGGGTGACATCCGGGGTGGACTGGGCGGGGGAGGAAAGCAGGAGACGCTCTGAGCTCACACATGGGCTAATGCCCCAGGGCTGGGAGGGTCCTGCCAGCCGAGGCCTTGTGCCCTTCTGGGCCCAGCCCTAGAAAGGTCAGAGCAGCAGCTCCCCGGCACAGGGGGCAGGGCCTCGCCCAGGGGCGCAGGAGGAGAAGCAGCCTGACGAGACGGGCTAAAGAGCCCCTCCTCCATTCTCTGCTTCTCCTTGTCTTTCCTTTCAGCAGCCCCGAACCCCCCGCCCAGTCCCCCTTCCCATCGGCCTGGAGGAGCGGGCCAGGGCTCACGGCCACATCGGCTGGGGACCCCCCAGGCAAAGGGGAAATGAACGGAGACCTGAGCGGGGGACCTGTGCCCTGGCTCTGCAGGGTCTGCACTGCTCCCCGGGGCTCTATGTACCCCCAGCCTGGGGGCAGCCAGGCTGAGGTGCTCCCCAGGGCCGCCAAGTGACGGTGCGTGTCTCGCGGAGGGCCCATGCTGGGCCCAGGAGCAAGGATGGTGGCTCTGCCCCAGAGTCCCCGTGTGACCTTGGTAAGTCCCTCGGTCTCTCTGGGCCTCAGGTCGGTCCCATCTGTGCAAAGGGGAGAGTGGCCCTGCCCGGCGGGCACGATAAACCCACTGCTGCCCACGAGGCGCTCAGCTATTGTGGGGCTGGGGGCCAGATAAGTAGCTGAGGGAGATGAGCCAAACAAAACCCCGTTCCCTCTGGGCAGCATGTTCGAGCCCCCTTGGCCACAGAGGCATGACTGAGCTGGAACTCTGATGGGGGGGCGCCCGCTCTTTTTTTAACGTTAATAACGGAAAACAGAGTTTAAATAAAATTAAAGACCCCACTAGGAACATCAACCCAAACCCTAGGCAAGCGAACGGCGGTTAGAGCAGAAGGAAAACATGCCCAGGCAAGGGATGAAATGGAAATCCAGACGTTTTCAAGCTGCAGACTCCAGCCCAAGCTCTGCAGTGAGGCCTCCTGTTTTCCTTCTTGCTAGGGGCTAAAACCTCATGTAACTCATCCCCTGAACAACGGGAAGGAGACGGGCCACAGAGCCACATTTCCAGCCATCCGACAGGCCTTGAACAAACAGCACTGTTCTTAAAACACCACGGCCAAGCCACATGGCAGCGTCCAGCTGGGCTGACGAGCACCTCGGCTACACCGAGCATCTGTCCCTCTCTGTGATCATGGAAGGAGGGTGCTTATTTCTGGTTAGAGATTAATGAATCCCTGGGCGAGCGCCAGCCCAGGAGAATCTGCTTCCAATCACCCAGCGCTTCATGGCCGCCCCTGCTGCAGTGGGGTTGGCTTGCACCAGGCTCAGCACTACACGGGAGTCCTCATAGCACAAGCTGGTCTCCTCTCTCTCTCTCTCCTCTCTCTCTCTCTCTCTCTCTCCTCTCTCTCTCTCCAGAGGTGAAAGTAAGCCGGCACGCCCTGGTCCGGTGTACTGGCAAGAGCCGGTTTGCCGTATCGGGGCGGCCTGGCTTCCCCAGGGGGCAATTTAAAGGGCCTGGGGCTCCCAGCAGGGGCTGGAGCCCCAGGCCCTTTAAATTGCCACCAGAGCCCCACTGCTGGAGCCCTGGGGTAGGGGTGCGGGGCTCTGGGGGCTATTTAAAAAGTCCGGGACTCCCGCTGCTTTTACCGCCCCGGCCCTTTAAATAGGCCCTGGAGCCCCACCGCCACTACTCCAGGGCTCCAGCTGCTATTTAAAGGGCCAGGGCGGTAGAAGCAGGGGAGCCCCAGGCCCTTTAAATAGCCCCCAGAGCCCAGGGGTAGCGGGGGTCTCCAGGGGCTATTTAAAGGGCCCAGGGCTCCAGCTGCCTCTGCCGCCCCGGTCCTTTAAATAGCCGCGGGAGCCCCGGGCTGCTGCTGCTACCCCGGTGGGCGGGGGCACTTACCTTACAGGGTGGGCTGGGGCTGGCTCTGACTCCCTCAGCCCCGCCCCTTCCGCCCTAGGCCCCGCCCCTTCCAGGGGCCAGAGCTGGCCCCAGCGTACCAGTAAGTCACTGGACTTACTTTCACCCCTGCCTCTCTCTCTCTGGTCACAGAAGGCAGATTCCCTTGCCAGAAAACACCATCCCCTCCTGGCATCACCTACGGCAGGGGGCAGTCAACCTTCTCCATCTGGGCACCCCATAGCTGAACCAGGCTGCCCTGTCCCATGTAGCCGGAGTCCCACCCAGCAGCACGGACCCACTGACACCTGTTTGCTTCGCCCAGGCTGAACCCCCCTCACCTACAGGAAGCCTCTTGGGGATTTTGTTCTCCTGGTGCCCAGCAGAGCCGCTCCCCTAGTTAAGGCTGATTGAAAATACCCCCAAGACAACCCTCTGGGTTTCCAATCACCGTGATCTCGACTGGAGCAGGAAGCTGTTAGCTGTGCTCTGTAAAACATCTATAGATCAAAAGTCAGTACCGGCCTCTCATGAATCTTGTTCTTAACGGGCAGATCTCTGCCAGCCGTGAGCTACCCACTCCTGCAAGAATTCCCAGCTCTGTGCACTCTAGTGTGGCGTTAGACGGAAACCCGGCTTCCCATGCCCAGCGAAAGTCGAGCGTCCAGGCCAATGACTGTTTGCGCTGATGGGTTTTGCAGGGTCTATCTGGAGTCGCTGAGATGGACAAATGCAGATGAAATTTCTCTGAGTTGGGATTTTTGACTGGGCTGCCTGTCGTCCACCCACCTGTCTCGCGTTTGTGCCCTGCAACGTTTTCCCACTCCTGAGATCTCGGAAAGTTCTCCGCTCTCCCCTTCTCTTGCTGCCGTTGGGAGCTCACACGCCACACTCTGCATGGGGAAGTGTCTCCTAAATTCCCATAGTGCCCCGCTCCTTGCGCTGCTCCAGCCTGTGCCCATCTTGTGCCAGCGTCTCTGAGTCCCCGACAGGGCCCAGAGCTGTGTGCCCTCCACCCTCCCTGCACCCCTCCAGGCTCGACACATCGTGTGAGACGCTATGACACGTGGGAAGGGGGCATCACCACCACCACAGCCACCGTGTGCGATGTCACAATGACCACCCAGCCCAACGTCGTGCCAAGGCAGCGCTGCACCTGGCCCCGGGCACACCGGGCAGCAAACCACTGCCGAGGGAAGAAGCAGATAGCCAGCTTCGTGGAGCACGTCCGTGCAGCACCCAGCCATGGCCTTTCCCAGCAGGCAGAGAACCTGGGGGGCCGGTCTCTGCTTGGCTTCGCCCAAGTCCTGGTCGGGATATGGAGGGACATTCCCAGGCTGTTACTAATGTCACCGCTTAGTGACACTATGTCCTGCCCGGACTTTCTGCGGCATCTGCTGGACACGTCGGAGCTGCTGCCAGCTGATATTGCGGGGGACGGAGCCAGGCAGCTTCCCCGCTTAGCTGCCTCGTTTCCAAGAGTTACATCTCTGGTCTTCCTCTGCAGCCCTTCTCGCCTCCCAGGCTCCGTGAGCCCCCCGGCCCTTCCTCCAACACCCATTGCTTCTGCCTGCCTCCAGCACTGACCACTTCCCAACCTCCTCACGCAGAACCGTTCCTTGGATTGCACTGGTCCAACATACTAACACCGTCCTCCATCCAGTCTGCCCTGGAGTCGCCTCTCCCCTTCCAGGAGCCCTAGAAAGCCGGATCTCTCTCTCTCTCTCTCCATCCCTAGATCCTTAGCTAGCTGCCTATCTATCTCCTTCCTCCCGAGAGCCTTGCCTGTCATTGTATCGGAGTGCCTGGTAGAGAACATGCCGCTGCCCTGTTTCAGGGAATCCCATGCCATCCTCCCATCTGTACGTTGTGGGCCAGCTCTTCCGAAAAGCTCCGGGGCACCTTTCCAAGGGCTCAGCTTAGGCCAGATGTTTCAAAAGAGCTCAGCTCCCAGCGAGGCCCCTAAAGGATTTTCCCATGTGCTAAGCACTCAACGTGTTGGACTCTTTGTAAGGATCTGGCTGCTCATTTTGGTGCCTAAAGGGGAGTGAAGCCTTGTGAAAACTGGGCTGAGTGTACACTGTAAACTCTCAGGGGCAGAGACCTTGTCCTCAGAGCTGTTTCTCCCAACCAGGTGTATTCTCTCCCGGATGCGTCCAGCTGCAAAATTCCACTCCGCCTGGCCCAGGACCATGGCCCTGCTCCCCTCGCTCAATCTGGACAAACAGTTAAGGAGGAAAACAAACGCTTCCTAGAACATTGTCAAGCGGCGAGACCAGCGACTCCATAAACCTGATCCTCTCGCTTCTTGGCCAAAACAAAAGAACTCTCATTTTTAGCATTGCTCTGTGTTTTATGGCGTTAGCCCCCCCCCCCCTCCACCCACTGGCTATGTCACAAGACAAGGTTCGCATGGATCACAAGTCTCGTCTGGGCCAATCCCTAGGGTAAGCAGGACAGAGATAAGAAACTGACCACCCAGAGCAGAAACCGGCAGCCGGGGAGGTGGAATCTCTGTGGCTTTTGGCTTCTCTTGGCTTTAACCAGCGTCAGGAGGGAGTTTTAATGACTTTGGCCCTATGGGCGAAGAAACCCCTTCTCCGTGCCTCAGTTTCCCCATCTGTGCAATGGGGGTAATAGCATTGCTCTGCCCCACAGGGGTGTTGTGAGGATAAACACAAGATAAGATTAAACATAAGATTATGATACTGCAGTGATGGGGGCCATGCAGGTAACGATGCGGGGTAACGAGAAAGCTCAGGGGAGAGTCTGACTCGCAAGCAGATTTTTAAAGGTACTTAGGCACCTAAAGACTTTTCAAAATCTGGCTCTTAGCTACTAGACTCAACCACAGGAGCAAGGGTAAATAACAATGTTTTTATTTTTTTTTGGTAAAGGACTTTAATTGAAACATCATTCTGTTTATCAAAAGACTCTTCCTGAATGTTTCACTCGACCAAATGTCAAGACTAATTCTAGGTGCAAGACTTGACAGTGAACATTCCACTCCCGGTTGCTTTTCAGATTTATTCTTCAGTTTTATTTAAATCAAGTTATGTCTTAATATCTTAGCATCCCAAAGGATATTATTACGTGAGCCGGGTTATAAAAAAATCCCTTCCCATTTGCCAATTTATTTTTGGGAACCCTCCACCCTAAATCATCCCCCATATTTAGATAATAAATAATAATAATAACATTAAAAAGCACCCTTATGATGACAAGCCATCCATCTGACCAGAGGATTTTTTAAATTTTCCAGATGTTGAAAATCTGACTCAAAAACTGGACATTCAGTAAATATTATTTTGCGGGAGGATGGGGGTGGGATTCAGTTTCACAGCCACACTTCATTTTATTGCATAACAACAATAAAAAGTTTACTGAAAGGGCTATTTTTAAGAGGCCTTTTAGAAAAGGTTTAATGCCAGATGATAACATGGTGTCTTGCTGAAATTCAGACCACAGGCCATTACTAACTGCAGGCAGGAAGCTGCTGGGGCATTATAATGCAACCTGTTCTTAATTATTAATTATTATTACTGGGGAGGTTGGTCTAGGTTTAAGAGGAGGGAAAATGGGAGCCTGGATTCATGAGTGGCTACTTTGATACATGGGGCTAATGAGCCAGTGGTAACCTATGCCAAGGAGGGCCGATCCATACCAGCAGAAATGAAGCTTTTATGTAAATAAATAGTTTCAAACTCTTGTTGCTGCAAAGAAATCCTTCCGACGCAGGCTGTCAGCTCAAGTCTCCAACCAGGCAGCCTGAAACACTTGCTCTGAGCGGTAGAAGCAAGCTAACGTCAGTCATCTCAGCAGGGGCGTTGATTCTGAAACCTAACGATGACGCCATTGTAACTCTCAGCGTGGTTAACTACATCACCGCTGCTCATAGAAGCACAAACCTTGAGATACCCTAAGAGCCTGCTCATATTACCACTGACTTTCCCAGCCCAACTCTGAACCCCGACTCCTAAGGCTTAGCGACACGACAAATGCGTTGCCGGCAAAGCCCCCTAGTGGAGACACAACTTGTACCAGTAAATGGAGTTCTTTTGCCAGGACAGTCAAGCCCCCTCCCTGAACGGCATAACGCTATAACAGCAAAAGAGGCCTGAGCTGCTTCTACACTGGGGCTCCATTGATTCCATTGGTGCAGGATTGGGCCCTCCCTATGCTGTTTGTACACACACGCACACACCACTTACTCCCTGGTAATTAATCGCCCCCTTCCCCATCGTCTCATTCAGCTCACGTGGGATCCCCGTTGGAATTCAAACAAAACAAAGCGTTCGACCGGGGGGGGGGGCAGGGAGCCATGTATGCAGTGGGGCTCGGGGCTTTGTCTCCATTTAATTAGGGTTCGCAGAGCTTTCTGAAGCAACTTTCCATCAGGCTGGGGCGGGACGACGCGCTGCTGGGAAGGGCACAGACACAGCAGAATTGCCTCTGCTCTAGGAACGTCACCCCACAAACCAGAGCCCTCCCCGAGTGCAGACATATCCTTCCCAGCACCGGAGGGTTTGGGGGGCACTTTGGCCTGAACTTGCCTTCTTTAGAGATTTTCGTTTTTCATAGAAGAAGAAGAAATCCATTTTCCAGCCTAAAAAACCCAACTCGTATGCAGGAACCAATGACCCCAGGAATCAAACAGACCCAGCTTTGAGCCTCAGCGTGTCTCAGGGTAGCCGGAAATAACTGCACCCCGAGATGCTTGGAGGGCAGCTCAGAGACTCAGGCTAAGATTTTTTAAAAATTGGGACCCAGATTTTCAAAGGAGACCAGTGATTTTGGGGGCCTCGATGGGGAGATGCCCAAATCGAGACATCCGAAAGGGGCCCAATTTCCAGGACGTGCACAGCACACACCCCCCTCTGAAAATCCCCCTGCATTAGTTTCATTTGAAAATCTTGGTCTGGGCTCCTAAGTCCGTACAGGGGCAAGTAAATCAGCGGCTTGGTTTCCAAAGGGGCTGCGCTGCCAGGGACTTCGGTGGGAGCAGCTGGTTGCTCAGCCCTGCTGAAAATGAGCCCACTTCTTTGGGTGCCTAAATGGGGATCTGGGAGCTGACTGTAGCCCCTACCCCCCGCCCTGGGTTTGAAAACTCCAGCCCACCCTGCCAGCCGCGCTTGCTAAAGGAGAGACCCTGGGTGCGGTCCCGTGCGGATCAGGAAATGGAGCGTAACTGGCCCAGGTTATCACTGCCCCAATGGGTTCCACAATGTCCTTTTTGAGATGAGGCGACCAGCACTGGACAAAGGGTAGGCGCCCCAGGGATTTATACAATGGCATTATGATACTTTTTGTCTTATTTTCCATCCCTTTCCTAATAGCTTTTTGGACCACTGCTGTGCAGAGAACTATCCAGAGCGACCCCAAGATCTCTTAGTAACAGCTCACTTAGAACCCATCACTATATATGCACAAACATCCTTCCTTCCCCCAGACCACTGCACAGCAAGAGACCAGAGAGACATTTCTTCCTGACCCTGCAAGTACCTGAAACTTGAAGACTGGGAGTCTTCCTACTAGTCATGGTGGTCTGTGGCCCTGTAGAGATTACTGTCAGTCTCAGCCTCATCCTTTGCTGAGCTTTGCCTCTAAAGCATCCTGCAGCAGTGAGTTCCACAAGTTAATTATTCCTTTGTGCACTGCTTGTTGTAAGATGGCAGAGCCGCAGAGCAGTTAGAGAAGCTGGGCTCTGAATGCTGATTATGGCTCCTGTCCCTACCAATCCTATTTGATTGCACAGTAACTTGGGCTGAGATCAAGGGACGGTTCCATAGCACCCAAGGATGAGCTCTGCATTTTGATTGAAGAATCAGAGCTAGCAGGGCTGGCAGGCTGCTCATGCTTCATCCGACCCTGTTTGATTGGCTGGTTCCCATTGCCCCCGATAGCTGATTGTCAAATCTTGCAGCTCTCCTGGGCAGCTGGTTCTACAGTTACCATGGTCATAGCAACAGGAGGGCAGAGTCTCTCCTGGCAGAACAGAATGGGACCATGATTGCAACCGCAAGTGTTCAAACTTCATGAGATTTTAAAAAAATGATCATCAACGTGGGGCTCCTTTGACTTTCTGACTCCCGGGGGTTGCACTCGGCTCCCGCCTGCAACCACCAGGGGTGCGCTCTGTCTACAGCCATGGTGGCTGGGCCTCGAGGAGAGGGTGCTGAGTCTGTGGCAAGCCCAGGTGTCGGAGGTAGGTATTTCAGCTCAGGCTGCAGGGGTTTATGCTTTAAGATCCACAGGTCCCAGGCTTGATCCCCACTGCTGACCAGGCATCACAAAATAAAAGCTGGGAGCAAGGGCCCAAGAAATGTCGTGAGATTTGCAATCACGTCTCACACTCACTCTGTGCTGGTTTAAATGACTGCATGAGGTGACAGTGAATCAAACCCATTGAATTAGTTTCAGAGGGGTTGCTGTGTTCGTCTGTATCAGCAAAAAGAACAAGGAGTACTTGTGGCACCTTAGAGACTAACACATTTATTTGAGCATAAGCTTTCATGGGCTAGAACCCACTTCATCGGACGCATGTATATGTATTACAGGGAGCAGATTCAAGCTTTGCGTTCTCACAAACTTACTCCAGTTTTGTTAAATTGGTTTAAACCCCCTGTGCGGGCACCCTCATTTCAGTTTGAAAGCAGCTTATTTCAGTTCCTAATAAACTGAAACTAAACTGAAATGAGCCTGGTTTAAAATGAAATAAGATCATCCATAAAGCCTTCAGCAGCAGTTTAACTAAAGTGCTTTAAAACCCCTGATTAAACTCTGCATGTAGACCAGGGGTAGGCAACCTATGGCAGACGTGCCAAAGGCGGCACGCAAGCTGATTTTCAGTGGCACTCACACTGCCCGGGTCCTGGCCACCAGTCCGGGGGGCTCTGCTTTTAAATGAAGCTTCTTAAACATTTTAAAAACCTTCTTTACTTTACATACAACAATAGTTTAGTTCTATATTATAGACTTATAAAAAGAGACCTTCTAAAAACATTAAAATTTATTACTGGCGCACGAAACCTTAAATTAGAGTGAATAAATGAAGACTCGGCACACCACTTCTGAAAGGTTGCCGACCCCTGATGTAGACAAAACTCTCAGACCTGATCACTTTTATCCCCTACCAGATGTAACCACCGCCACCTAGTGGTGAGGAGACTTTCTCTCTCATTCCTGATCCCCACCATGCCGGCCAGTCCCCCATCATTTCAAAAAATGTATATATTTGACTCAGAAATTAGAGCGCTCCACCCCATCTAACCACAATATTTTGAAATACTTTGGAGGATGGAACAATTATTATTGACTTTGGTTGGGTTCCCCCACCCCACCCCCTCCATTGTGCATTAAAAACTGTCTGCAGGAAAATGTATTTTTTTTAAAAAAAAAAGAAGAGAAAAAGAGGACTTTAGCACACGTACCAGAAAAAAAAGGGGTTTAAATTTCACCACAACGGAACCAAACATGAAGTGAAATTCCGGACTGCGCCACTCGCCAGCACAGGACAGGAACGTTGCCTATTTATTGCCAATTAAAGAAAAAACCGTTTGTTTTACAACTGGGTTCGCTGGACCTCAGACAGAGTTGGATTTTTTATCCTTCGAAGTGACATGGTTTCTGGCAGCCCCGTGGGCGCGCGAAGGATTCAAAGCGCATTCCTCACGGTAAAACCCCCTTTCACCCCTGCCAACCAACAGCCCCCTTTAACAATTTCCTTCTGAAAGACGGAGGGTGACTATATGAAACAGGCCATTTTGCAAAAAAGGGGTTTCTCTCAGCGGATGGCTTGTAGTGGGATCTTAATAAGATTTATGAGGTGCTGGCCAGGGACACCTTATCAATTCCCTGTCCTGCCACAGCCTTGGCCAAGCCACTTAGCCACTCTGTGCCTCAGTTTCCCATGGGGATAACATCCTGCCCTGCCTCACGGGGGTGCTGAGAGGATAAATACTACACAGTAGAACCTCAGAGTGGCAAACACCTCGGGAATGGAGGTTGTTTATAATCCTGTATATGATGGAATCCACTTCAAGCCAAGGGGTGCGGCAGCCCCCCCAGCACCCCTAGTTCCAGCACCTATGGTATCAGCAAGTTTCTGGGCAGCCCATCGCTGGGACATCTGGATGCCTGAGACTTGGTACACAAGGCCCCTCTGGCCTCCCAAGCCCTGGCCCCATGGACAGCGACGGGAGACTGATGCAGAGGGACAAGTGCCCCTGGCAAAATCACCAGCACCCCTTTCTGTGGCACCTCCCCTTTCCCTGGAGGGCAGCCTCTCCCCAGCTGCCATGGGAAGAGCACAAGCCTCACCGGCTGCTGGCCATTTCCACCGAGGAGCAGAGGATCACCTTTCCCATGGTACCCGAGTTCCATTGACTCTACCATGCTACAAACGATAATAATTCATATAAAACAAGAGGCAGGGCGGTTCGTCCCTCTTTTGGCAGCTGTCTGTCTCGGGTACTTTCTGACCCCCATTCCCGGAGCATCTGAGCCCCTCCCACACTTTCGAGATTCGAACCCCAGAGTTACGAACTGACCGGTTGACCATTTGGAACCGGACGTGCGCAATCAGGCAGCAGAGACAAAAACCAACCAAATGCTGGTCAGCTTGGCGCTGTCTTAAACATCAACTACTAAAAAACTAAAGGGAAAGTTTAAAAAAAAAAGATTGGTCAAGGGAAGGAAACTGCTTCTGGGTTTGTTTCATCTCAATTAAGATGGTTCGAAGCAGCATTTTTCTTCTGGATAATCAAGATTCAAAGCTGTGTGAAGTCAATGCTCAGTGGTAAACTTTTGAAAGCACCACCCTGAGATTTTGTTCAGCGTTACGAACATTGATGGTGGAAAAAAACACATGGCAAGGGAAGGGTTAATACATCAACAATGAAAACTAACGCCCTGGGGCGGCCTCCCCGCCCCCTCCTGGGACAGTGTGGGGACAAAGACCATGAAGGGAGATGGGGCGAGCTGGCTAGCGGAACGGGCTGCCCATGGAACTGGGGACGGGCGCTGGAGCGAGTCAGTTCCCATTCGGCTCAGGTTTCTAATAACCAGGTCGTTTCCATCTGTTTAGAGCGCCCCCTGCTGAGCGCCTACCCCCAACCCCCTGCAACACCGCACCCCACCCTGGAGTACTGGGGTCAACCGGAGTGCAAGGGGAGAGCGCCCCCTACTGAGCTCCCTGCCCCAGCACAGCACCCCCTAGCGCCACGCTGGTGCATCGTGGAGAGTAAGGCATGTTAAAAAAGCAGCTATCAGCCTAGAGTTAGCAGAGGGATGGAAAACCGCATTCATCCCGTAGGACGGGGCCACGGCGGGGACCTCACTCCATAGACCTCCGAGGGGAAAGCCGGGAGTCTCCCCCGGGGCCATGTGCACTTCCTCACTGGGGTCAGGGACGGCTGCACATTCGCCTCGCGTTGTTTTCCCACCATGGCACGTTGTCGAAATGCAGCAGCCGCTGGGCGGGCGGATTCCTCAGGAGCCGCTGGGGCTGCCAAAGCAAACACAGGCCGGCTGGCAGACCAGCCCGGCCCAGCCCGGTGTCCAGTTACCACCAAAATAACCAGGAGGAGAATAACACCCCTGTTCAGATTGCAGGGGGCTGATGCAATCGTGTGGGTGGGTGTGCACGTCTGTGCCGGTGTGTCTGAGGGGGGTGTGTGTGTGTGAGTCTACGTGTGTGTCACTGATGTGCTGGTGTTTGCAGGGTTCACACGGCAACGGGGCTGGGGAGACCAGGGGACTCAGCTGGCATCTCTCACTGGGGAGCTGTCTGAGGCGCTGCCTCCTGCCCAGCCAGAGTGGGGAGCAGCAGGGCCAGGGTGCATCTGGGGTTCCCCTGTGCCCATTGCAGCCGGACATTGACTGAGGAGGGGAATCCTCTGCTCCCTGGGGACTCCCGGCCTCCTCACCTCCCAGCACTGCAGGCTCCATCTGCAAATGGCCCGGGACAGTCTCAGGCAGGGCCTGGGGGCTCCTCCTGCAGGATTTGGGGGTTATTGTATGATCAGGGTCAGGGGGCGGTGGGACAGGGCCCCACAGAGACCAGCATCTCGCCCAGCCAGGCACCACGCCTCGCTGCGAAGCCAATGGGACCGTCAGAGACAAGGGGCCCCATTCATCACACCGATGAGCCAGTACACTACGCCTGCTTCTTGAACATCTCCGGGCTGCACGGACCAGGATCCAGATGCATCAGCAGAGCTGGCGGGAGGGAGCCCAGACCCGGGAGAGCAGGGGGCTGTGGGTCAGGATTGAGGGGCATCGGCAGGGCTGTGGCGGGGGTCCCAGAACAGCAGCGTGTTGCAGGCAAGGCAGAGCCGGGGCGGAGGGAGCATGGACAGGGGCTGGTGTTGCCACAAATATTAACACTGAGCCTCCCTCCTCGTGCACCTCCTGCTGAGGCGGCTGCACCCAGCTCTTCCTGGGACCCCGTGACCCAGCGCGGTGAGAAATGCCTGGGGAGCATCCACTCTGCACCCGTCTGGGGGCTCTGCCCTGCTCCCTCCACTCCGCTCGCTGGCCTGCACGGACCTCTGGTGGCCTCGTGCAGCACTGCACGGCTCAGACACAAGAGTCTGCACTAACTTTTCCCTGCCTTCAAAGCCATCTGGCTCGGGGGTGGGGAATGGAGACAACCCAGGTGCCCACCCCCCTGCCCCAAAGCCTGAAGGTGCCCGGTGTTAGACCCGACCCAGCCCTGGGGTTTCGTTTTGCAGCACCGAGCCCACCTGCAGCTTTGCTCTCCTCTCACAGGAAACAGATTCTGCTGCGGGACGAGAGAAGGGCCCTGGTGTTTCAATTCCCGGCACCTACCCGGGGCTGTCCCCAGACCTGCTGGGATCTGTGCCCCTGCAACTGGGGGAGACGCAGAACAATCGCTGCCCTACTCCAGCGCCCTCCTGCTGAGGATCTCAAACCACCAGTCCAACATGGGGGAGCCGAACCTCGCAGCACTCCCTGGGTAATCAGAACCATTAGCCCCATTCTACGGGGGGGGGGGGGGGGGGGGGGAACGGCNCTGGCTCCCAGCTCCTGGTGTTTTAACGCACAGACCACAGTTTCATAGAGTTTCAGGGCAGAAGGAACCATTAGCTTATCTTGTCTGATCTCCTGCATAGCCCCTGACATTAAATGTCACCCTCTTCCCCTGTATGGAGCCCAATAACGTGTCTGACTAACGCAGCTTCCCGGAAGGCAGCCGGTCTGGATTGGACGATGTCAAGAGATGGAAAACCCACCGCTGCCCCCGGTACCATCCGGTCTCCTTAACGGCTGCCCCCCAGCTACCGACCCTTTGTCCAGAAGGGGAAGAGACGGGAAGGAGCAGCGAGGGGCAAGCGGGGCAGTGGCAGAGAGCAGGATGAACCGTGGGGATGATCTCTCCAGCCATAGTCCCTGGCTGCACCACACCAGCACATCCATGTCCCGCCGTGACTCAGCTGATCTGCCCGGTGGAGCGGGGACCCAGAGTTTCAACCATGGGAGAAGCCACCTAGTTTGTTTACACTGCAGGCTCCTTGGGCCAGGGATCGTCTGGCCCTGGGGCTGTGCCACACCCTGCCCAACAGGGGCACTGATCTTGGTTCGGGCCTGTCGGGATCACTGGCCCTACAGATTGACCCTAAGCGAGTTCAGCTGTGGGACGGGAAGGGAGCGATGGCTCAGCGAGTAGAACAACCAGCGCTGATGGGGAAAGGGCCAAAAGCTGCATTAGCCTAAGCAAGGAGGCCTCCTGCTGGAGCTCGAGGACCGCGTTATGCTCACGCCTGGTGAAGAGGAGACGCGTGGGACTGGAAGTCGATGAACCAAGCTTGGCACGGCAGACGTTAGCCCTAACTGGTGAATAAAACAAAGAGAGGACGGCACTAATCTGCCCCCCACCCCTCTTTCGGGGCACTTACAAAGAGACGTTGGGGGCAGGAACAGGCGGCCTGACTGAGGGTTCCCGGATGGGTAGGAGGCCGTCTGGCCTCTGCGCCCGGGACGCTGTCCTTCGCCCGTGGATCGCAACCGTTAGCACCCCATCGTGAAGCCCCGACTTCGGCCCAGCAGCGGGGACACCTGGCCATCACTGCTGCGCCAGCGGAGACTCCAGCCGGAGACAGGTGGGATTCCGCTCTGCCTCCCCTTCCCTTGGGGGCTCCTTTCGGCCCCACGATTTTACTTCTCTCCCGACTCTTTCTCAGCTTTTCATCTGATCCTCAGGTCAGCCGTGCCACAGGGCATCAGCGCACTGAGACGAGATGACCCAGCCAGCTCTGCCCGCCAGCGAGACGGGTAAAGGAGCAGGACCAGACCCGCCCGATGGCATCCCAGACCAGGAGAAAAGCCTGAGCCCAGGGCAACTGCTATTGAGGCCGGCCTGCCAGCCTAGCACATACACCCGTGACTGACCAGTCGCCCAGAGTCCTGGGAACATCAACAAAAGCTGCATTTCCCCGTCTTTACGGTCCTGTCTCTTCACCCCCGTCCGCCTGTCAAAGGCAGGAAATGGACTGTTCCTCACTTCACTAAGCTGAGCAACAGAACTGACCCATTCCTTCCCCCCAGGAAAGGGTGTCCAGCAAAATAAAGGATTCTAACCGATAGCCTGTTTGCTTAAAGGGACTTCAATAGGTTCGTTTCATATCAGTCCGTTTCGCTGTGCTTTATAGCTCCTTTTAGCTCCTTTTCTCTCCTGTATTCTACTAACCAATTAACCTCTAAGCCTCAGCCTGAGTTTCTCAGTGTGTTTGCCAGGGTACGGAGCGGGCTAGGGACACTGTGTATACCAAACCCTGGACCTTAACGCTGTTTCATGCTGGACAGTGACAGGCTCAGGGGAACACCTTGGACTTTTGGGGACCCTTTATTCCATTTACATGAATACAACAGGCCTGTAGGTCCTTGCAGAGAGAGACTCCCCAACCGAGACTCAGCAGCTTGGCTGGGCTCAGCATGGCCAGACCTTCCCCTCAGTCACCTCCTTCAACCCAGGGCTGGGCTGGTTCTTCTCTAGTCACTTGGGCCCACGCCACATCCTGGCCACAGGCTCACCCCTTCCGGGGCACCAGATTCCGCTGTCCAGGTGTGAACACAACCGTACCACAGCCAGCTCTGCCAGCACTGACTCCAAGAGGCAGTGAACCCCCAGTAGGTTGAAGATTTAACTCGCTCCAGCTGCTTATTGCATCCCCTGCTCCTCTCAGACCCAGGACAGAGACCCTCCCCTCCTGCAGCCAGGGCCAGTCTGTCTCTCCCAACACCGCTGCAGGGGCTGCCTGGCCTCCTGCAGCCCCAGCCCTCTGCCCCAGCACCCCTGAGCTTCCTCCTTCTAGCTCCACCCTGCCTGACACCCCCCTCCCCCAGGTGCAGCAGAGTGGGTCTGACAGGGCTCAGGTGCTCCCATTAACCCCTTCTTAGGTCCAGCTCCCATGCCTGCTTCCCCCCCCCTCCAGGGCTCCAGGGGAGGGGTGAGCAATCAGTCACAGGGGGCGGGATCAGCCCCCTCCCCTGAAAGGGGGAGACACCCTGTGACAGAACTGTTATTAGTTGTCCAGTGGTCGAGCCGAAGAGCCCCAGCAATGGGCCTGGACCCCACTGCGCTAGGGGCTGTACATGATAATAATCATCAATGCAAAGTCCATTATCTACCCAACGCCCCTGGCCGCCCCCAGCTCCTGCCAGGCCAGCAGGCGGGTTGGCCTGTGGGGTTCTCTGCCATGCAGCAGCCACAGGCCGGGTGCTCCAGAACCAGGGGCAGTTCTAGTGGGTCTGGACCCAGCGTTTCTTCCTCACCCGCTCCCCCGAGCTGGAGCCCAGCCCCCGCCCGTGGATCTGAGCAGGCTGGAGCAGGGGGGCTGGTTTGGGTTTTGGGGGGAGGGGTCCAAAGAGGGGGCTGGCTCAGCAGGGCCGGAGGAATGGCCTCAGGTTATTGTGTTTGGCTGTTGGGGAGTCTTTTTTTTGGGGGGGGGGTTGTGTTAAAGAAAGAAAGAAAGAAAGAAAGAAAGAAAGAAAGAAAGAAAGAACTTTCTGTAACTAACAAAAGAGCCAACCAGCTCCGTGCTCCAAGTCCACCAGTCCCTCCCCATCGCTCGGGCTCTCTCCTCTCCGCCCCCCTGGCAAGCAGCTTCTGAAGAGAAACGAAACCTAACGTGGGGGAGGGGGACGAGCAGGGGGGAAACCGAAACCGATGAGCCCTGGCCACCCCCAGCGGATGGAAGCTGAGGGGGGGGGGCCACTGCAGCCACTGGGCGGGAGGGTGGATTGGGGGTTTGGGGGCTGATGGGGAGGGGGACCACTGCCCCATCCTGGGGCAAGAAACATGTTTGCAGTGGGCTCTGCCTGGTAGTCACAGCCTCTCTGTGCCTCAGTTTCCCCCCGCCAAGTGAAGCGGGGATGATCCTCACCTGCCCCCTCCCTGGGTGGGGGTTGAATTTATCCCAGCTGGTGACCAGCTTGAGGGGGCAGCGGGTTATTAATTGATAATGTCCCATTATTGTCATCATCCCGCAGGGGGACGGGCATAGAATAAAACGTGGCTCAAAAGACACCGCAGCAGCCCCGGAAGTCCAAGACCCAGAGAGCCCAGGGGGCTGGTTCCAGGGGCCTGTGTGGCGCCAGCTCAGCCTGGCACGGCTCCCAGCAGGGCGCTGCAACACCTACCCCAGCAGCTCCTGGTCTGGCTGCATCTCCTTTCTCCAGGGGAGCTCAGCACACAGACCCCCCCAGCACCCCAGGGCATCACCACCCAGCACGTCCCAGACACCCGCATGCTGCCCTGGGCAGGGCTCCTCTCTCTGTCCCCGCTGCCCACCCCTAACAGAACGGGGCACAGACCACAGCAGGGCAAAGGGTGTCCACTCCGCCACCAGCCTAGGGGGATGGCACAGTGGGCCTGGAACCCGGTGCCAAGCCCCAAGGCTGTCTGGGCTGCAGGGTTCCCAGCCTCTGCCAACGCAGGGGAAGGATCCAGCCGGGTCATAGAGCAGCCCAGGGGCCTCACCGTGTGTGGGGGGCACAAAGCCCAGCCCCAGTCTAGGGATGGAATCAGAGCCAGCTGCCCTGTGTGGTAGCCCAGAGCGCTAGCCACCATGGCCGGCTTCTGCAGCACGCCCACCTGCTGGCAGCTGGGGGAAGAAGTGGGACCAGGAATCAAACCCAGGTCTCCCCCAGGGCTAATCACAGCGCTAGCCAACAATCCTGACCGGCTTCTGCAGCACCCGGCTACAGGGCCATCAGGACAATGGGTCTTCAGCCAAACAACGCTGAGCTCAGCGCTCCCTAGCTCCGTTTAACAGGAAACCATGTGATTTTCTGGAAAGCCCCGTGAATCTGGGAATCTGGAGCTGTACCTCCCGGCTGAGGAGGAGCACAGCGCTGAACACTAGAGGGCCAGAGAAACTCTTTTGCAGGGAGCAGCTCGGTGGGGTTGGCACTTGGGCAGCAGCTGCATCCAGAGACACAGCGGCAGGAGAGGAACAAACTGTGGGGAACATTTGTCGCTCAACCTCCTCCCATCTGAGTCTCTGGAGAGAGCTGGTGGGGGCCATGCCCAGGCCCGTCTGTCTAGGGAGAGAATGCATGAGCAACAAGCGGAAGAAACTTTGCGTCTGCCTGGTAGGTGCCTCCGTCTTCATATTAGCTGCCATATTAATCGCTCTCACCTGCTGTGTGGTCGAGTGCCAGGGGCAGCTGAAGACCTCAGATCTGGATGAGAAACTCGCCAACCTGGAGGAGGAGAAGGGGGCCCTGGAAAAGCAGCGGGACGGGGCGAGGGAAGAGGTCACGGCGCTGCGGTCGGAGCTGGCTGGCACCAATCAGACCCTCTGGGAGACGCGCGGGCACTGGGACTCCTGCAGGAGCCTGACGGTGGGTGCTTTGGATGTTGTTGCTGTTTAATATTGGTATACGGTAGCGCCCAGGAGCCCCAGTCCAGGATCAGGGTGGCGCAGTCCTGGGTGTTGTACAAAGGTGCCAGGCCCTGCCCTGGGAAGTTCACAGCCTAGGGACCTTTCCAGGCTGCTGTTGGGGGAGTGAATGTGCTTGTCTAATCCATCCCCCCGCCTCCCCCCGGGCCCAGTACACGAAGTTTCTTTCACAGGCTCTGACACCGGTGCTATGCCCAGGGCCGGCTCCAGGTCTTTTGCCGCCCCAAGCAACAACAACCAAAAAGCCGGAGTGCCGCCCCTTGAAAAGTGCCACCCCAAGCACAAGCTTGGAACGCTGGTGCCTAGAGCCGACCCTGGCTATGCCCCTCACTGCCCCTGACAGTTGATCAGGCCCTGGGCTCCCCACAAAGTGACGTGCATCACCCCCCATTGGTCCATTCATGACTGTTTCCTAATCAAGGAATTTGTCCTGTTGCTCTGTGGGGTGGACTGGGGCCAGGGGCACCAGTCCAGCAGCTCATGTCGCTTTCTCCCCGCTGGGGAATTTGAACCCCGCCTTGCAGGGGTGAAAGGCTGCTGCATGGACCCTGGGGGCATCCAGCGGCCTGGGTGGCCTTTTGAGACCAATATCATTTCATTGAATTCTCCGTATCTGTGTGGACATGGGGTTGGGGACTCCGTAGGCGGCTCCAGTCCCTTGGAATCCAGATCGAGCCAGTGCCCCCGCGGGTGTTGTGTGGCTGCAGGTGCTGTGACTCGGGTCACAGGGAAGCACCACTTCTCTAGGCCAGGAATCCATCTCCACTAACTCCGCTCTGCCACCCCGGGCACTTTCAATGAGCTGCCAGGGGGCTAAAAATGGGTGATTTAAAAAATATATAGTTCAAAAATCCAATTTTTTTAGAATGTAAATTGAACACCGTTTTCTTTTTAAAAATAAATCTATTTAAAATCCTGTTTTGAGACCTAAACGTACTATAATCTGTTAAAATCCTTTACATTAAATAAAACAAAGTCAAACAGTGTATGTTTTCTGCCAGGGTTTAAAGAAAGCCACCCACTGAACTGGTGGAAGTCCCTGGCTAAGCACCTGGAGCCAGAGATGGTTGAAATGCTGAACCAGCTGTTGATATTAGTAGTCATTTCTGGACGTGCAGAGAAAATATTTTCTTCTGTTCAGTTTATGCCCCTAGTTCAGTTCAATGACTAGTTCATTTAAAGTTGAGAAAACAGTTGGGAGTTGAAAAAGCAGGAAAACGACACTTAAGGGGATGAGTTCTTAAATCTTAAAGGACACAGTGGCCAGAAACGATCAGTTTCACACATGGGTAAGGGCTTTCTGTGTGGCTTGCACAGTCAATTATACTGATTCCTTTTCCTCTCTCTCCCTCCTCTTCCGGCTCAGCATAACCTGCAGAACAACATCACTGCCCTGAGCAACAAAATCACCCAGCTGGAGGTGGAGCGGGAGGCCAAGGAACAAGGGTTACAAGGTGAGATGCTGTTAATTCCATGGGGGCCGGATGGCTTGGCAGAGATCCCTTGTGTCAGAGGGGGATGGAGACAGACTGGGTGGGATCTAGGGGTGAAGACAGATGGAGGCGTGTGCATGGTGCTAGCGAACGGGGAATGTTGGGGGTAAAAAGCAGGCTGGGTAACACACTGACACCTGGGTGCTTTCCCTTCATCTCTTTTTCCAGACGAAAATGGCAGGCTCAGAGAGCAGCTCTCCAGCCAGTCCCAGCAGCTGCAGGATTCCCAGAGTCAGCTGCAGGATTCCCAGCAAGAATTCCAGAAGCAAAGGTAAGACCCGCCAGTCCCGACCCCCTGGGGCTGGGGTGGGGAGCTCTGGGGGGTGGGGCCCTCCTCCCAGAGCTCTGAGTTAATGTGCATTTCCCTTTTGCTTGTTCCCCCAGAGATCAGCTCAAAGCTAACATCCATTGGCTGAACTTGGAGCTGCAAAGCCAGAGAAATCAGCGCTCCAGCGGGGACAGCCTCAGGGGTCACAGTGTGTCTCTCTGCCTGGCTCCGCTGGCTCTGTCCCTCCTTGGGACCCTTCTCCTTTAAGAGGAGCAGCTTTGTACAGGTATCGAGGAGCCTGGATACAGACTTGTCCAGAGACCCCTCCTGCTGTCTGACCCCCAGGCTCTTGGGCAGAGGGGTCTCGTCCTGTCACCTCCACCAAAGACAGCTCCAGCCTTCAACCAGCCACCTCTCTCTGTGCCTGCTCATCTCTGACCACGCCACATGCTCTCCCCACTGCAGGCAAGAGAGCCGTCTCCTGTGCCGGTCCTGCTGCCTAGCCTGGCTTCACTGAACTGTCCATCTCATTCCAAGTCTCCTCCCAGCGCATAGCAGCACTGCCAGGTCCCAGCTGAAGTCAGGGCCCACCTGTGCCAGGCCAGAGACACAGCTCGCAGACCAAATAGCAGCACAGGAAAAAAAGAAAGATCATTATCTCCTTTTTATAGATGGGAAACTGAGGCACAAGGCGATTAGTGAGTCGCCTCAGGAGCACATGGTAGAGTCAAGACTTGAACTCAGCTCTCCTGAGCACCAGCATGTACCCTAAGGCCAGGCTTCCTCTCCATTCCTCCCTCGCCTACATCTCCTTTCTCTCTCCCTCTGCTGTTCTTTAGCTCAGCGCAGTGGGTCAGGGGATGGGGACACAGGACTGTCTCTCTCTCTCTCCGTTTATTTCCATCATCCGTCCCCAATGCCCTTTCGATCCCTCGGGATTTGTGTTTCAGGGCTGACCAGGCAGTGGGAGAGTGGAGAATCCCCACGGGAACACGGTGCACAGCACAGCCAGCTCGCTCCCCTCCAAGTTGCCCTCAGGAGAACTGATCTAAGCCACTAGCTTGCTATGACCTCGGCCCTTCCCCGGGTCGTGCGGGGAGACGGGTTCCTGCCCAGCTGGTCCCTGGCGGAAGGATCTCGTTGGCTCCTGCTCAGCACTGGAGGATGATGGGAAAACAGTGAAGAAGATCCAGCCGGTGAAGGGCACAGGGAGGATGGAGCCGCTTCACCCAGAGCCAGAGCCCCTGGCGTTTCTTGGACTCAGATTATCCCAGACGACGGTTGCCCTGAGCGGAGTCAAGCCCCAGCTGGGGTATTTGCTGCTCCCTTGAGGGTTTCTGTTTTTCTAATAAAATGTTGCCAACCCCCAAGGTCTGTGGTGTCATTTGTCCTCCCACGTCCTGCCCGATCAGAGACACGGGGCTCAGCGTGAGCAGCCCCGGAGCCGTATTCGTGGCCGTCGCACGCCTGACCTGCCTTCAGAGAGCAGGGAAGGGGCAGCGCGTAACTCCGGTGCTAGTTTGGAGCCCGGGGCAAACCCCTCTCCCTGCTCCTGGGCTGGGGTGACGGGCTCTGCACAGGGTGCTCTTAGGGGAAAACGCTGTAGGCCACAGCCTAGGGCCCCGCCCCGGGAGCCAGGCGATGGCATCAGATCCGGGGCTTTCATATACATGTCAGTTTCTAATCCTCAAGGATGCCAAGAACAGCTCACATGGTGACCCGAGTGTAACCAATGCAGTGACACTGCCTGAGTCTGCAGAGAGCCTGAGTCAATTGGTCTGAATGGGCAGGAGATAACGAGACAGTGACCGATGCAGCGACCCCGGCCTGCATTTACTGAGAGCCTGAGATAATTACTTTGAGGGGGGGAGCTGCCCCTGCAACTGGGGGATCAGCAGAACACTTATTGCCCTTCTCCAGCACCTTCCACTGATGATCTTAAAGCACTTGTCCAACATGGGTGAACCGAACCTCGCAGCACTCCCTGGGTAATCAGAACCATTAGCCCCATTCTACAGGTGGGGAAACTGCAGCAGACAGAGGGAAAGGGACGTGCCCCAGGGCACGCAGTGGCAAAGCTGGCAATGGAACCCAGGAGTCCTAGCTCCCAGCTCCTGGTGCTTTAATGCACAGACCACAGTTTCATGGAGTCTCAGGCCAGAAGGGACCATTAGGTCATGTAGTCTGATCCCTTGCATAGCCCCGACATTAAATTTCACCCTCTTCCCCTGAATGGAGCCCAATAACGTGTTTGACTAATGCAGCTTCCCAGAAGGCAGCTGGTCTGGATTGGACGACATCGAGAGATGGAAAATCCACTGCTGCCCCCAGTACCATCCGGTCTCCTTAACAACCACAGCCCAGCTACCGTCCCTTTGTCCAGAAGGGGAAGAGATGGGAGGAAGGCGGGAGGGGTAAGCGGGGCTGTGGGAGGAAGAGGAAGAGAACTGCCCCTTAATCATTCCCAGAGAAGATCTTGTAGAAAATCAGCTGATCTTTAAAAATGGCCAGTGATGGAGAATCCACCCCGACCCCAGGTAAATGGCTCCAATGGTTAATTATCCTCACTGTTAAAAATGTACAGCTTATTCTAGCTAATAGACTTCTAGGTAGAAGAGCATCTCACTGGCTAGCATTGCAGGAACAGCCTTTGAGGGCCATTCAAGCCCTGTGGTGGTCTGGTTCTTCTAGTGACTCAGCCCCCGGCTACGTGCTGGCCACAGTCTCCTCCCTTCGGGGTACCAGAGAGCCAACGTCAGGGTTTGAACACAAAACACACCACAGCTGGGTCTTCTGACCCTATTTCCCAGGGCTGGAAACCTCCCAGTGCCTTCCCCAGCGCTCCCTCAAAACATAACTAAAAGGAAAGCCACCGAGGGGAAGGGCATCCGCTAGTGCAGTTATACTCACCCCTCAGGGCTTCAGGAGCCATTGTCATGCCATGTTTATTGAGAGTACGATTTAAGCATTAAAATCAGCACGTGCTTCCATTCACACGCACACACACACACACACGGTTCTGCAGCTGGATCTCATAGTTACCAGTCCTTAGTGTTGCTCGGCACACGAGGGAGGGGGAGCTGGTCTCTGTCGAACGCGTTCGAAGCTCCGAGGTTGATGCAGAATGAACCCAAAGTCCCATGGCAATACACCCTTCTTTTAGGGGGTGGGGGTTCCCCGGGGAGGGGAGACCCTGAGAGTGAGGGGTTACTGCCAGGGGGCAGCACCCCAGATAATGGGGCACCGGAGTCCAGAGAAGGACGTGGGGGCCCAGCGGCAGTGGGACACCGGCCTGCAGGGGGCGCTCCGGAGGCTGGATGAGCTAATTCCTGAGACGACCAGCAGGAGGCGCCGCCGCAGTGAGTCTCACATCGCTACATTAGGAAACACTATTTCACTAGGAGGGTGGTGAAGCACTGGAATGGGTTCCCTAGGGAGGAGGTGGAATCTCCTTCCTTAGAGGTTTTTAAGGCCCGGCTTGACAAAGCCCTGGCTGGGATGATTTAGTTGGTGTTGATCCTGCTTTGAGCAGGGGGTTGGACTAGATACCTCCTGAGGTCCCTTCCAACCCTGAGATTCTATGATTCTATAGTGCTAAGTTGCCATACAACTCTATGGAGCTTGCTGTGTCACAGCGGAGCTGTCAATCACGAGGTATTCAAGGTTGCTCTATTTAGCATTATTTTGAGTTGTTACTGGGAGGATCTGCAGCTGTTTCTTATCTGTCCCTCTGGCTCAACTCCTTAAGTTGGTGCCTCTTGACTCCTCCACTCCCTTCTTGACCATCCGGCCCAGTTGTCCTGTCCGGACATTCTTCACTCACACCAAACAGCAAATAAGGCAGTTACAGCCCTAAAACTGCTCTCCTTCTAAGAGCAAATGTTAACACAATCAGCAAAGAATAAACTCAGAACAATTTCTTCTTACTAATTCAAAGCTAGCAAAATGGAGTATAAGGCAAAATAAAGTACAATTTTACTTGAGACAATATCTTCCCCTTAGGCTTTTGGCCTAAAGAGCCACCGTGGTGGGAATTCATTGTTTCGTTTACTATAGTGCTCGCTATTCCTATTTAAACAGGGCGGATATTTCATGTATATGATTCTCCCACAGCAAAATGACGGACCAGTTGTTATTATTTTTATCAATGACAATCAGCCACGCTTATTCCGACTTATGTGTTATCCAAAGTTCAGGTGATGAGCCTTACCTTCGAAGGCACTCCATGTGCTGGAGACTGGTTAATAACACGGTAAGAGCCACCTGATTGGTTAATAACGTAGACTGGTTAATAATTCAATCACCCGGTGGTTTAATATCATGTGCTGCATAGAGCCGCAGGAGACACATTAAAGAGCCACTGGTGGCTCCTAAGCCTTGGTCTGAGTATTTCTGCCCTAGTGTGTTTAAAGACAGAGCCTGTTCCAGCTTATACTGTCATCCTCTGCTCCTCTCTGAGACCCACGACAGAACCCCTCTCCTGCAGCCAGTGCCAGCCACGGGGACTGTCTCACTCCCCCAGCCCCCCCAAGCAAGAGGCAAGCCCTAGTGTACTGTCTGCCCCTGCACCCCTGAGCTTCCTCCTCCTATCTCCACCCTGCCTGACACCCCCCTCCCCCAAGTGCAGCAGAGTGGGTCTGACAGGGCCCAGGTGCTCCCATTAACCCCTTCTTAGGTCCAGCTCCCATGCCTGCTTCCCTGCCCCCGGGGAGGGGTGAACAATCAGTCACAGGGGGCTGGATCAGTCCCCTACCCTTAAAGAGGCAGCTACCCCGTGGCAGTACCTATCGAAAGAGCCCCAGCAATGGGCCAGGACCCCGCTGCGCTAGGGGCTGTACATGATAATAATCTTCAATGCAAAGTCCGGGTTGGCCTGTGGGGTTCTCTGCCACGCTCCAGAACCAGGGGCAGTTCTAGAGGGTCTGGACCCAGCGTTTCTTCCTCACCCGCTCCCCCGAGCTGGAGCCCAGCCCCCGCCCGTGGATCTGAGCAACCCCTCCTCCCCCCTGCCCACAGGCGGGAGCAGGGGCCTGGCTGATTTTGGAGGAGGAAGGGCCCAAGGAGCGGGCTGGCCGCTGCCTCAGCAGGGGAGGAGGAATGACCTGGGGCTATTGGTTGTGTTGGGGAGGGGAGGTATAAAAAGACAAAAAGAATGAAATTTTTCTCTGAACTAAAAAAGAAAAAGCCCAAAAGTTGTGAGCTGCAGGTAAATTAGCCCCTTTCCCAGCCCTTCTGCCCCGTCCCCCCCATCACTCCGGCTCCCCCCTTTCCCTCCCAGCCTACCTGCCCTGTGCAGCAGCTTCTTCCGAGAAATGAAATCCAGCAGAGGGGTGTGTGTGTGTGGGGGGGGGGGGGTCCCTGCAGCCATTCAGGAGGGTTTGGGGGTCTTGGGTTAGTGGGGACCACTCCCCTCCCCCAGCTCCCCCCTGCCCTGTTGAGCTGCCCCCGCCAGGGTCAGGAGATGGCTCTGACTGGCAGCCATGGCCTCTCTGTGCCCGAGACCCCCCACCCCACCATGTGAAACGGGGACAAAGCTCCCCTGCCCCTGGGCGGGCGAGTGGGGTGGTGAATTCAGGTTGCGACTGGTGTGGGAGGGGGCAGCGCATTATCCATTGACAATGGCCTGTTATTATTTTATTGTCATGCAGGGAGGTGGAAATAGAATGAAACGTGGCTCAAAATAACCCCCCGGGAGCCCCAGAGCTGGAGGGAGGGGTCCCCATAACCCAGAGACACCCCCCCCCCGGGCTGGCACAGCTCCCAGCATTGGAGGACATGGCGCTGCCCAGGTCCCCCAGTGCCAGAGGCCCCAGCTGCTCCTGTTCTGCCTCCCTCCAGCCCAAGTAAAAGCCCCTTTGTCCAGAGGGAGCTCAGCACACAGAGCCCCACCAGCACCTCAGGGCATCACCACATGGCCCGTCCCAAGGCTGTCTGGGCTGCAGGGCTTCCAGCCTCTGCCAGCACCGGGCAGGGCTCCAGCAGGGTTAGAGCAGCCCAGGGGCCTTGCACTGCACAGGAGGCACAACCCAGCCTGGAACCAGCACGCCCGAGCTCCGGAACCAGCACGCCCGAGCTCCGGAACCAGCACGCCCGAGCTCTGGAACCAGCACGCCCGAGCTCTGGAACCAGCACGCCCGAGCTCTGCCAGTGGTGGGGGGCCAGGGATCAGACCCGTGCCCCCTGCGGGGCAGAGCACTACCCAGCAGGACCTCTGGCATCAGCAGAGCAGAGCAATGGGGGTGGACTCGGAGCCAGGTGTCCCGCCTGGCAGAGTGCTGCTGGCAGCTCAGGGAAGGTGAGGGACAGGGACTCAAAGCCAGGTCTCCCGCATGGTAGCCCAGAGCACCACCAGCCATGAGCAGCGCGTGCAGCCTCTCCCAGCCAGCCCGGTTACATCGCAACAGGGCAGAGCGCTGGGGCTACAGCCAAAATCCGTCCGAGCCCAGCACTCCCTGACTCCCTCGAACCACATGATCTCCTGGAAAGGGCCGTTCCTGAGGAAGTCCATCTCCCCCCAGAACAGGAACTCTGGGGAACACGTCTAATATGCTAATGAGGAGCACAACTAGAAAACACTAGAGGGCAAAAGAAACTCTTTCTTTTTGCAGGGCGAGGCTGCCGGGCTGTCAGCTCAGTGAGGTTCACATACTGGGATGAGCGCTGGCTGCTGAACTTCCCCTCCCCGCCCCTCGTTTTTGGAGAACAAAAGCATGGGGAACTGGAAGACGTGCTGCATTTGCTGGTCAGTTGCCTTCATCTTAGTGTTAATTGGTCTGATTGCCTGCGTGGGCTATATTTCCTTTGCCCCGACCCAGCTGAGACAGTGCCAGGAGCAGCTGAAGAACGACACCTCCGCTCTGATGGGGAAACTCGCCAACCTGGAGGAGGAGAAGGGGGCCCTGGAACAGCAGCGGGACGGGGCGAGGGCAGAGGTCACGGTGCTGCGGTCGGAGCTGGCTGGCACCAATCAGACCCTCTGGGAGATGCACAGGCGCTGGGATTCCTGCAGGAGCCTGATGGTGGGTGCTTTGAATGTTGTTGCTGTTTAATATAAGTATACGGTAGCGCCCAGGAGGCCCAGTCCAGGATCAGGGTGGCGCAGTGCTGGGGGCTGTGAAAAGGTGCCAGCACCAGGCCCTACCCCGGGCAGCTCACAGCCAGGGGACCATTCCAGGCTGCTCTTCGAAATGCTGCAATGATTTGTCTTGTTGGGGCAGTGCCTGTGCTTGTCAATACCCGTCCCCCAGCACAAGCAGCTTGTTCCAGGGTCCCTCCCCACAGCCCCCAGTGCTATTCCCCACACCGTCACGTGCATCGCCCCCTGTTGGTCCAACCCGGAGCTTCCCCGAGCAAGGGATTTGTCCCGTTGCTCTGTGGGGTGGGGTGGGGACGGGTCCCAAGCAGCTCATTTCATTTGCTCCCCGATGCAGGATTTGCAGGGGTGAAAGGCGGCTGCACTAGCCTGGGGGGGGTCACCTGGTGGCTTTTTGTTACCGATCAAATTAATTTCCTTCTCTGCACGTCTGTGTAAACATGGTGCAGGGACTCGACCCTGTCTGGGGAGCTGCGGTTTACAGGGTGGCCTGGGGAATGGACTGTCTTGTTCTGTGGAGAGGAAGTGGTCTCTCTCCTCAGAGAGAGGGGAAGTGACAGCTGGGGCGGGGGGGGGGGGGGGGGACAGCGNCGGCAGGCAGTGTGGAGCCTGCGAGAGACAGAGAGAAACTGAGTCTGTGACTAAACTGGGAGAAGCAGGGGGAAGGAGGGAAACCAAGAGTAAGTGAAGAGATGGGATTGAGCGGGACAGACAGACGTGAAGATGTGGGTCCCTTTAGTAGTGTAAAGCTGGCTGGTCTAGTCAGTCCGTGTTTGATGGCCTGTTCCTGACCCTCCATTCCCTTTTTGTTCCTGAGCATCGGATCTGGTCGTCTCCTATCATTGATCCAGGCAGTCCCGGAGATCCGGAACGGGAGAACCACAGGTCCTGCAGGTCCATGGGTCTGGTCTAACGTGCACCCCCACACACCAGCACCACTGGAGTCGAGTTCAGTTCTCCATGAGAGGACGAAAGGCTGATTTGGGCATTAGTAGCACCCTGGGAGAGAGCTGGGGAAAGGGGAACCTTGAACTAGGAAAAAATAATAAGCGCCTATCAGATAATAGCTGAGAGGTCTGTTCACCTAGGCCTGAAGGACAGGGGTTGGTGCCGCAGTAGGAGACTCCACTCCCTGTGAATCCATACAGAGCAGTGCCCAGCGCCGGGCTATGGTTATTGCTGGGGGTGCCAGCTTTCAGGTCTGATGCAAGCACCCCTTGGCCTGTTCTAAGGACAGGAATCCATCTCCAGTAACCCCACTCTGCTCCCCCTGGAACGGCAATGAGTACGTGTCCACGGTCAGGAAGCTGCCGTGTGGTGTTTTTCTGAGCTGCTGCACAGCTGCCACCTTCTGCCCCAGAGGTGGCGGCACAGCACAAGTGGGCAAGGGCTTTCCTGTGTGCATCGCTGTCAGAGATGCTGATTCTTCTCTTTCATTTTCTCGCTCAGCACATCCTGCAAAACAACATCACTGCCCTGAAGGATGAAATCACCCAGCTGGGAGGTCGAGACACCGAGCAAGGACGGGGACAAGGTGAGACGACTGCTCTGAGCAGCTCCTGGCTAATGGCCACCAACCCTTTGGCTGGCTTAGGAGAGGAGACAGAGGCCGCCTTTCTGGGGTGCATGCATGGAGCTTCCGGGGCCAGGGTCATGGAAGTGTGAAGCCCCGTGTGCTCAGCCAGATCCAAGTAACATTACAGGAGCAGTGGGACCAGGAGAAACCCTCCTGCTCAGAGCCAGGAGACCAGGTCACTCCAGGTGGGGGATTTTCTGCTGCCCTGAGCCGGGACCTACTTCCCCACTCCTTGGGGGGGACGGGGGACTGGTTGGCTCATGAGGTTGGTAATCGGCTATGGATGGCTGGGTGACCTTGGTGCTGTTTGCTGGCTGTTACAATAAGCTCAATCTGGTTCAAAGGGGACAACGGTCTCCAACCCAAAAACACCCACCAGAACCAGCAGCAGCCCCAGCAGAGAGACCAAGGACTGGGCAGGGCACAGAGGCTGAGCTGTTCTTCCTTGTACTTCCCAGTGTGTCTATATCCACCTGTTATCTCTTGTCTTCTACTGAGATTGTTACCTCCATGGGGCAGGGAGCAGCTTTTTGTTGTGGGTTTTTACGGCGCCCAGCACCGTGGGGCCCTCGCCCATGGCCGGGGGTCCCAGGCGCTGCCACAATCCAATAAATTATAATCATCAACTGCAGAAGGCCAAAATCTTCTTGGCCGATAAAGGGATGGGGGAGGTGAATAGGCAGGGCCCGATCCTGTGTTCATCTCAGCACCCAAACCTCTCCTCTGACCCTCAGCCCCATTGACACAGAGGCCCGGCTCATCTGAAATAGAGGCAGGAGGTACAGTGCAGGCAGCTGTCTCCGATGAGACAGACAGAGGGGTGGGGGTGTTGAGGGGGACGTGCTCGAAGGGAGGGGGCACACGCTGGGGGAGAAGCATGCTACCGTATCTGACTGGCACTGCCTCTGTGTCCCGTCTGTCGCTTTCCAGGTGAAATAGACAAGCTCAAACAGCAGCTCCAGGAGGCTCAGCAGCACAGGTGAGACCAGCCCGTCCCTGCCCCATCGGGCTGCGCTGTGGGGGGCCCCTCCCCCAGAGCTCTCTGCTACCATCTCCTTCCCTTTCACTTGTTCTCCCAGTGATAAACTCCAAGCTGACATCCGGCGGCTGGAACAGCAGCAGCTCCATAGCCAGAAGAATCAGAGCTCTGGTGGGAGCAGCCTCCGGATCCCCATCGTGGCCGGGTACCTGAGCCTGCTGGCTCTGTCCCTCACCGGGATCCTGCTCCTGTGAGAGATGCAGGTTTGTATAGGTACTGAGGAGCCTGGATGTGGACTCAGTTCAATTCCCCGTCCTCCTGCTATCTCACCCTGACGCGCTTAGGCTGCAGGGCCCCATTCTGTCACCTCCACCGGAGACAGCTCCTACCTTCAGCCACTGCCTCCGCGGGCATGAGACCATCCTCCTGCCCTGCAGCGCGGCCTCCCTGTACCTCTCCATGCCATGCCAAGCCCCTCCCCTAGTGTACCAGGCACAGAGACACAGCCCTGCCCGGCTCACACTGGGAGTAGCCAAGCCAGGCAAAGGCAGGAGCCTTACCCCGCTTTTACAGGGGGGGGGGGGGGGCTGAGGCCCAAGGAGATGAGTGAGTCACCCCAGGAGCACAGGGCAGAGCCAGGACTTGAGCCTAGATCTGCAGAGTACCTGCCCCTCACTCCCCATCCCCCCCTTTCTCTCTCCCTCTGCTATTAGGTAGCTCAGTGCAGTGGTTCGGTGGCGGGGGACGCAGGACTCTCTCTCTCTCTCTCTGTCCCTGTGGATTTGTGTTTCAGGGCTGACCAGGCAGTGGGAGGAGAATCCCCACAGGAACACGCCACACTGCATAGCACGGCCAGCTCACCCCCATCCCCAAAACGCTCACGGGAACTATTCTAAGTCACTAGCTTGCTTGGCCTTTCCCCCGGGAGACGGGTTCCTGCCCAGGCCAGCCCTGGCGGAAGAATCTCGTTGGCTCCTGCCCAGCACTGGAAGACGATGGGGAAATGGTGAAGAAGATCCAGCGGGTGAAGGGCGCAGGGAGGATGGAGCCAATTCATCCAGAGCCCCTGGGGTTTCTTGGCTGGAGATTGCCCCAGACGACGGTTGCCCTGAGCGGAGTCAAGCCCCAGCTGGGGTATTTGCTGCTCCCTTGAGGGTTTCTATTTTTCTAATAAAATGTTGCCAACCCCAAAGGTCTGTGGTGTCATTTGTCCTCCCACGTCCTGCCCGATCAGAGACACGGGGCTCAGCGTGAGCAGCCCCGGAGCCGTATTCGTGGCCGTCGCACGCCTGACCTGCCTTCAGAGAGCAGGGAAGGGGCAGCGCGTAACTCCCTGCTCCTGAGCTGGGGTGACGGGCTCTGCACAGGGTGCTCTTCGGGGAAAGCGCTGTAGGGCCAAGCCTAGGGCCCCGCCCCGGGAGCCAGGCGATGGCATCAGATCCGGGGCTTTCCTTGAAAATCAATCCAGTTAAAAGGTCAGTTTCTAGCCCCCCTGCTGGCCAAGAAAAGCTTAAAAACGTGACCCGAGTGTAACCGCTGCAGTGCTGCTGCCTGAGTCTGCAGCCAGCCTGAGCCCAATGCTCTGAGGGCCCCTCGTATGGCAAGGGGGTGCTAACCCCCGGCCACAGGGGGACCCTGCACTGCTCAGCACAGGATTCTGCCCCTAGCCAGAGAAACGTGCAGTGAACCCCCTGCCCCCCAGGTGAATATTGGGGGGACCCACTGCCAGCGCTGCAGAGAGGGGACCCCAGCTGCCCCTGGTAGCAGGGAGCCCCATGACACTGCCCCGCTGGGGGGCAATGGGGGGGCCAAGCCCGAAGCCAGCTGCCCGGCCCGCTGTCCCCAGGGTTTTGGGGTCCCCCCATGAACTCCGCAGCGCCCCCTCTGGCCCCGGGGGTTCGCCGCCGGCCCGGCCCGGCCCAGTCCCGCCTCCCTCCCCTCCCCGCGGCAGCTTCTGCAGAGAAACGAAACCGAAGCCGGGGCGGGGCGGACCCGGAACCGAGCAGCTGAGATTTCCCGAGGTGAGACCGGGGTGCCAGGCCCCCCCCGCGCCCGGAGGTGCTGCGGGGCCGGCAGGGGTAAATGCAGCCCCCCTGCACCCGGGGGGCGCTCCCCGTCCCCGCGCAGGCGGCCGGCTGGGCTGCCCGGTGCCTGGTCCCGGGACGCAGCGTCCGGCCTCCATCCCCGCGGCCCCTGCACTGCCCCGCTTCGCCCCCAGCCCCGCGCGTCCCGGGGAGGGCTAGGGCACAGCCGGGTGACGTGTTAATGAGGGATATGCTAATACCCGATATGTTAATGATGAACCAGCAACGACAACGATGAATATGTTAATGAGGGGTTTGTTAATCACCGTGTTAAATATGTTAATTACTGGTGGTAATGAAGTGCATGCAAATGTATGGACTCTGCTAGCAGGTGATCTGCTAATCTGGGCCGTGCTATTAAGGCATATGTTAATGAGGGGTATGTTAATGAGGGGTATGCTAATGAGGAGGTTGCTAGAAACACTACAGGGCCAAACCGCCCCTTTCCTTTGCAGCGTGTGGCCGCCCGCCCGGGCTCCGGATGGGCGACCCCGGGGGTCTCGCCTGTGGCGGCAGGAAGGTCTGGCTCGCCGTGGCCATCGCGGAACTCGCCACCATCCTCATCCTGGCGGCCGGGCTGGGCCACTTTGTGGCCATGGAGCAGTGGCTGCACCGCGACGTGCTGGCCCTGCGGGAGGAGATGGCCAGTGCCAACTGGACCCTGCAGGAGATGCAGGAGGGCTGGGACGTGTGCAGGAACCTCACGGTACGTGGGGCAGCTGCCTCCAGCCGACACACCAGACTCCTGGGAGCTGGATCTGAGCCCCCCGCTTCCCAGGCAGCCCTGGTACTCACCGCTGGGTACATGTCACGGAGTGTGGGGGAGTCCGGGCCCTGTACCCCCGGCTTCCTGCGATTCACCATGCCTCTCAGCCAGCCAGTAAAACAGAAGGTTTATTGAGATGACAGGAACACAGTCCAAAACAGGTCTTGCCAGTACAGACAACAGGACTCCCTTTAGTTAGGTCCATCTGGAGGCCCCAGGGAGGCCACAGCCCCGTTGGGAAGCCCAAGCCCCGTCAGAGTCCCCTCTTCATTCCTAGCCAGCTTCCCAAAACTGAAACTCCTTCCAGGTGTCTCCTTTCTCCCCTTCCCCCCGGCTCCTCCCCCAGCCTTTGTCCTTTGTCCAGATTCCCGGCAGAGGTGTTACCTGGCCTTCAACCCCCTCCTGGGTTCTCATGTTACATGCTCAGGTATCTTCCGTCCCCAGTGCAGGCAGTCCCAGCCAAGCTCCCCTGCAACCTTCCCCGGTCAATACTCCCCCCTCAGTATTCAAAGAACACGTCAAAACGTTCCCACTTCGTCACAGTACAACACAACTGGGATTCCCTCCCCCCCTTCCAAACCAGTGCCAGGGGATGCCAGCCCTAGCCAAAGGCCCGGCCAGGGCCAAACGGCAGCAGGAGGCAGATGGGATGGGATACTGCTGTGCTCAGGTTAGCACGGCCTCCCCGCCCCCCAGCTCTTCTGCTCACAGGAGATGCCAGCACACTGACATGGGGATAAGCCAGGAACGGGGTACCTTGGGGGGAGTCAGCAGGAGAGAGACCAGGCTGGAATCCAGCCAGGAGGTGGAATTGTTTGGCAGTCCCCAGCCACGCAGTTCGGCCGACGACGCCCCATCTCCCAATGCACGGCCCCCTACGAGTCCAGCCTGAGGCTCCCTGTCACCAGCTCCCTGACACCCTCAGTCCTGGCCCGCAGCCCCACCTCTGTTTCAGTCCTGGGTATCTATTGAGCAAACGGAGAAGAGCCTTGCTCTTCGCTCCGTGATCCTGACCAACACCTATCCGGGGTGACTACGTCCTGCCTGTCTGCTGTTCCAGTTGGATACAGGTGCCTTCTTCCCTTCCTGTCCTAAATTGTTCGGTGTCAGCTGATAAACAGATGTCATGCCCCACCCCAGAGGTGGCTGCATCTCAGTGATGGTCTGAGTGAGTCCCAGGCAGTTTGGAAAGTGCAGGGCTCTCTGAAAATCTAAGGTTTCTTCTTTCTCTCCTCCTTCAGCACGTCCTGCAGAAGAATGTCACCAACCTGACCCAGGAGGTCACCCGGTTAAATAGCAACATTGCCCAGCAAGAGGTGGAAAAAGGCAGGTTACGAGGTGAGACAGCTGCTGTTCTCAGCCCCTCTGCACAGGCAGAGCCTGCTCCTAGTTCTGCAGGTGCCTGGGGGGTCATGGGAAGTGCTTCCCGAGGGAGGGGGTGCCTCACTGGGGGGATAAGGCAGGCAGAGACCTCCCTGGGATGTCGCCCAGTGTCAGCATCTCCAAGGATTGCACACACTGGTTCCTTTGCCACTGCTGTGTGCCGGTCACGACCCGGACAGGTCTGAGCTCCGGCACCCCCAGGGCAGCCCTGCAAAAACAGTCGCCTGGTTCTGTCCCTCACCGCAACCCTCTCCTGCCCGGTGACCTCATGGGAGGACTCATCCAGGGTAAACTGCCTGGGCCAGGGGCCTGCTCTAGAGACGGGATGGGCTTCCCAGGCAGTGGGAGAGCTCCTGGGAACAGGGAATGATAAAGGCGGGAGTGGGTGGCTGATGGGAAGGGAGAGGAGGATGCAGTGTGATACAGGCAGCAGGGACAGGTCCTTGATGACTGATGCTGCAGATTCAGGTAAAGGGTAAGCGAGTGGCGGCCAGTCCGTCCAACAGAACAAAGTGTGTGTGTGGGGGGGGGGGGGGCCGCAGCACAGCAGGGGGAGCGGCGCAAGGTGCCCAGGCGTCCCCAGGGCAGAAGTCTGGCCAATGGACTCGCACAGAGACTGGGCACGATGGGCACGCGCTAGGGGTCAGAGCAGCACCTCAGCCCTGCACAGCACCGTCTAGTGTTTGCACTGGCAGGGGTGGGGAGAGGAGAGGGTTAATTCTGGCCCTGATGATGGGGAGGGGGTGACTAGCATTGTGGCAGTTCTGATCCCAGCTTCCCTCCCACTCCTGTTTTCCAGATGAAATTAGTGCCTGGAAAAACACAGCCCAGCATCTCCAGGAGCAAAAGTAAGGCCCACCTGCCCCCTTGGGTGATCCCTGCACTGCAGTTCTCCCCCGGGGGCCCTTCCCCTGGGACCAGGCCTCGGGGTTAAACGCCTGCAGTCCCTGGCTCCCAGGGTTGTGCTCACCCCATTGCCCTTCTCTGGGCAGCACGCTGTGGAGAGGGAGGGTCTTGAAATGAACGAACCAGCCGACGTTTCCAGGGGGCCAGCATGGAACCATGGTGCAATGGATGCAAAAGGTCGGGGTGAGTCACCCTTCCCTGGGGGCTCCTGGAGTGGATGAGTGGTTGCCCCCCATGACCCAAATCCCTAGGGCAGGGGAGATGCACTGGCAGGGTATGAGGACCACCGAAGGGCTATTTTTCACTCTTCTGCATTTCCCCTCCTCCTCCCGCAGGGATCAGTACCACAGGGAGGTCACCTGGCTGCAGCAGCAGCTCCAAAGACACCAGGAACTTTGCTCCAGTGCGGGCAGCGCCAGGCTCCCCAGCCTCCTGCCTCTGCTGGCAGCCCCCCTGGCTGCGCTGCTTGTCTGAACGGAGCCAGGCAGGGAGCAGAGTCAGCACCCAGGTATTTAAGGAGTGGGTGGGGGCATGATTAGCCAAGGGCTCGCCCTACCCCTCAGGGGCCCTGTATTCCAGTACCTGCTCCCAGGGGATGGCAGAGCTGTGGGCGTCCTTGACTCGTCCTTCCTGTCCCCTCTGCTCAGCCAGGCCCTGACCCCAGGGCCATTGAGACCAATGGAGACGCTCCCATGGGCTGGCCAGCCTCTTCTCTGGCCCTTCATTCAGTCTGGGGTGAGTCCTCTCTGCAGCTGCGCCCCAGCACCTCCTGCATTGACAGAGCTGCTGGGGCTGGTTCTGGCCTCTCCTGGGGTGGGGGGAACCCAGAGGGCATTGATACCCCAGGGCCCAGGAGTCGCTGTCTTTACCCAGACAGGCCCCGGTTCTCAGCTTAATTGGGAGTCGGGGGAGGCTGATTCTCCATTCACGCTGGTATCCCTCCATTGGAGTCAGTGGGGCCAGATCCCCAGCTGGTGTAAATTTGGTTTATGCTGGTGCGGTCACACTGCCATGAAGAGAATTAGGCCGTGTGTGAACAAAGGCCCAGAGCCACCCAAGGACTCAGGCACTGAAATCAGTGGGAATCAGGAGCCTAAATACTTTTGTAGATCTGGGCCAGACAGCATAGCCAGAGCCCCAGGGATTCACTGGCAACATGATCCCAGCCTGACAACCCTTTATTTGATTGGCCTGCTTCAGGACTGAGTCCCCCAGCTGGGAGACCAGGAATCTCCCAGGGAATAAGCAGCACTGGATCCTGTGGCCGGCACACGCCCCTCCTCCATGTGATCTGTACTGAGTGATCAGTGGGACTCGAAGCTGGCTCTTCCCTGGTGTGCACGTGGAGGAAGCCTCGTCTCCTGCCAGAGGACTGTTTACTGAGAGGGGGGGGCTGTGACGGACGAGGGGGACGCAGTGACAGGTCCATGGATGGAGATGACCTTGCGCTACAGTTTAGACATGTCACCCAATGCCCCAGATGACAGTTGCAGCAAGTTGGGCCTGACACATCCTGCTTGGGTAGGAAACATCAATGGACCGCCGACATTTTTTCAGAGGTGGCCACTGATTTGGGGTGACTGGTTTTGGGGTGTCCCTGGCCCCCACGTGAGTCACACCCAGTCTGGGACCCAGCGACAGTATCACCTGCTCTCACGCTTGGGGGGGGGGGAGGAGGAATTAAAGTGACTAACAAACCAGCCCTCGGCAGGGAGAATGTTTGCAGAATCTATAGACTTTGCTATTCACCATGCGTCCCCTCCCATTCTGCGCAGGGGTCAGTTTTGCGTGGTCTGGATTTGCCATCACGGGGCCTGCTGGGAGCACAGGGAACAGAGTGTCGGAGCTACAGGGTGGTAGGGATGAAAGCTCCTTGTGTGGAATGGGAAATACCAGCCCTCTGCAGCCGCAGCCGTAGCCTGAGTCTTGCTCTGCGCCCTAGGATGCCCCACAGCTCTCTGAGCGACGCTGCTCTCTGCCTGCTTGGCATGCAAGTGAGATCAATCGTTATCTGCCACTGTCTGCAGCGCACCTCACTCTGAAAGGCCGGGAGGGAGGAAAGATGCATCACCCCAAGGATCCTTCCCCCTGTCAGCATGGTGCATTAAGGAAAGGGCTTCCTCTGAAGCACCAGGCCTGGGCCAGTGCCAGAGGCAGGATACAGGAATGGCTGGACCAGGGTGCTGAGCTAGCATCTGCAGTGGTGAGGATGTTTCACCCATCCGCTGGCCTCACCCCTGCTGTAATTATCTCTTCCTGAGGCACCAGCCGACTCGCACATGGAGGAAAAGTCTCTCTTGATTCTGCCTCCTTCCAGGGCAGAGGCCAACAGGCCAGATCTCAGCCCTGGGTTTTGTCTGCAACTGAAATCCATGTTTCCCTTAATCAAGCGGCACTCGTGGGCAGGAGGGGTTGGGCCGAGCGGCTGCAATTCATCCCCCCAGCCACACTCAAACTCTTCCCCCTGCCACGGAACAAAAGCTCCCCCCATGCAGAGCGCTCTGCAGCTGGGGCCAGTAGAAAAGGGACAAGGAAGGCAGCCCGAGGACGGGGGAGGCAGAGTCTGATCCCCCTCGCTGGTTCCAGTGGGTCTGGCTGTTGGATGGTCACATGACCCAGGAATTTGGCACCGTGGGGAGTGCCGGGTGGAGGCACCAGAGCCGAGTCTCCCCTGCACATCCTGCAACATCCAGCAGGGAGGGAACCTTAATGGAGAGGAAGGATTGTCCAGTGGTTAGCGTACGGGCTGGGGAAGCCGCACTCGGGGTTTCTATTCTTGGCTCTAGCTGTTAGAGCAGGGGAACTGGGAAACAGGACTCCTGGGTTCTATTCCCAGCTCTGCTGCTGTGTGACCTTAGGTGAATCACTTCCCTGCTCTGTACCTCAGTTTCCCCCTCTATCAATACAGTGATGCCTGCCTGCCAGGAGAACTAGTGCCTCCACTGGTTGCTGCTCTCCACCCCAGAGGTGGCTGAATTTTGGTCTGGGAAGCGCTTTGGGATCCTAGAGGGGAAGAGATCAGTGTAAAATGTGGTTTATTTTCCCATCCTTTGGGATGCAAAGTCTGAACCCAGAAACTGAGGCTGGACTCTCCCTCCCCTCCCGCTCTCAGGAGCAGACATGATTGCTGTAGAAACTACTGAATGAGAACAGGTGGCGCGCCACAGACGGGGGCGTTCTCACCCACAAGCCAGTGTACAGGCCAGTCACCCCACAGGAGAGCGAACGCCGCTTCCTGCCCTGCTTGGCACCACAGATTGACCCGCCTGGGCCACTGGCTCAGCCTGGGGTCTCGGCTTTTAATTCCTCCCGACAGTTCAAACCAAAGAACCTGACGCTGGCTAGAGCTAGGGGCTGCACATGTGTCCACCAGCCAGCTCTGCTGCTGCCCTTCGATCCTGACCCACGGTCCCCTCCGCTATCCCAGCCCTGGGCACCCCCTGGCTTTGCCGGTGCCCCCCAATCCCAATCCACAGCCCCCTGCTATTCCAGCCCTGAGCTCCCGCTGCACTCCCAGCTCTCTGTAAGGGAGGGACCATGGAGACTCAGCCCTTGGCTCCCCACAGCCTAGGGGCAGCCAGCCCCCTCCCCTTTAGACCCACCTCTGAACAAGCCCCAGTTGAGGGGTTCCCTCCAGGCGTAAGCAGCTGAGGCAGCGTTTCCAGGCTCAAGGCAGGTTCCCCTCCCGCTTCATCCTGGGGATTTTAACCCCTTCCTCTCCCTGCTGGCCTGGGGCGTGCACATCCCACTGCAGCCCCCCCCCCCTTTGGGGAGCTCAGAGCCCCCCAGGGCCCAGTCCGGGGCCCTCTCCAGCATGTGACGATTCTATAATGGTCCGTGGGCCGTGACCTGCGGAAACCAGAGGCAGGAGCTTTTTTGGTCAAGGAAGCCCACACGTAGTAATTAAAGTGACACAGGCAGTGACCTGGCTGCTGGCTCCCAGCACACGGCAGCAGCAGCTGCAGGCGGCAGGTCGCGGCACAGGGACCATGGACCCCTCAGTGACCAAAGCCACCCTGAAGGTGCTGGGGCTGTGCGTGGTCCTGCTCTTCCTGGTCGCCGCGGTGACGGTCTCCGTGGCGGTGATGATGTGGCACTCGGAGGCAGTACGGATGCTGCAGGGCTGCCGGGAGCAGGCAGCCAATGAGACCTCAGCCCTGGGGGGCCGCGTGGCCGAGCTGGAGCGGGACGTGGCCGAGCTCACGGGGCGGCTGCAGGAGGACGCTCAGAAGGAGAAGCAGCTTCAGAGGCAGCTGGGCCAGGCCAAGGATGAGGGCAGGAAGCTCAAAGCCACCTTGCTGTCCTGCCAGGAGCGTGAGGTATGAGCCAGATTATGGTGGGGTGTGGGGAGTGGTCCAGGGAGCCCAGGATTTAGGGTAATGCTGGGCTCCCTAACTGGCCCCTTACAGATTTTCCCAGGGGCATCTGACAGTCTGAGTGCCCAGCTGTGGCAGTGGGGCCGTAAGAGATGCCCTGGCCTGGGGGTCAGTCTGGGTATTATCTCACTTGTAACCCGACCAGCTGGCACAGCCACCCCCCCATGACAATGGCTTTCTCAGCTGGTGGGTCTCAGGCACTAGCATGCTGCAGCAATGGTCAGCTTGCAAACTGGGCAGGGCCTAGGGCTGAGCTGGGGGGGGGGGTTGAGGGGTTCGCTGGCATCCTTAGGGGCACTGGTCTCCCGAGGAGGGATGGCATCCAGCAAGCGAGGAGACCAGACCTCCTGGTATCTGGGCTCTGCAAAAGACCCAGGGGCATTAAAAAGGCCAGTGAAAAGTGTTGGCACTGATGCATACCCAGCACCGTCCCCAAGTAACGCCCTGACTTTCCTCCATCCCTGCTGTGGGGTAACTGGGCTGCTGAGGGTCTTTCACCCAGCAGGGCTGTTTCCTGAGCCCTGGGGCGTGAGCAGCAGCTGCTCTCGGGGCTCTGCTCAGGACAGACTGCAGCTGAGAGCCCCTGGGATGGTTTATAATGAAATCAAAGTAAAAGTTTATGGAATGAAGAACAGAGATTGAAATAACAGCAAATATGTAAAAATATCAGAAACAATTGGGTACATCCAAAACAAAATCATAATACGCCTGTACATATTGGGTTCCGGGAAGTGGGCGGGTGGATCCGCCCACTGCTAAAGGATCCCCCCCCCCCCCCCCCCCCCCCCCCCGCGCNTGCTAGGCAGAGATTGGAGCAGGAGCCCGGCAGCTATTCCTAGCTGAGACACAGACCAGAGCCATTTGGGACACGTATAATTAGGTGTCTCGCAGCCTGTTCTTTCCCCCACGTTATTATTAGCTCCAGCTCCCAGCTGGGAGAGGGCCGGTCCCAAGGGGCAACCAGCCCCACCCCCATCTCCTTGCTCTCAGACCGGACCGGTCCAAAGGGCTGGCTTGGGACGCTTCCTGCTAAACAATGGGCTGCTCTAGGCAATGAAGGGCCTGGAACAATCACTCCTGCTTCCCGTTGTTCTCCCAGCCCCACTTCCTGTCCAGCTGCTGGAGGTGCAGGGGACGCACCCAAGGGCCGGGGGTTGGCGCATGCTTGGGGTGGCTTCCATTTCTTCTAACCCCCTGGAAGGGCGAGGCTACCCCCCATGTGCCCTCACGGCGGGGCGGGGTGCTCGACAGCCCCCTGCATCTGTTTCCCACCCCTTCAGAACTCGGGTGAATGCCGTTGTTCGAACAATAGGTGGGTCCACGGGGGACACACTGGCCCTCCAGGCCCCGCCCCAAGTTCAGTCCCTCTCTCCCCCTGGCCCAAAATAACCCAGGCTTTGTAAAGAAAACACAAACTCTCACAGGTTTTACCCCAGAGTCAGGAGGGCCCAGCCCCAGCCCTCCCCCTTAAGGGCCTCTCTGTCTGTTTCCCTGTATCTCCCACCTGGACCTTGTCCTTCTCCACAGGCTTTTCCAGCCAGGCCCTTGCCTGGAGAGCTTGCTCCCTCCCTGCAGTACCCACAGACATAGCTGCAAACTCCTGAACTTTACTGCAATTTCCTGCTCTTTTTAGCCTGGGGGCCCCTGATCCAACCTGGGTGGGGCTTTTCCTGTTATCAGGGCTGGCGTAGGCCCAGACTCTCCAGCCCACGGGCAAGCCACCCTGTTACACCCGCTATACAAAATCCTTCTGCCTTAAATCATCACAGATCGGTGGGGCAACCTGCCCTGCCACCGGGGAGCGTGGCTCTGTTGACCCCATGGGGTCACACGTCCCCCCTGCACCACAGCGGACCTGGGCCCGAGAACAGCTTGGTTAAAGATTCCCCTTAGGGGACGGCAGCCGGATGGGAGCTGGGTCGTGCCGCGTTCAGAGCTCACGCTGCCCCCCAAGGCCTGGATTTCCAAGGAGCCTCGAGCTGGGGAACCTGGCGTGTCCCCCTGCTTCGGGAGCGCAATGGCCATGTGCCAACGGAGGTGGCAGCGCGGGGAGGTGCGAGAGACGCGGCGGCAGTGCTGGCTGGCGGGAGATGCCGTGGGGAAGGTTCTCGCTCATAATCATGCGAAGGGGGGGGGGGGGGGAAGAGGCTGGAGTTAAATAAAGAGATGGGGAGAATGAAGACTTAGATTAGATCGATAATGGCTGGAGACTGTCTATCTAGCCAGCCACCAATCCCCCGACATCCCTACCCGTATCCCTCCATGTACCCCTCTATCCCTCCATCCTGACATGTGCCCCTCTATCTATCCCTCCACATACCCCTCCATCCCTACCTGTACCCCTCTATCCCTCCACCGCCGTTTCTAAGCCCTGTGCCTGCTCCTTTCCCTTCTACCCGTATCGCCCCACAGAGCATGCTCTCCGCCAACGTGACAGCCCTGCAGAACGCGCTCGCGGCCATTCAGCTGGAGGGCACCGAGATGGACACCAGAAACATCGCCTTGCAAGGTGGGAGTAGGCAGGGGAATCCGGAGTGAGGGGTGTGTGGTAGGGGGTGGGAGAATCTCTCCCCCCTTCCCCCGCCAGGCTCCACTGCTGAGCAGGGTGAGGGTCTGCCCCACGGGGTCGGGCCCATCCCACCTTAGGATGCTCTTGTGCCATTGCCAGGCACCGCCCTGCGTGGGTCCGGCTGCGCTGGAAAATCCTGGCAGGGCCCCATGTGGCAGCCTCACGGGAACTGGCCTCAGTCCACTATTCACCCTCTTTGCCCTTCACCGAGCAGCCACGGCTGGGCTGGGCCCTTTCCATACAGTCGAACCGCACCCCCGTTGGCGCAGGCCGGCTTAGCACACGATCCCTCCCCCGGGGGTCCTGCGCCTGTGAGCCTGGCTGCTCCCGGGCTTGCAGGTCAGGCGCTGAGGGAGAAGGCGCGCAAAGGGGGTGGGTATCCCCTGCCCGGGGTGTGAGCCCCGCTCTCTGCCTTGCGCCCGCAGCGGAGCTGACCCAGTGGCAGGGGAAAGCCACGGAGCAGGAGCTGCGGCTGGAGGAGGCCCTGCAGCAGCACCAGGCGTCGGAGGCGCGGAGGGGGCAGTGTGAGGCCCGGCAGAGTGAGCTCCAGCGCAGCATGTAAGGAACTGGACTACGGCCTCGCCCCCCAGCTCCCAGCCAATCATATCCTGGGGAGGGATTAGCTCCCAGCCAATCGTATCGTCAGGGAGCATTGACATCTGGCTCCCAGCCAATCAGATCCTGGGGAGGGATTAGCTCCCAGCCAATCGTATCGTCAGGGAGCATTAACATCTGGCTCCCAGCCAATCATATCCTGGCCAAGCATTAACCCCTACCTCCTAGCCAATCGTATCGTCACTGTCCATTGACTCCCCCGATTCTGATCCCTTCATATCCTCCTGGGGCGTTAAGCCCAGCCCGCCAGCCAATCAAATCCCCAGCCATCGTCACCTGACTCCAACCCAGCCCTGTCCCTCTTGCTCCCAGCCCTCCACCGGGGCCATTAACCCCTGGCTCTCAGCCAATCACAGCCTCAGGAATTGTCCCCCCCCCCCCCCCCCCCCCCCCCCCCCCCCCCCCCCCNGGTTCCTCCTGCAGCCGGGCCTCCCCATTCCTGCTGCAGGGGCCTGGAGCCCCCCCATCACTTGTGGAGGTGGGGAGGACACTGGGGCGGGTGGCTTTTTGGGAAGAGGCACGGTGTAGCCAGTGGGTTTGTCTGGAACGTCCTGACCTACCTGTGCTTTCCCACCGCAGGCGGGACTACAGGGCCGAAATCGACTCCCTCCAGCGGCGGCTGAGCTCCCGAGCCAGCAGGCGCAGGTGCCCCCCATTCTGGTATTTTGTGTGGGTGATGGCAAGCACTTCTTGCTTTATTTTCTCGCTCGTAAGTCCCACGGAAATGAGAGACTTTGAAATAACAGCATGCGTGTCGGGGGGAGGGGGTCAGCAGGGAGGAGTCACCCCCTTGATCACCAGGGGGATTGCTGGCGCTTGGCCCCATGCCCAGTTCCACTCGTGTGTCCTGAAACTAGCTTTCCTCGTACGGCTGCACAGCAGAGCTGGGCTTGGTACACAAAGCCTGCGCGCGCACACACACACACACACACACACACCTGCAAATATATTCACACGGGCAAACGCACATGCTCACACATACATGCACACGTGTGCTCTCCCATGTGCTCACACATACAAACACTTGAATGCATGTATACTCATGGGCACATACATGCACATAGGCCCAAACATGGATGCAGATACATGTTTCTACTCATGTACACACCCGTGCCTGCACACACCCCCAAACAGGTGTACACACACACACACATGGGTTTTGGACACACACAGCTCTAAGGACACGCCGCCTTGTCACGGCTGCCCACACTTTATCCTAACCGCCTCTCCCTTGTGCACATAAAGCCACTAACTTCTTCCTGCAAATCAAGACCCGTTGCCATGACACCAACTAGAAATTGGCCCAGTAGGGATGGCTTGAAGGGCAGATGGGGAGGGCATCCGTGTAGATGAACAGCTAAAATCATATCCTCAGCTGGCTCCCGGTGGCATAGCTCCATCGACCTTGCTACGCCAACGTACACCCAGCCAAGGACATGGGCCTTTATGTGCAGAGACCTTCGCATGGGGCTTCGACTGTACGAACAGGGACTGCCTAGCACAATGGGCTTTTGCTGCTGATTTCACTTTGAGTACTTTTTGCTGTGTATTCCCATTAACCCTCTGTGTGAATGATAGAAACAGCATGGCGTGCAGACATGTACATAGCGTGTGTGGATAGATGTGAATGACTTACGTTTCCATATATGTTCTCTCTTATGCAGGAAGGGTTGAAATCTTACATCTGGAGCATCTAGGGGAAGCCAGGCTTAAAGGAGATGACAGGGCTCGTGAGCAACCATTTCCGATCCCCCCCCCCCGCCCTCTACAGAGCGGGGCATGCTGCAGCTCCACACCAGAGACAGCTGCAATGACCCAAAAACAGCTGCAGCACGGAATGGCCCCGTCCCGCTCCAGAAGCCAGCAGCCTCCTCCTGCAACAGTAACAGCCATAAACTAATTGAAAAGACACCGAGTCTGCTGGATCCCACTAGGCTGAGGCACCCCAAGGGATGCTGGGAAATCTGTCATTGTACCGTTCAGAGTCTGCGGCATGGACCTCTCTCTCTCTCTGTGTCCTGGCTCCATTCTGTCTCCCTCGCCCTGCTCCTCCCTTCCCTCCTTCGCGACATGCTTCTGCCTGGAGTCTACTGAGCTCTGCACAGCGTGTGCCTGTATCTAAGCTGCCTGGTGTCGTTCTTGATCATATAATCTACTCACTGCGAGGAAATCAGACCACCTGGTGCTAATTTCCCCTCTGGGGCTGGACCCACCCATGAGGGAGTCTAACCAGCATTTACTAGCCTGTGTTTGTATGCAGATCTGCTCATTAATATTTAAAAAGTAGCTGCCTGATGGGTCTCATTAGTGGCACCAGCACCACGCCAAGGACCAGGTGTCCCTGCAGGCCCTTTGGCCTCCAAGAACATAAGAACGGCCAGACTGGGTCAGACCAAAGGTCCGTCTAGCCCAGGATCCTGTTTTCCGACAGTGGCCAATGCCAGGTGCCCCAGAGGGGATGAACAGAACAGGGAATCATCAAGTGATCCATCCCCTGTGGCCCATTCCCAGCTTCTGGCAAACAGGCCAGCATTTCAGAGAAGAGGCTAGTTCTGCCCCACACCTCCATGCAATCCTTTGGAAGTCTGGCAGGTTGTACAGGTGTTAACGGGGGTTAAGATTTGGCCCTGTCTCCACAGGGATTTTTCACCCACCCCTGAAATCTACCCGCCCTCTGTGGAAGAACTTAGCCATTGTTTAACAGCACCACCACGGCAGGATTTGGGACAGGAATAAATTCTCCAGCACAAACTACAGAGAACATGTAGGGAAGCAGAATTTGATGCTTCAAGATGGAAATAGGCCAGGGTGCCTGGGTGAGGGCACCGTGTGGATTAGAATTGTTGTTCTAGGACTACGTCTGCTTTTGAGCTGGGAGGCGGCATCCCCAGCTCCTGTGGACGTTCCCATGCTAGCTGGGCTCGAACAAGCACCCAAAACCAGCAGAGCATCCGCAGCAGCTTGGGCTAGCCACTCTGAGTACAAGCCCGCCTCAACCCCAGGCATGGACTCGGGCGGTAGCCTGAGCCCCCACCCACATGGGCACAGTGCTAGCACCTGGGAACAGCTACGCCAGCTGGAATCACACCTCCCAGCTCAAATGTAGACGTACTCTCTGGCTCCTCTGAAAGCTGGTATTTCCTGCTGCTCAATAGGCCATTAGTCCAACCCGACTTGAGGCATCGCCACGGGTAACTAAATTCCTCTCTTTTAATAGTTTATACGAGTCATTTTTATCAATATTAAATACTTCTATTTTCACTGCAGAGGCCAGATTTCTCTGCAGGGACAGAGCAATGAATAGCCCTTGGAACACTGGTTACGTAGCTAGAGCTGTAGAAATGCCATTTAGTAGCTAAAAACCAAGAAGCAAATTGTGCTTTTCCGTCTCGGGTAACTCTGCCCCAGCGTCCCCGGTACCTGCACACATTTTACTCATTTAGTTCATATACATGTGCATGTAGTGCACTGGTCTTGGGTGGCAACTGGTTTGGGAAGGACGTTGTTTGCCCACTGGAAGGCAGTTGTGTAACAAAGGCAGATCGGTTACACAGAACGTCACCATGTGTGAAGCAAATTCCAGCTTCCCCCCACAAGGTCTCTCTCTCCTGCCTGTCCCAGCCCTGAGGCCACAAAGTTCAACAGCTGGCCACATGGATGGCTGGATTTTAATGTTTGCTCTCTCAGTGCTAAAGCCACTGCGAATTCTCCTCTCCTAAAGCAAAGGGCCCAGGGATTCCTGATCCAACCAGCTCAGTTTATGACCTGCAAGGATTTTTCTAATGCCACCTGGGTGCTGCTAATCCAGCCTCATGTTCCCTGCCTTCCAAGGCACCAGCAGTATTAAAAACTCTGCCACGGGGAGTTCAGCTACCACTTGTGTAGGTGGCACTTGGCAGGATAGGCTCCATCTCGCCCGGCTCCCAGGGGACTGGCAGGGGTGACAATGCAGCAGGGCAGGCCGTGGAGGGCAGAGATGAGGAGTATGCAGATGTTGTTACAGAGTCATTTATCGGAATCTGATCACACTGGAAACCAAACACAAAAGGTTTCCAGGAAAGTCTCAGATGTTTCTGCCACTGCTATAGCAACTTCCTATGCAAAGAGCAAGCGGTTAGTGTTTGCAAAAAAGCTTCTGGCCTGCAGCCTGCAAAAACCATCAGAGAACTGCACCAACAGTGCTGAATTCTGAGAATCACAAAGCAACGGGCAGGCCGAGTCCAACCAGGGTGAAAGTGTCTTGGCTGGTCCACACACCTATGCAGTACGGATGCACACATACCAACGTTGTCCCATGCATGTGCTGAGACCAAGCACAGGTGAGCACTAATAATACTTCCATGAACATGCTAAGACGGGGATGCTCGACTCTCATGCTTCAGGCCATCAGCTGATCACAGCAAGGGTCAGGAGGGAATTCTTCTCCTGAGTGTGCAGCACTGACTAGACATGCAGAGGGCACTTGCACCTGTTCGTGATGCATTGGACATTAGGCCAAGATGGTAAATCCAGTGTCCTTGTGTGCATATAAACTCATAAACACATACATAGATATGCACAGTTATCCATATGCACATCCATACACCATTCCACATATGCACCTCCATATACACATCCATGCACACACAGGCATATACACATATCAGGCACACGCCGTTTTGCATGTGCACACACATGCTTCCCACTGCCCTACAGAGATTTTTAAACCCTGCCAATTCGCTCCTCTCAGCATTCACGGTATGCGGGAGCCCTGTTTAGTCTTCACAGCCCTGGAGATTCCGCCCAGAGCAGCAAACGCACCATGAGATTCACTTTCATGGCTGGGTTTCAACCTGCATTTCCCTGTTTGTAATTAAATCTGCTTTGACGGTTGCTCTTTGCTGGCAGAGTTTCACAGGTGGCGCTGACCAGCTTGTGGAGCAGGCGCTGGGCTGGGGCTCAGGAGATTTGAATTCAGTTCCCAGCTCGGACACAGACTCCTTGGGTAAGTCCCTGCAACTCCGAGCCCCAGCTGCCCCATGGGGATATTGATTCTTCCTTTCTCCCCCCCATTTGCCTGTTCAGGCTGTGTGGGGCAAGGCGTCTCTCTCCCTGTGTCTCTGCAATATCAGGCCCGATGCCCCGTCCTCACCTGGGGGCTCTAGGTGCTACCCCAATGCAAATAATATTTGAGAAGGTGATTTTCACTGAGTTGCCCATTGCCTGCCACTGCCCCTCCCCCTCTACTCCGCTGATGGCTCCCTGCATGTGCAAAATTGGGCCCTGCTAAAAAATGTCCTATGGACGCCCAACCAGAATCCTTCCCTCCCCTTGCTGGAGCCGCTCCCCTCCAGGCCACCCAGGCCCAGGTGCACTGGCCTGCAGATGGCCCTGGCTCCCTGGGTTAGGATGGGGAGTCACAGGCCTCAAGGTAGGAGGGAAACTGCCCGTTGGCTTCATGGCCCAAGGGTCTGGTGGTGCTCCCGAGAACCCTCCCGCAGGCTGCACAGAGAAACCACGAGGGGGAGCTGCAAGCTCGCAGGCCCCGCGACCCAGGGAGATTTACTGCTCTGAATCACCAGTGGGAAGGGAGGGGTTTAGCCCAAGCCCAGGACGCTTCATCCACAGGCTCAGCTCACAGCACCCTCGCTAGATCCCAGGGGGAATCGATCCTGCTCCAACAGGGGAGAGGATGGGATTCACTCTCCACCCGCTCTGCAACCCTTCTAGCAGATATCCCATGAATAATGCACCGGGATCAGCACGAACTCCAAGGGGGAGCGAACCCTACTGAGCCACCAGCCCCATTCCCTGCAAAACAGCGCCCCCTACAGAGCCACCTGCCCCATTCCCTGCAAAACAGCGCCCCCTACGGAGCCACCAGCCCCATTCCCTGCAAAACAGCGCCCCCTACGGAGCCACCAGCCCCATACCCTGCAAAACAGCGCCCCCTACTGAGCCACCTGCCCCATTCCCTGCAAAACAGCGCCCCCTACAGAGCGACCGGCCCCATTCCCTGCCAAACAGCGCCCCCTACAGAGCCACCGGCCCCATTCGGAGCCACCGGCCCCATTCCCTGCAAAACAGCGCCCCCTACGGAGCCACCGGCCCCATACCCTGCAAAACAGCGCCCCCTACAGAGCCACCAGCCCCATTCGGAGCCACCGGCCCCATTCCCTGCAAAACAGCGCCCCCTACGGAGCCACCAGCCCCCTACAGAGCCACCGGCCCCACTCCCTGCCAAACAGCGCCCCCTACAGAGCCACCAGCCCCATTCCGAGCCACCGGCCCCCTTCCCTGCAAAACAGCGCCCCCTACAGAGCGACCGGCCCCATTCCCTGCCAAACAGCGCCCCCTACAGCGCCACCGGCCCCATTCCCTCCCAAACAGCGCCCCCTACGGAGCCACCGGCCCCATACCCTGCAAAACAGCGCCCCCTACGGAGCCACCAGCCCCCTACAGAGCCACCAGCCCCATTCGGAGCCACCGGCCCCATACCCTGCAAAACAGCGCCCCCTACGGAGCCACCGGCCCCATACCCTGCAAAACAGCGCCCCCTACGGAGCCACCAGCCCCCTACGGAGCCACCAGCCCCATTCCCTGCAAAACAGCGCCCCCTACAGAGCGACCGGCCCCATACCCTGCAAAACAGCGCCCCCTACAGAGCCACCGGCCCCATTCCCTGCCAAACAGCGCCCCCTAGCACCGCACTGGGGCCAGCACTGACTCCAAGGGGAGCGCGCCTCCTGCTAAACCACCAGCCCCATTCTCGGCAAGTCAAGACCCCGCTGTGCCGCACTAGGTGCCTGGGGTCAGCACGGCTGCAGAAGGGAGGGCACCCACTGCTGAACTGCCGCAGGCATTTTCTGCTGCTCCCTTGGCCCCCCCATCCCAGGCCCAGCGGGGTCTCACCCTGGGTCGCTGCTGGGAGCGGAGGCCCAGGAGTGATGCTGTGAGGCTGGCTGAGCTGTGTGGAACTACCAGCCTGAGGCAGAATGACCCAGACAATGGCGAGCGAGCGGGGAGCCAGTCTCCTGTCCCAAGGGTGGCTGGGCGGGAGGTGACTCACAGCTGCTATTCCCAGTTCAGGAAGGAAGCAGCAGTAGCCGGCTGACACTGGCCTCGGCAATTACGAGCACTTAGCAGCCCCCAGCCAGCCCAGCTGCCTCTGGGAAGATGCAGGGACCGGAAACCAAGATTGCTGCTGTGGGGTCAATGCCCGGCACGTCTCTACGCCCCACGGGGAGCCCCTCGTGCACATGCGCTGCTACCCCAGGGCTGTGGCACCAGGGCAGCCATGCCAGTCGCCCCAGGCAGACACCTCTCCGCACGCCCCGAGCCGCCGCTGGCCCATTCGCTCCAGGGCCGCGCTGTGCCCCTGTGGGCTCTCGAGGGCTGCAGGGGTGAAGGTGAGGGCCCAATGCAGCTCGCTCCTCCACGGGAGACCTCAGAACGAAGTCCCACCAGCCCATCTTCGTCCACCAAGGCTCCCCCCCAGCCATGGGCGCATGGGCAACCCCAGCTGTGACTCACATCCTGCGCTATCGCTAGACGGGGTGAATTGGTGTCAGGACCAGCGCTCTGCCCGGCCCACCAGACCTGCGACTCCCCCTGCCCGGCCCAAGCCCTTGGGAGCAGCTGGGCTGAACAGACAGGGCCTGAGAGGTGGCTCCTATAGGTCTGGTGCCCCCCAGCCCCCACTGCAGAGAACCTCACTCCCCTGCCTGCAGCTGGGGCAGGAATGGGATCGGAATGGTTGCATGGTCACTTGGTAGCACCTGCTTGTGAATGGCCAGCCCCAAAGACCCAGCCACTCCCAGCCCCAAATGGGGCGCTGTGGTCTCTCCGCACCACCCAGCCCTGCCCCCCAGCGGGCACGCAGCCCTATGCACCTCACAGCCCCAGCTCCTTTCATTCTATCTTCACCCGCTTCCCACGGTGCCACCTTCCCAGAACCCACTGGGAGAAGCAGCCCTGGCCCGAGCTGGTCTCCCATGGTGCCCCTGTCTGGGCCGTGCGGCGTCACGTGCTCTCTACGCTCTCCTTGCACCTGAGACCTGCCCGGAGAGGGGCCCTCTCGTCTCCTTCAGCCAAGCTACAGCTGGGCTCTTTCCTCCCAGTGTGACTCCAACTCGCGGCCTCCTCGCCACAGACTCTGGATAAGCCAGGAGACCCAGGGCCCGATGCCCGTTGCCGTCCAGAACTTCCCAAGAGCATGCGGTGCAGCCGTACCCTGCCCCGTTCCTTCCCTCCAGCCTCCCCGCACTGCGGCTGGACGCCGGCATCCTGACCTTCCTGGAACCACGTAGCCCTCCAGTTCCCACTCCTTCGCTCCGTCCACGCCTCCCCGCTCCCTCCACCGAGCTCCCCGTATGACCTCCCCACTGCGGGGTCACGAGCTGCCTCCTCTGCATCTCCTGCTGTGTGGGGCAGCCAGCTTCCCCGACCCTCTCTGCCCCCCCCCCCCGACTGTCCAAGTCCCCCCTCAAATCCCAGCTGCAAAGATCCCCTTCCCCCTGGCTTAGGCCTCCCGCGCTGCAATCTGCTCTCTCACGACACCTCTGGGCACACCTCCTCAGCCATTTCTCAGTGACGTTTCCCAGCAAACCCCTTGAAAACAAGCCCGTTTCACCTCACGCGACTTCTCTTCAGTTTCAGTCTGTGTCCGTTTCCCCTTCGCGAGTGATCTGGGTTCAAGCAAACGCAGGTCGCACAGCAAGTCAGGCTCAAAGCCAGGCACAGAACCCACCCCCTGCCGCACGGCTGAAACCAGCTCCCCGGGGAAGCTGCAGAGCTCCCTAAAGAGACTAGAATGCAACCCACCAACGGGCGGCACCGGTGCACTGACCAGCACCATCTTGCTGTTTCCTTGGGCTCCCCCGGTCGGTCTGTCTGTAGCCATGTGCTGGCTTGTTTCATGCTTCGACTGTAAGATCCTTGGGGTAGGGTCCGTCTTTTGTTCAGTGTTCATACAGCGCCTCGTGTGGTGGGGTCCTGGCACCGCGTTGTGTTAATACAGATAATAAATAACAACCAGCACCTTTGTTCTGCAGGGAATTCAGGAGACCTGTGGGCGGTGGGGGGCATCGGGGCTGGGCTTTTCCTGTCCCACGTCAGGGACTTTGGGGTGACTGTGCCCACCAGTCCCTTTAGCAGGTGCATAAGAGAAGATGCCAAAACCAGCTATTCAGACATGTGACCGTGCCAGAGACGGGCTGGCCCGGCTCACAGAGAGCCCCTCAATGGGCCCTAGGCACAAGCCAACACGCACAAGCCCAGATCTCCGTGCAGCCAACCCAACCGGCGTTTGAGGGCCAGGCAGTCACCTAGGGGCTGAATCTCCACCCCGGATCCCACAGCTGCGGGAGCACTAATACCACCAGGCAGGAGCCGGGTCTCTCTAGCCCAGCCCCACCCACCCTTAGAACCAGGAACTTCTGCTGTGACCTTCCCCTTCTTCGGTTTTGGCTTGTGGCTGGGGAGTCAGGGAAGTGAGACGCCACCGACCCCTCAACCCTACCCCCCTGCTGCGTTCCTCCTGCTTTGCTGCAAGATTTTGTGCTGAAAGCCACAGACTGGCTCCAGGCGGCTGTGAAACGTGAGCCCATTCCCAGCCCGGCTCTGCAGAAATCGGGGCTAGGTTTCTCGGAACGAAACGCCAACCCTGGCAGGTTTCCACTGGTGTCCCATCAGCATCCTCCGGGCTGCAGCTGGGAGACAGGCAATGCGGCTCCCGGACAGACTGGCTGGGCAATCAGAGACGTCCACAACCGTCATGTCTACTTTTACCATCTGGCTAAGGGAGCCCTAGTGCCACCGCTGCCATGCTCAGCACTTAGGACTGGTTTTACATCCCCTCTGAGCCACTGCCCTGAATGGGGGGCAGCAGCATTTCCTGGACCTCTCCCAACCTACATCCCAGCAGGTGCCACGTCTGGGGGAGTATCCGGAGAGTGGCAGCTCCCACTGCGAGAGATGCTGGCACCGGTCCCAGCTGTGGGACTGGGGAATCAGCCACACGCGTTCCGAAAATTGGCTATGCACAGTCACTTCGCTTCCACCCTGCCACCGGTCCCTACACTCCCATGGCTAATCTGACCAGCACCAAACCATTCCTCTGAAAACTAACGGGACGGCCACCCTGTACTCCAGTCACTTTGCACCAGCGTCGCTGGACAATCCAGTCACTGGCTAGAGAAAATTTGCCATTTAGTTAATAAGGAAGAAGACCGCATTCTGCAAGGTAGCATGGCTCAGTGGCTAGTGCACTAGACTGGGACTCAGGAGACCTGCGTTCTATTCCTGTCTCTGCTCTGTGACTTTGGGCAAGTCACTTCCCCACTTGGTTCCTCAGTTCCTCCTCCTCCTGCCCTTTGTCTTTTAACAGTCTAAGTTCCTTGGGGCAGGGATTCTCTCTCACTACATGGCTGTGCAGCACCAGGCACAGTGGGACCCCTGATCTCAGTCGCGGCCTCTAGTCACTGACGTAATAATAAGGGAAGATGCTTAGGGGCTTCTCTACACGTGAGTTCCTGCTCAGCAAGCCAGGGTGTGAATCGGCAGCTTTCTGGGACCGTCACTGTGCTGTAGCTGTGTCCACATGAGATGTTACTATGCAGCCAGCTGGTGCACTGGAGATTCAGTTACTCGCCGCATAGACAGGCCCTAGGAAGAGACCAAAGAAACCCCATGCGATAATGAAGGACATTGACTCTAGCTGCGATTATTGTGCAATGAAAGTGTAAAGCAGCAGATTTAAAATAATCCAGGAGCAACTCAAGCATAATTGGCCTGTGGAACTCTCTGCCACTAGCTAGTACTGAGAGCAAAAGAGCGGAGCAGGATTCTTAAAAAGATGAGAGATTTCGGTGCATCATGAGATCAACCAGAGCTACATTTCAGAGGATAAAAAACATTAGAAGGGCTAAAAACCCACCTGCTTCAGGGCATAAACAATCCACTGAGTGAGTGGGGTCAGGAGGGAATTTCCCCCAAAGGGCAGGTTATTCCATAACTGTCCACTAGGGGCTTTCTTGGGCCTTCCTCTGAAGCAATTGGTAGAGACAGGATATGGGACTGGATGGCTGACTGTAGAACAGCCGCCTGTTGACATTGATCCCGGTCCAGCAAAGCACTTAGGTACATGCGTAATTCATCATGCGAATAGCCCCAGTGATGCCGAGGGGATGAGTCACGCGCTGGCAGTCACACAACGTCTGTTCTGAGCCCTGCCATGCACCACCAAGGGTCACTGGCTTGTGAGATCCATTGCTTAGTCTAGTGCAAGTGCCCCCAATGGAAAAACCCCATCGAAGCTAACGCAGGAGGAGATCTTTCCTATACCCTGCAGCGGGGGCATAACCCTCAGTTAATTACACTCTATGGGCGGCTGAAAGCTTCGGGAGAGGGCTCTCGTTCTGCAGTAAGTCTGATAGGAAGCAGCGGTATCTGACATTTCCCATAAGGAGTGGAGCTGGCTGGAATCAGAACCAGGCTATTTCCTGTGGAGACCTCAGCCTGCTGGGATGGATTCGGACAGGAGATTTTCCATTGATTTCACAGAGTCTTAGATCAGGCCCCGTGAGCCCGTCCCAGGGAGCATCCCCCTCGCACACACACAACCCTGCTCCGAAGTAGCAGCCGGGACGTCAGTTGAAGACACACAAATAAAGCTGGGGGGGGGGGGGGGGGGGGGGGGGGGTTTTGNCCATGACAGGCTGGGAACAATAGCCCGTGTGGAAACGGCAGCCGTGTTGTGCCAGCGCATCCGGAGAGGCAGGAAGGAGCCAGGCAGGAGGAAATATTAAATAGAGCAATATAAACACTCGGCTGGGGGGGATAAGGGGCGGACACGCCCCGCCCCACCGCCACTGCCAGTGAAAGCGGGGCCAGAGAGCCGCACGGCGGCAGTGAGGCTGCAACATGGACAAGAACGCCTACGCCATGGCCAAGTTCGGCCTGGAGTCCAGGGACAACCTGATCCCCAAGCGGGACTGTGGCTTCTACATGAAATACATCTTCCTATTCACCTCGGTCATCCAGTTCCTCATCATCCTGGGGCTGGTTCTCTTCATGATCTACGGCAACGCCCACGCCGGCACCGACACCCACCTGCGGCACCTGGAGGAGCAGGTCCAGGAGCTGTACAGCAAGATGACGCTGCTCAACGCCAAGAACAAAAACCTCACCCAGCAACTCAACGCCACCAGCAAGGAGAAGCTCGGCTGCTCCCAGCAGATGACAGCAACCCAGAAATTGCTGGAGAAATGCAACGCCAGCCTGCAGGCCTACACCGCCTACCAGGTAGGCCTGCCTCGGAGAACCGTCCCCTGGGGTGCACGTGCCCCCGTGCCCCAGCTGTCCTTCCCTCCCTCCCTCCTAGTGTGCGTCTCTCTCACCACCCTAGAACCTAGCGTGTGTTTCTAGCTAGCCATCCCTAGACCCTAGGCTGGCTGTCTATCCCCCCCCCACAAAGAACAGAGAGAGCAAGGATCCCCTTGGTCGCAGCCAAGAAATAACAAATGCAATGCTGATTTCAGAGCCAAATTCACCCCCGGGGTAATTCGGTGGAATCCCACCATGCCCGGCCCATCTGTCCATCTCTCCTTTCTGCTCAGGGGCTGACCAGGGCGATACGATCCACTGAGGCACGGAGGTTCTTTTGCAAGCAGGAAAGTGACCGATTCAAATTTCATCTCCAAATATCCTCATCCCTTGACTGGGGCGTTGCAAATGTTTGTTTTATTAGCGTGGGGAACCTGGGACCCCACTACCTCCGCCATAGGGCTTAACTGGGATACTCATAGATGTGATACCACTAGGCAGGGGAAATTCGGAATTTGAAGAGTGATCTCTTCTTGAGGGTGCTGTGCTTGTTAAACATCTGTCATGCTCCACCCCAGAGGTGGCAGCATTTCAATGGTGGTGGGTGAAATTACTCCTCTATCATTTCTCCATTCTTACCATGCTCATTGGAGGAGTTTCTTAACACTTCTGTATTGCTCATTAGCTAGCCAGAGATTGGAAAATGGAATGATTTTTTGTAAAAAGGCTAAGGTGCTTTTCATTTTGCGGCTTTCCGATAGAAACGTTGATTCAAAAGTTTCCGTGAAAATTCGTATATGTTCAGTTTCTTGGTCTTGGGCTTCCCCGGGCCCCCCCCATCCGAAAAAGGAGAACTCAAAACTACAAAACCCTATTTTATGGTTTGTTTTGGGGTTTCTGTTGAAAATGTTTGTTTTCTAACAAAGGTCAATTTTGGAGCAAATTAAAAAAAAAAAAGTTTTGTTGGCAAAACCTCAGCTCCTTTTGGGTGCCCACGGGGCTAATCAGCTCCTGCCACTGTTCTGACGCCCAGAGCGCGACCACACCCTCCTGCGCCCTCAGGGTCTGCACCGCACTCAGGCCTTAAAAACACAATTTTCTCTCCTTTGAGTGTATAACAAAACCCAGACTGTTTTTCTTTAACTTCTCATAAAAATCAGCACCAAGATTGGCTCTCCTCAGAGACTCAAGCTCTCCTCTCTCTCCATCTTAGGTTCTTATATGACCCTGCACCTCACCCCCCTCCGTGGAAGTGCTTTTGTCCACATTCTATAGATGGGGAAACTAAGGCATAGAGAGGCTACGGGTCTGTCTCTGTTGCAATTAGACACCCACCCCGGCCCGTGCCAGCTGACCTGGGCTAAGGGGCTCTTTATTTGTAGTGTAGACGGTTCAGGCTGCCCCGATCGCAGGGTCCTAGAGCCCGGGCGCCAGCCCCAACATCTACACCACCGCTGAAAAGCCCCTTGACCTGAGCCAGCAGGCACGAACCAGCACAGACATTCCCCAAAGTCTGTGCCTGAGCAGGGAATTGAACCCACAGCTCCTAAGCTATTACGCTAATCACAGGAACATCCTTCCTATGGCAGCAGCCCCCCCATTCCCAAGCATGGTCTCTGCAGGTCCAGGTTAAGCAGCACCGGCCCTTGCTGTAGCTGGTCTGTGGCTAACGCCCAGAGTGAATCCATAGGGCTGTCAATCTGGCACCTTTAACCAACGCTAAAGACACACACACACAATTCCATTTATGGGCCAGATTCTCAGCTGTGCTGAAGCCAGGGGAGCCAGACCAATTTCCACCAGCCGTTTGTCCATTGATTTTGACATGTAAGCACAACAGTCACTATCCGACACACTTCACAATCACACAGGACACTGGGCTAGTGACTCCTAAATATTCACCTTTGCCAAGAGCTGCTCTCGCGTCCGACAAGGCAAGGAATCGAGCAGCAAGGCCCTGGCACAGGTTTGCTCTGAACCGGGAAACGGAAAACTCACTTTGCCAGAAATTAGAACCCGCTGGGAAAATCTCAGGTTCTGGACTGAGGGCAGCGTTGAAGCCATTTGCAAACGCAGGTTCTGTTTGGTGCCAGCCACGTGCTGGGCTGCTGCAGAACCTCTCATTCTGTTCCCCAGTCGTCTCGGCACGTGGGCGGGAATGCCTTTCAAACCGAGTTTTGATGATTTGATTCGTGCTGGATTCCAGCTCGTTACAAGGGGGGGGAGGGGAATTCGCTTAAATGGATGGGGGGGCTGGGAGGCACTTGCGAAACTCCACATCATCTTGCAAACCCCAACACACCCAATGCAAAAGTCTCCCAGGTTTCCCTGGTCCCAGCCCTCCCAGCGTCTCATTCCATCCCGTGAGCTATTCGGAAGAGGACAAAGAGTCCAGGCCTCTTTCAGAAGCACAGACGGGGTCACAGCATTGACTGAGCAATTCTACAGAACTACCGCCAGTGAATCCCTGCTTCCCAGAGATGGGGCTGAGCCAGATCTGGATCCACCAAGTTCACTGGGGAGCTTGGATCCAGGATTTTGGCTCAGGTGGTCTTATAAAGACCTCGTATACTAACCATAACGTGTCCTGATTCGCTGGGGCGCTGAGCACCCCACAGCTCCCAGGGATGAGCGAGACCTAGAGCTCAGCACCTCTGAACATGAGAAATGAGTCAGGGGGATTCTTTAGTTACCGAGCACCGGCTGGTATGTTGCAACATTCCTGTTTCATCAATGAACATTTCTCTCCTTCCGTCCATCTGTCTCTCCCCACTCCCTAGTGATCAGACAAACAGACTCACAGGGACGCCCTGCAAAGTTCCACTATGGTTTAGACAGACGCCCCAGAGCAGAATAGAGACAGGCTTGGAGCTTTGCCAGCGCCAGCACTTGAGGAAAGCAAATGCGCCCAATGATTCACCCACAGCCTTTGTCCCACTGCAGATCCTACTGCTGAGCGCACAGGGAACCAGCAGGCCAGGGATCACTGGCTCGACTCTCCTGGTCACTTTGCACTGGATTCTTCTTCCTCTGAGCTAACAACCCTTCGCCTTTCGCTGGCTCCTTCCACCCAAGTTTCACCTCTCACATTCTCTGTTCAAATGTGTTCTGGGCAGCAGGAGCAGCTGGTCTGCGCAAAGCCACACAGCAGCAGCATGGCACAAGGGGTCAAGCGTCTACCCTCAGGAATGGGATCACGGGAGGGGGGGGGGGAATGCAAATCAGGACTGAGGGGCACTGGCAGACCCGTGTGTAAGGTGAGCCCAGGGCTGGGATAACAGGGGGGCTGCGAGTCAGGACTGAGGGGCACCAGCAGGGCGGGAACGTTCACGAGGAAGCAGCTTCCACGGTGCATGTCTAGACAATGCCCCCCCGCCCCTTTGTCTCCAGGAATGCCCACGTTCCTCACCGTTCTGCAAAGGGAGAGTGGCCAATTCCCTTCCTCCATCTCTGCCGGCCTGGGCAGGGCTCCCCCGGTGCCGTGGTGGCCGCGCGTCCCTTGTGGCAGGGAAGCTCTGACGCTCCGTCCCCCGTTCTCTCCCCAGGCCCAGTGCCAGAACATCTTGACCTACGCCGAGTACAACAAGGTGATGGCGGAAAAGTGCTACAGGAACATGAACATCCTGAACATCACCTGCTACGGTGGGTGGGAGCTCCCCGCTCCTCTCCCTCCCCTGCTCAGCTCAGCCCCACTGGTGTTGGTGGAGTCGTGTCAGGGCCAGGCGGGGTCCCCGCAGGCTGTCCATGGCGTGGATGCAGCCAGCCCCCAACACCCCAGGCAGCGGGGAACTGCCTGATCCCGCTCACTGCACCTGCCTGATGTCAGAGATTCTGGCCTGCTTCCCCCTGACACCACTGGGGCTGGTCATCACCCGCGCACGCACGTCCTCCCCCAGGCACGGGCACCTGGGGCTCCAGGGAGGCCCGTGGGGAGCAGGAAGGTCACATGGCAGCATTGTGGAGCTCACTGTTGTGGAGAGTGGGGTACAAACCCTACTTTGTCCGGGCTGCAGGAGCAGGGGCCCTCCCGGCCCCAGTTGGAGTCCCTGGGAGTCCCATCCCCGCCCCCGCCCCCCAGTTTTAGCAGCAGATAATTTTAGCTTTGTAGGACCTGATCCCAACCCAGGGTTGTCAACTTTCTACTCGCACAAAACCGAACACCCTTGCCCCGCCCCTCCTCCCCGTCGCTCATTTTCACCGGGCTGGCTCAGGGGGTTGGGGTGTGGGAAGGAGGTTCCAGCTGGGGGTGCAGGCTCTGGGGTGGGGCAGGGGATGACGGGTTTGGGGTGCAGGAGGGTGCTCTGGGCTGGCCTGAAGGGGATCAGGGGGTTGGGGCACAGAAGAGGGTATGGGCTCTAGGCTGGGGTGTGGGTTCCGGGCTGGGGCCAGAAATGAGGGGTTCATGGTGCAAGAGGGGGCTCTGGGGTGGGGCAGGGGGTTGAGGTGTGTGTGGGGGGGTGAGGGCTCTGGCTGGGGGTGCAGGCTCAGGGGTGAGGCCAAGGGGTTTGGGGTGCAGGGGGGGGGATCAGGGCTGTGGCAGGGGATTGGGGCACAGGAGGGGGTGAGGGGTGCAGGCTCCAGGCAGCGCTGACCTCAGGCAGCTCCCGGAAGCAGCAGCACGTCCCCCCTCCGGCTGCACCTTGGAAGCGTGGCCAGGTGGCTCTGCCCTGTCCGCTGGCACCGCCCCGCAGCTCCCACGGGCCGCGGTTCCTATGGCCAGGAGCCGGAGGGGGGACGTGCCACTGCTTCCCGGAGCTGCCAGGTTCCCTTTTCCACCAGGCAATTGTATCCCACCGAATTCCTGCTGGGATCAGTGGGGTCACCCCTGCCACGTGGGAGCAGGGTGCTGTATTGAACTGGGGGCACCCCAACGTGGCCCCCCTGGATTTCTCCCCCACCCAGCACTGCTAACCCCGAGAGTTCAAACATCAGGAGTCGGACCCCACGAGATCACCAGTGAGCTGCTAGCTACCCACACCCCAGAGCCTAATTAATTAATCCTCATCCCCTCCCCCATGTCTGCCCCTCCCCCAGCCGAGCAATTAACTCTGTGCACACCCATCACAGCTGCTCCTTACCCCCAATCTCACGCCTCTGCTCCTGTAGCTCCAGGGCTCTTCCTGTCCCCTCCCCTCCTGTGAGAATGGGGTTGGCTGTTCCTTCACCCTCCCTCCCCTATCCAAAAACTCCTCTGGGCTTCTGGGAGCGGGGAGGGGGTTGCTCTACCTGCCTCTTGCAGCAGCTGTGATTGGCTGCTCTTCCCCAGGAGTCCCTCCCCCCCAGCAGGGCTGACTCCAGTGGGGGGATTGGGTGCAGGGAGGGCAAACTGAGAGGATGGGGTGCTGCGGGAGGGAGGGATAGGGGTGCAAGGGGAGGGGGAACCAGGGCATTTGGGTGCAGGGGATGGGGGTGCTAGGGGAGAAGGGTCTGGGGGGGACTGGGTGCAGGGGATGGGGGTGCTGAGGGAAGAGGGTGCAGAGGATGGGGGTGCTGGGGGAGGAGGGTCCAGGGGGATTGGGTGCTGGGGGAGGAGGCTGCGGGGAAAGGAGGGTGCAGGGGATGAGGCTGCTAGGGGAGGAGGGTCTGGGGGGATTAGGTGCAGGGGATGGGGGTGCAGGGGATGGGGGTGCTGGGGAGGAGGGTGCAGGGGATCGGGGTGCCGGGGGGGGGGGGGGCGGCGGGGGGGGGGGGGTTGGGGGGGGGGGGATGGGGGTGCTGGCGGAGGAGAGCGCGGGGGGCGGGGGGGGCAGGGGGTGGGGGCGCGGGGGGGACGGGGTGCAGGGGATGGCGGCGCGGGGGGGGGGGGGGGAGGAGGGTGCAGGGGATCGGGGTGCCGGGGGGGGGGGGGGGGGACGGGGTGCAGGGGGTGGCGGCGCGGGGGGGGGGGGGGCCGGGGGGCGGGGGGCCCGGGGGGGGGGGGCCCGGGGGGGCGGGGGCCGGGGGGGGGGGGCGGCGGGGGGGGGGGGGGGGGACGGGGTGCAGGGGGTGGCGGCGCGGGGGGGGGGGGGGCGGCGGGGGGGGGGGCGGGGGCGGGGGTGGGGGGGGGGGGGCGGGGGATGGGGGTGCTGGGGAGGAGGGTGCAGGGGGTGGGGTGCAGGGGGTGGGGGTGCTGGGGGAGGAGGGGATGGGGGATGGGGGTGCAGGGGATGGGGGTGCTGGGGGAGGAGGGTGCAGGGGATGGGGGTGCTGGCGGAGGAGAGTCTGGGGAGATGGGGGTGCAGGGGATGGGGGTGCTGGGGGGACTGGGTGCAGGGGATGGCGGTGCTGGGGGAGGAGGGTGCAGGGGATGGGGGTGCTGGGGGAGTAGAGGGCAGGCGATCTGGATCCCAGGGGGCCGTAACCCCGTCGGCCCAACCCCTGCCTTGTCCTCTCCCGGCACAGCCGAGAAGCTGAGCCTGCGGGAGGCCCGGGACCGGCTGGCGCGGGAGGCCCAGCAGCAGCGGGAGAACTGCTCGCAGGTGACGGAGAAGCTGAAGCAGGAGGTCGGCACCGCCAGCAGTGAGCGGGAGCTGTGCCGGCAGGACACCATCAGCCTGCGGGCACAGTACAGCGGGCAGAGCCAGGGGCAGAACCAGTGCTGCAGCCTGGGGCAGAAGATGCTGGGCGAGTTCCAGAACATCCATCAGACTATCCAGGAGAAGGTGAAGACCCTCCCGCCGTACCTGCTCAACAGCTGCACCACCCTGACTGGGGAGGTGAACTCGCAGCTCAAGGCGCTGGGGGACAAGGTGCAGCAGGAGGTGCAGGCCCAGGCGCAGGAGAACGGGCGGCTGCACGGCGGGAAGCTGCTCAGCGAGGCGAACCTGCAGGAGTGCAGGCAGCAGCGCAACAGGGAGACCCAGCAGCAGCAGCACCAGCTGCAGGCCCTGCAGGTCAGCTGCGACGCCGAGGCCAAGCGGAGCTACCAGGAGAAGCAGACGCTGACGGAGGAGAAGGGGCGCCTGAGCCAGCAGCTGCAGGAGAAGAACAAGCTTCTTGCCCAGGCTGAGGACACGAAGGCCCAATTGGAGAGCTGCAGGAAGGCAAAGGTGAGGGGGCCCCGGGCTGCCGTCCGTCCTGAGGCGGGGGGGTGCGCACCTCCTTGTGGGTACATAGGAACGTGCCCACAAATCCAGCCTGCCAGCTGGGCATGTTCGGCCCTCCGGGCGTTTGTCTGTTCAGCAGGGTTGCCAGGCGTCCGGAACGCCCGGTCGAAAAGGGATCCTGGCGGCTCCCGTCAACACCGACGGGGCTGTTAAAAGTCCGGTGGGCGGCGCAGCGGGGGGCTGGGGCTAAGGCAGGCTCCATGTCTGCCCTGGCTCCATGTGGCTCTGAGGAAGCGGCCGCCAGGCGCATGGGCGTCCGGGGAGGCTCCACGCCCTGCCCCGTGGGCCGGCTCCGCAGCTCCCATTGGCCGGGAACCACAACCAATGGGAGGTATGGGAGCGGCGCCTGTGGCCGTGAGGGCAGCACGTGGAGCCTCCCTGGCCGCCCATGTGCCTTGGGGCTGCAGGGACCTGGTGGCTGCTTCCTGGGAGCCATGGTAAGCACCGCCAGGACCTTGAACCCCTTCCAGCACCCCAACCCCCTGCCCCAGCTCAGAGTCCCCTCCCACACCCAAACTCCCTTCCGGAGCCCGCACCCCAGAGCCTGCACCCCCTGCCAGAGCCCACACCCCAACCCCCAGCCCAGAGTCCCCTCCTTCACCCCAAACCCCTCATCCCCAGCCCCACCCCAGAGCCTGCATCCCCTGCCAGAGCCCAACCCCCAGCCCGGAGTCTCCTCCTGCACCCCAAACCCCTCATCCCCAGCCCCACCCCAGAGCCTGCACCCCCAGCCGGATTCCTCAACCCCCCTCCACACACACCCCAACCCCCTGCCCCAGCCTGGAGCCCTCTCCCGCACCCAAACCCCTCATCCCCGGCCCCACCCCAGAGCCCTCACCCCCCTCCCGCACCCTGCCCCAGCCCGGTGAAAGTGAGTGAGGGTGGGGGAGAGGGAGGGAGGGAGGGGAGATGCAGTGAGCAGGGGTGGGGCCTCGGGAAGGGCCGGGGCAGGGTGTTCGGTTTTGTGCCATTAGAAAGTTGGCAGCCCTTGTGTTCATCCATTGATGTCCTTGTAGGTTGGGGGGGGGGTAGATAGTGTGTTTATCCCTCCCCCCCGGCCCCCTCCTCCCCACATACACACCCTGGAGCAGATCCCCCAAGCCGTACGACTCCCTCACGGGGCCCCCAGGGCCGCGGTAGCGCATAGCAGGGGACAGAGGCCTCCCCCGCAACCTCCTCCAGCCACATCCTTGCCAGGAGTCAGCCAGGGTGGGTCTCCCCAGTTCCTTCCAGTCCGTGCACATCACTGTCTGGTGCCGAGTGGGCAGAGCGAAGCGTTCCGGGCTGCACACGGGCTGGCTCTTGTGGGTGGCTCCGTGGCCGGCAGCGTGACTCTCCTCTCATTACAGGGCAGTGCTTTCCCAGGGAACCCAGGCCTGAGAAATCCTAGCAACCCCGGGACCTTCGGCAACTCTGGGACCTTCAGGAATCCCGGCACCTTTGGGAACCCTGGCACGTATGGGAATCCCGGCACCTTTGGGAACCCAGGGACACTGGGGAATCCCGGGACGTTCGGGAACACTGGTGAGTGCCCGTGCGAGGAAGGGCAAAAGGCAGGTGTCCAGATGCCTTCCCAGACTGGCCTGTAGCTTTGGCAGGTGGCGCCAGCCCCTGGACCTGGCCTGTGGGCACAACCCTCACCCACTTTCCTAGCCCTGCTCTGAGAAACCCCAGCCCCACCTCCACCCTCAACATCTATTGCTAACGAAACCCTGCAGCATTGGTGAGGCCGGTGCCATGGAGCAAGTGGCAGGGAGGTTTCCACCCCCCTGGCTCTGCTGCTGCCCCCCAGTCCTCACCCACCACAGCCCCTTGGGCTCCCTAGCACCTTTGTGCATTCACGTCATTCCCGACCTGGAGTCATTATACAGCAGCTCCAGACAAGGCCTGCGTGCAGCTGGGGGATGAGGGTGCTCCTTGCTGGGCCATCGGCACGCCGAGCCAGACCTCCCTTGTGTTCCTGCCCCGCCAGGGGCCCCGTGTCCCAGATTCCTCCAGGAGCGGCGAGGCCAGCCCAGGACTGGGGCCTTGTGAGGGGGAGGGAAGCCCCTTCCCCTGCACATACCGGCAGTAGATTCCAGCCAAGAGACCTCTGGTGCTTCTCACCCTGTTAGACAGAGCCAGCTTGGATGAAATCAGAAAGCGAATCCTGGAGGAGGCCAAGCTGCCCAACCAGTTCCCCCCAAAACCCGTGGCGCAGCCCAGGTAAGGAGCGAAGGGCAAGGCAGGTTGGGGTATCCCCTGCATAAGCACTCTGAGCGACCTATCATAGCAGCTGTCCCTCTAGCATCCCCCTCTGCCCCAGTATTCTCTCCCCCCCCCCCATATTAAAGCAGACCATTGGCCCCTCATGGCCAGTATCCAGCTTCTAGCACTGGCTGCAGCTTCCCCTTCTCACTAGTGCGCCTGGTTGATTGCGCAGTACAGTCTGAGTGTGTCTAGAACCCTTCCTGACCCTTCACACCCTGAAGCATGAGAGTTGGGGTCAGGCAGCATCTGGCCTCTCTCTGCTGCTCAGTTAAGAAGCCCCATGAGTAGACTCTGTCGCAGCGTAAAGCAGCTGGCATGTGGGTGGAGTGTGGGATAGAACTAACATCTCTTGCTGGACATGCTCAAAGAGCATTTCCTGGGGGTTGGGGTGCAGAGCTCCTGTTTCACAGCTACACTCACCTGCCCCCTGGGGGCGACGTGGAGGGAGGGGTTGTTAGTATTTCCAAAGTTTACAAGGCAAGGCGCTGGGGGCCAAGGGCAAAGCATGTATTGCAGGCGCTGTTATTGTGCAATAGTGCAGGGAGTTGCTGGGACGCCGTGAGGGGGGAGGAGCGTGGGATCAGACCCCTACAGAGCATTTCCTGAGCGGCTTGGGGTCGGGGGGGGCCTTGTACACATTATCAGTAGCTGGACAATACCGAGTCTGGCCAGTGACTCCAGTGGGCACAGGATTGGGCCCTTTGTTTACTGGAGACGGGCTAGCCTGGGCCCTGAGAACCTGCCTGAGCCCAGCAGCAGCCTGCCCGGGCTCTTTGATGGGGGGAGAGGGCAGGGACCACGGGAAATCCTGGGGCAGCAGGATACCACAGCGCTCGGCGGCTTCCTCGCAGGGCAGGAACCCGGGCGCGGCCACTCGGGCTGCGTGTGAGTGGCGTTAGCGCCAACCTTTCTCACTGTTTTCTTTTCCACGCCAGCAGCTAACCAGAGAGCGAGGCCATGGGGAGCAGAGGCCGGGAGCTGAGCTGGAGGAAACGCGACTTGATTGGCAAGAAACTTAAGAGACTGAGCTGGTGCACGGTCTGAAATCGCCCTCTCACTCCCACAGACAGACAGACACGCCTGGGCAGAGACTTACAGACAGGCGCACACACATACATGTGAATCCCCCCCTCCGCCCCCCCCCGGCCCACACAGCTGAAATCCATTTTACACCCCCCGCCCTAATCTATCGCACACACACACTTGGCCAGACTCTCAGATCACCCAGTTCACGCTCACCCCAGACACACACACGCCCTCTGGGCCTCCCCCTCCCGCCCCTTATTCCTGGCCCAGTTACCCCTGGTTCGCCAGCCCCGGAAGCTGGGCATGCTGATCTCGCCCTTTGGCAGTCCTCCCTCCGACTTGCAGCCCTTTGGGTGGGGGGGTCTGGCCAGACCTGGCAGCACAAGCCTGGGGGGGGGGAAAAGGGGGGAGGACCGTGGCTCCCTCTGTCTGACCCCACTAACTCCCTGGACTTTACTCACCCTCACTACCCCTGCTGAGATCCCCTCCGTCCTCCCACCCCTGGGCCTGACCCCCGCTCCAGCCTCACCCCTGCCCTCCTCCAGCCACTCCTGCGTCCCTGCCCAGACCATGCTTCCCCCAGGCCTCAAGCCCCTGGTCTGCTCAGGCTCCGCAGCCCCAACACCCCTCCAGTACTGCAGCCTTTCCCCAGCCTTTTGTCAGCTGGGCCCGTGCAGCTCACCCCATCCCAGGGAGGTTAGACCCTGGGGCCCTGCCCAATGCCACAGCCCAGGGGGTGCAGGGGGCCGGCTGAGCAGGATCTGCCATGAATGTGAACGCAGGGGAACCGCCGGGCGGCTCCAGCCTCTCGCTGATTAGCCGAGCGATGCGGCGGAGGCTCATGGTGCTTTGCTGTAATTCTTCCACCCCGCACTGAATACACGCCTGACGGCAGCCCGGCCTGGGGGTTGCGTGCTTTGTTCCGCCCGCTGGCCACTGGGGGTGGGACCCGGTGGGTCTGGTTCCGCTCTCGCTGACCCTGGCCCAAACCTTGAGCCAGCGGAGGCCCCTGCCCGGAGCCAAGGCTGGGGACTCGGAAGGCCCCTGTGCAGCGGGGGGGCTGGGTGCTGAAGATCCCGTGGGTGCGTGTGGGGGTGACGTTAGCTGGGGTGCTGGGTTCCCAAAGGGGCTTTTGCCCCAGAGTTCGGAAGAGGACAGGAGAATTGGGGGAGGGGGCAGGGGACACACGTCCCCATGTGCCTCGTCTCTTCCGCCACCCCCCAACCTGCCCCGTCCACCAAGGCCATCAGCTGCTGTCCTGAGCCAACTCCCCCTGCTTTGGGCCCAGCCGCCGCCAGCGTCCCCGAAGCCCCCAGGCAAGTGGTGCAGAGGCGTCTGGGTGGCTGGGAGCGGGACCCAGCTCTCCAGCCGACGGGGAACGTCCCGTTCTGGTCGCCCCGGAGGAAGGGACTGACAGGTGCTGCAGGAAGAGCCAGGCCAAGCTGGGACCCAAACAAAGAAACATTGAAGCACGTTCCCAGAACTGCAGGGGGCAGGATCCAAGCCCGGCCCAGTGGCCTCCGGCCAGGAATTCTGCACACTTGGCCTCTGGCTTGTTCCCGCTCACGGACCGCTCCAACCTCGGCCCGGCTGCCAGCTCCAGCCGCAGAGGGGCGAGTTCCGGAGCCTGCTCTCAGCCCCCGAGGAGCGGGCTGGGGGGAGAGAGGGGCACACACGAGAACAAGCCCCAGGCAGGCAGCAGCACGCCTGTGCCACCCGCGCCCGCCTTTCCAGCTGGCAAACAGACAATGCTGAGGCCTGGGATCATTGTTGGGGGAGCCAAACGATCTGCTTCCAGGCTGCTGGCCTGTCATAACTGCCCCCTCTCCCTCCGCCCTCCAAGGAAAGGGAATTGCCCCTCTCCTGCTCCACGGAGCAAACTCTGGTGGCCCCAGAGAGGGAGAAGCAGCCAGTGACGGGTGGATAATCCATGGGCGTTTTGCTGGGTAAACCAATGGCATCTGGCCCCGTTTAGGTCAGCTGCTCACTTACAGCAGGCTGCTCCCAGTCCCACCTCTGCCTCCCCCTTGGGGATGTTCCCCTTTCAGTCCCCCGGCAGAGGGGTAGCTCCCCCCGCAGAAGCTGACACAAGAGCATTCCTCCAGGCCGGAAATCTAGCCCCAAAGCCTCGGTTTGTCGGACAAGGAAAGCGGCCTGAATAAATGGCCTCCCTGGACTTTCCCACCAGAGGGGAAATGTGCCGCGGCTGGTGAGGCTGGGTGCGAGCGGCCCTGGCCCTCAACTCAAAGCCACTTCCCTTCTAGACCTGAGGCCACCTGTGCTGAGCTGGGGCTCAGGGCACGACCTGGAAGTTAGTTAAGTCTCAGAGCCGCCCCACAAGGGAGTTATCAGGCCCTCTTACAGAGGGGTAAACTGAGGCACAGAGCAGTGACGTGACAGTAAGCGAGTGGCAGAGTTGGAAGTAGAACCCAGGAGTCCTGACTCGTGTGTCTCTAACTGCTAGGCTACCCTGCCCCTCCCAGAGCCAGGAACAGAGCCCCGGAGTCCTGGCTCCCAGACACTCCCCATGAGTCACTAGATACAAACCAGGCTGCAGAAGTAGGAAACCGAGCGACTGACAAAGCGATTTGTGTTAAATACATTAACCGCGCCGTGCGGCTCAGTTCTGGGCCAGGCTGCGTTTCCTACGGATGGCCCTGAGCCTTGGCAGGATGAGAGGGTTAGTTCAGGAACCCGCAGGACAGCCGTGTTGTTGCCATGGTCTGATTTATGGCTGGGCCTTATCTCCCCTTAGGAGTGTATAATCAGTCTTTCCTAACACTCAGTGCTAGATTGTAAACTCCTTTGGGAAGTCCCTGCATCCTCCTGGCTCTCTGCACGGCGCTGAGTGCGTGGTCAGGGTTTCAGATCACATCCTAAAGCCAGTCACAAGCCCTGCTCACAGGAATCACTGACTTTCCCCTGCCACTGAAATGCAGCCACCTCTGGGGGACAAGGCAGCAGCTTAACAGCGCACAGCAATGCTACGGGAGGATAATTATGTATCCAGCTGACATTTAGAATCGAGGGGGAGCAGGATTTAGGAAGGTCAAAGGAACCCCCAGAGCTGACGGTGGGTCAGGACAAGGGGGTTAATGAACAAATGGTTTCATGAGATCTTTCAGGACCTGTCTCACACAGCACCCCCTACCTGCAGGGCAGCGCTGAGGGGAGAGCCCCCCTTCTGAGCCCCCTCAGCCCTGTGCAGGGACAGTGGGGCCAGCACTGTCTGCGAGGGGAGAGCCCCCCCACCCCACCCCACTTCCTGCCTTTTCTCCCCCACACAAGTGCGAATCAGACTGAACCCCAATTAGCAGATAAAGTTGCAGCCCAGGGGGAGCAGTGACAGGGAACAGAACGGCCCCCACCCCACTCCAGGAAGGGGCCATCCAAACATCGATTGCTCTCTGGTTACACAGGGTAGGCGCTTGCCAGAGCTGTGGACTTGTCCCACGCCGTTGGGACTGAAACAGCTTCCCCCTCGCCTATGGCACGTGGAACCTGGGACCCGCCCCATCCTTCCTCGCCTGGGAGCTGCTGCGCCACACACTCAGGAGGCAGCACAGCCCGGGGGGGAGCACCCAAGGGTGACGGCCCTGCTGCACCCTGGGAAACTCTGCTGCGGCCGCATGCACCAGGGCTGGAAAGGCCCCCCAGGAGGCCACATTGCCCAATATTGACCCCACTCTCCGCAGCACCCTAAACTCCCCTCCCGCCAACTAATTGGCACCCCCCAGGCTCAACCCCTGGGCCTGACTCACAGCTACACCAAGGCCCTGCTCAGCCCCTCTGGCCACACAAGGGGGCCTTAAAGCAGGTGGAAACAGCCCTCTGACTCCCGCCATGTGCATGCACCTCCCTGGCCCCTGTGGAGCTGGCATAAGGACTCTGCGCCCACCCTGTCCCCAGCCCCAGGGGGCAGAGCGGGGCCATGGGGGAGACACTGTGCTGCAGCTGTTCCCTGGAGTTATGGGGAGCAGAGTGTAAGTTAGAGCAGCCCCAAGGCTGCTGTGACGGGCACCAGGCAGGGCCCTGCCCTAGAATAGGGGGTGCACAAAGATGGCTTAAATCCAGCCAGACACCATCCCCCCACACATACACACGCTCCAGGAGGAGGTAACGGAGAATCAGGCCTCTGCAGTGGTTTCACCCTGGAGCTCTGCACTCTGCTGTGCAGGGGGAGCTCACCCTGCTGCTCCCAGGGCTGTCACTCCAGCGCCTGTCCCCAGCACTGCCCAGGATGGGTCCGCAGGGGACTTGGCTCCTGGATTCTGGTCCCCCCGCCCCGCTGGAAGAGCAGGGGGCGAGCTCGTTACTTGGAGGAGCATCAGGAAATCCTCTATAAATAACCCGTCCAAACAAGGGCTTCCTCAGTAGGAGGCCGGGAACCCCAGCGGTAACGAGCCCCAGGGGAGAGCGTGGGGCCAGTGAGGCAGAGGAGCCAAAGGCCACGCACTGGAATCAGAGCCAGGCTGCCAAGGGGGGGCTGGCCCAGCCCCTGGAAAGGGCACGCGGGGAGCAGGCTGCAGCAGAGAGTGGGGGGAAGGAGGGCTACAGCCACCAGGGCCCCGGCTTTCTGATTGATGCGGAGAAGCTGCCCCGGGACGGGACGTTCAGGCCGGTTTTTCCCTTGTTTACTCTCCTCCCCTGGAAGCAGAGCTGCTCCTAGCCCCATGTTTTTCCACGGCTTGCCCAGGGGACCCCCAGCTCCGGAGACGCCCCCCCTGGAAGACAGGCAGGGAAGAGCCACCACACACAGGCTCCCTCACCCCCTTGGCACCCTCCACGCTCAGGGGGTGCCCCCAAATATAGCCCCCCTGAGGCGAGGGGTGCTGCCCCCCACTCCTGGGCAGGTTAGAGGCTAGGGCTGCTGCTTTTGCCAGCCTTGCCTGGAGAGAAATGGCCTAACCTTGCTCTGCGGCACCCCCAGCTGGTCAGTCTAGGAACAGCAGTGGCAGGCTGGGCCATGGGATCAGGGGAGAAACGGGAGCAGAACCTGCCTGGCCCAAGAACCATCTCCTGGCAAAACCACTGCGCCAGGGCACCCAGCGCCCTGCTGCTCCCTAGCTTCTGAGGCTTGTGACCAGAGCAGGCGGCCCGAGGGGCCGGACGCCTGGGTTCCATTCTTGGCTCTGCCCCCAACACATGGACAAGCCCCGGCAGCTCCAGCACCCCAAGGCGCTACCCACCCCTCACTCCAACAGCAGAACTAGGCGAAACCCCTCCCAGCACATCCTGACTGCTCTACCCCCACCCCGTAGCAGCCGGGCCCTGTACAGCTCCGAGCACACAGCTGGCTCTGAACGGAGAGACTCCCTCCCCCCTGCCTCAGTTCCTCCCCCCCCCACTCCCCCCACACATAAAGTGGGGCTCCCGGCGCTGGGAGGCTGAATTCATTCACATGACCAAAGTGTTCTCGGACGCTGCACTGGCAAAGGATCATTAACCCTCCATGTTAAAGGAAACACCCCACAACCCCAGACAGCCTCACCCCTCCCCGGCTCGTCAGGGCCAGCTGTACACACAGCTTCCTCTAGCCCAGGTGTTCCTCCACCTCTGGAAAGAAGGAAAATAGTCCCTTCTCCCCCCCAGCAGGGCGATCTCCCCTTGCCTCCCCAGGGCCCGCTGGTCACCGGCAATGGAAGGTTGGGCACCTCCATGAGCCTCATGCTGGCGGGAGGAAAGACGAGACCACAGGGCAGGGAAAGGGACCAGGGGGTTTAATAAACACAATGGGGGGCAAACAGCCCGGAAGGTCGGGTGCAGGTGCAGGAGGGGGCTGTCCTCTGCCTTCTGTGCCCCCAGCACACCCATCTCCGCTGCTGCCCCTCAGCCCCGACCTGCAGCCCCCTGGGATCCCCCCCACAGACCTCTGACATTGTCCCTCAGCTTCTCCAGCCCCGAGGACAACTGCTGCGGGAGCTAAGCTGAGACCTGCACACTCATCGCTGCCGAAGCGGATCGCAGACCCAGCTCCTCCTGCGCCCGGCGTCTCAGTTGAAATATCCCCTCACTCTTCCCACAACGCCGCGCGGGCGCCTCGGCCCCTGGCCCGAGCGACACCCCAGCCCCGCCAGCCCCTCACTTCCCGACACAGAAGTCCCTGAAGACGATATCCAGGATCTCCTCGGCGCTGACTCGGCCCGTGATCTTCCCCAGGTGCCTGCGGGCCAGCCGCAGCTCCTCGGCTGCCAGCACCAGATCCAGGGACTTGTAGCCGTGGTACCGGCCCAGCGAGCCCAGGCAGCTGGTGAGGTGGAGGCGGTGCCGTGCCTGCGTGAGGCTCGGGGAGCCGGCCAGAGGGTCACCGCACCTGGCAGACGAAAGGAGGGGTCACGCCCGTAGCCCAGCTCACTTAGGAGACCAAATAGAAGCTTCGGGCAGGTGGTGGCACTGCTGCCCTCTGCATCGCTGTGTGTCATAAACCCTGTACTGCTCGCAGCTGATGGCGATTCTCCTCTAGCTCCTAATCCCGCTGCCACCAGAGCAGAGCCCTCGGGCATCACCGACCTCAGACACTATGTGCATGGGGCCTGTCTTCCTTTGCTGTTGATTGGCAGCAAGGAAACTCCCTGTGCAGGAGCTGCTCCCATCTTCCAACCACACTGAGCCAAGGTGCCTTAGCAGCTCCATTTCCAACCCCCCCAAAGCCACCCCCCTCCCACCGAGCTGGGACGAGGGTGCAGGGCAGGGCTGAGGCCCAGCTTCGCCTGCGGGAACCGCTGGAAATCAGACGCCTCTCAAAGCTCTTGCCAGTTCTAGCTGTTCTGGGCGTATTCCACGCCTCCAAGCCGCTCAGCAGTTCCGTGATCGGAAGGAGGCTGTGCTGTCTAGCGGACAGAGCACTGGGCTGGGGCCCGTGGAGCTGGGCTCTATTCCCAGTTCTCCCACTGCCTGCTGAGTGACCGCGCGTGCGTCACATCACTCCGTGCCTCAGTTTCCCCACCCAGCCTTTATCTATTCAGGCTGGGAGCTCCGTAGGGCAGGGCCTCTCTGCAGTGCCTGGCACAGCGGGGCCCTGAGCTCACCTGTGGCTTCCAGGTGTTACTGGGATACTGATAACGGACAGACACAGTGTGTTCGGGCCAAGCCCCCCGCGGGGAATGAGGCCTCGCTGGGCTGGGAGCTGTGTGGACACAGATGGGCTGGGAGCTCAGCCGCTGGCTCTGAAAGGCTCCAGTGTTTAGAGCCAAGCCAGCAGCTGAGTTAACACCCCAGAGAGTTTGCTGCATCTTCCCCGATTTCCAATGTCAACAGATCCCCTCAGCCCCATTCTCCACCCCAGACAGCGCCCCCTGCTGCCAGAGGGCATCACTGCGTCCTTCGTCACAGCACAGCCACCCGGGGCCCAGCCCATGAGACGCCTCCCCACCCCCACCTCCAAGGCCTGGCCTAGCCCCTGCCCCTCACATCACAACCCCCCTCCCCTCGCTCGACTGTGACCCCCGGGAACTCACATCTGCTCCAGCTGTGCCCCCAGCAGGCTCAGGAGGCTGTCCACGCCCTCGCCAGTCTTGCAGGACAGCAGGCAGGCGGGGGGCAGCGCCCCCTCCCCGCAGGCTCCCAGCAGGGCCCCCCTGCACCCCTCCTCCAGCAGGTCAGCCTTGTTCAGGACCAGGATGCAGGGCGCCCGTCGGGGCAGGATGGCTCGCAAGGCGTCGGCAAGGCACCCAGGCTCCGGGGCAACGTCCACCGCGGCCAGCACGGCCAGCACCACGTCTGCTCGCTGCAGCCTGGGGGCGGGAAAAGGTTCATGACACTGGCCATGGAGACACCCGCCCCCCCCCCCCATGCACACCCTGGAGTGCTGCCCGCTGAAGAGGGGGGGCTTGCTCCCAATGGACGGCAAACACGGGGTTAATGGTACCAAGAGGGCACTGAGCGTGACTCCACCCTGCCCCGTTGCTATGCCCCCCTCCCCCCCCCGGCACCCGGAACGGGACATGACCCCGTCCCCCCCACTACAGCCCCTGTGAGCGGGTCTCAGAATCTGCCCCACAGTCAGCGCCTCCCCCCGGGAGCCCGAACGGACGGGACAGACAGAGGCCCAAGCCACAGCCCTTTGCCGGCGACACTGCTGATGTGCCAGGAGGGGCTGGGATGAGCCTGGCTCACGGGAAGGATCCGGCAGTTTGTTTAGCGCCTGCCTGACACCCCACAGGCCACAGCCAGAGACGGACACAGCCCCATGCATCCGGCCCCCAGGGACCCGCCGGGCCAGCAGGCAGGGGCTTCCCCGGGGAGGGGCTGCTTGGCAGGCCGGCTGCCCGGCAGCTGCTGGGAGAGGAGCCTGCGTCTGGGCTGCGGATCACCGACATCTCAGCTCAGCAGAGCAACACGTACCTTACAGCTAACGGGAAATCACTGCAGCCCAGCCCTGCCAGCGCCCCTCAGTCCCGACCCGCAGCCCCCCGCTCTCCCAGCCCTGCTGACGCCCCCCAGTCCCGACCCGCAGCCCCCCGCTCTCCCAGCCCTGCCGGCGCCCCCCAGTCCCGACCCGCAGCCCCCCGCTCTCCCAGCCCTGCTGACGCCCCCCAGTCCCGACCCGCAGCCCCCCGCTATTCCTGTTTCTCAGAACAAAGCTGCTGTGAGGCACACGACAGGGCCACGGGGAAAGGCTACCGGCCGCCTTTCCACCCCCCCCGCCAACGCCTGCCTCACCTCTCCCGAGCTCGGCTCACGCCCTCCCGCTCCACGGCGTCCTGGGTCTCCCGCAGCCCGGCCGTGTCACTCAGCACCACGGGGTAGCCGCCGATGTTCAGAGCCGACTCCACCACGTCCCGCGTCGTCCCCGCAACGGGGGACACGATGGCCGCAGGCCTCTGGCCTAGACAGAGAGCGCGAGGGGTTGGGGGGGGGAGTTCAGGGACCACGCTGGGAACAATCGGTGGTGAGGCCTGTGGCTAGGAGTGAGACTGGAAGGAGGAGCCCTCAGCACAGGGGTGCCGCCCCGCCAGACACCTTCCCTGGCCCCGACATCCAGCAAGACCTCGGCCCCCACCTCTCCCAGGGCCTTCGCCAGGGGCTCCTCTGGGGAGACCACTCTGGGCCTAGCCTCCTGACCCCCCCCCCAGGCAGGGCACCCTCTGTACGGCCACCTCCCCGCAGGGAACAGGGGCCAGAGGCATCTTGCGGTGGTCAGGGCCTGTAACTGGCGAGGCCGGGGGGCCCAAAGGGACAATGCAGAGATGTGGGGAGGCCAGACCCAGCAGCTCCCTCCCAGTCTAACCCATACAGAGGCAGCACCCCCCCCCCCCCCCCCCGCCCCCCGGGGGGGGGGGGGCGGCCCCCCCCCCCCCCCCCCGAGGCCTCTAGCCCTTCATGCTGTAGCCAGGGGGAAGGCGGACGCGTCACCCCGAGGCACCTTCTGGGGCCCTGATGCGTCGCCAACGGCAACCCATTCGGTCAGGGCCCAGCAGCCCCTGGTTACGCCAAAATAACGAGCAAGGGACTCAGCACCCGGCCCAGCGGGGACTCGTGCTGCCATCTAGTGAGCACTGGGGAGCTTCCCAGCGAGTTTCCAAACCCTGGGGCGGGAGGGGAAAAATCGAGACGGTTTCTCATCAGCAACAACAAGCGACTCACCAGCCCGAAGAAGCAGGTGGAGTCCCCGCCCTGGGGGCTTGTGCCCTGATCCAGAGCCTCACCCCCACCCCATCCCACCGCAGCCACAGACCCATCCCACATGCTACCAGCGCAGGCCCCCAGCCTGGGATGCCCTGGTCCCAATTCTAGCAGCGCCGGGCACCCGCAGTGCAGGCTCCAGTCAGCAGGAGCCGCAGGTGTCAGCGCCTCAGAGAATCAGCCCCAGGTGTCTCCGGTTGTGCCGAGCCCTCCCCCCAAACAAACCCGACCCCTGGGGCAGCCAAAAATCAGTGGCAGGTTTTGAGGACTTTGGCCCCAGGACCAAATTCTGCAGGGGGGTGGGGGGAGCAGCAGGATCAGGCCCCACGGCTTTGGTGTCTGGGGCGCGGAGGGAGGGGGCACCACGGTAGCCCACCGGCCAGGGCATGGTTTGTGCCGCACTCTGTGCCTGATCCACAGAGCGTGGGAGTCTGTTCCAGCCCCCTGTACAGATCCGGCGGTGGAGCCCGGTGCGTTCGCCTCTGGAAGCCCCAGTCCTGTCCCTGGCATCGGCCACGACACTATAATCAAGACCCTGGTGCTGGGGCACCTGGCATCCCTGGCACAGATGCTGGCACAGAGAAGCCAGGACTGAATGGAGAGTGAACTCCCCCTGGCAGCGGGAAGCTCTCGCAGGGCCAGGACCTGACCGGTGAATTAAGGGCCCTTGTCCTTGGCTTTCCAGCCAGCGCCTAGCCCCACACGGGACTGAACCATCCTCGGGGGTGGGCCAGGCACTAGGGTGACCAGATGTCCTGATTTTATAGGGACAGTCCCGATATTTGGGGTTTTTTTTTATATGGGCTCCTGTTACCCCCCCACCCCTGTCCTGATTTTTCACACTTGCTATCTGGTCACCCTACCAGGCACTGAGCGACCGGGGACGCTAAGAGCTGCGGCTGGAGGTTCTCTCCCCACTCCCCCGACTCACACAGGAGGTTGAGCAGGCTGCTCTTGCCAGCGTTGGTGGGGCCAGCGATCACCACGTGAACTCCCCCGCGCAGCCGCTCCCCGCGCCGCCCGTCCTGCAGGTGTCCCCTCACCTCCTCCTCCAGCGCCTGCACGGCAGCGCCCACTGGGACCGGGTCAGCACCCGGAGAGTGGAGAGGAGGGGAAGAAACAAAAAAGCAAATTGAAATGAAATGAAACCGCAGCACAGATGAAGGGACCCCAGCAACCCACTGCGACCCCAATCTGGCAGTCAGGCCCGCACAGGGGACGGTTCCCTGGGCCAGGCTGTTATCATTTCATGCATTACAGTAGCACCTAAAGAGAGACTCCGCCCCATTGCGCCGGGCGGATCTCGCCAGAGAGCGGGGCCCCATCCTGCAGACACAATCTCTGCCCCACAAACGCTCAATCTGCAGGGACAAAGGGAGGACCGTCACCCCCCGCCGCGGCCCCAATGGAAACGGAGACCCAAGGTAGATTAAATGACTTGCCCCGGGTCACACAGGGAGTCTGTGGCAGAGCTAGGACTTGAACCAGACCAGTCCTAATCCTGTGCCACAACCGGATCAACACCTCAAGCAACCACCAGTTCAAGGGCTCAGGGTTTAGATTTTGGTATGAAATCAAGGGGAATTCACCCAACTAAATAGCAACCGATGGTATTTTTCACGAGTTCCAATTAAAACAGGCTCCCTCCCCAGTATTTAAACTCTTCCCCTTGCTGCCAGGGACACTCAGGCACTGCTGCTGTGTCCCTGCGATATCACCGCCGCTCACTGGCAGCCTCGTGGGACTGGGTGGGCTGTGTGGTGCCCTGTGAAATTGACCAGGGACAAGATGAAACTGACCCCTGGGCAGCAGAAGGGTCAGGCAGCCTTTAGCCCGTGCCCTGTGGCACAGCACGTGGGCATGACCGGATCCGGGGCACAGCCTGTGTCGAACGAACGAACCAGACAGCAGCAGAGGAAATTCAGATTTCCCAGAAGCCTTTGCAATGTACCGCTCCAGGGCATCGCGGACAGAGATCTGCAGGGTCCTAGAAGTCACGGCCCCAGGTCACTGCTCTCCGGACCCCTGTGTCGTCATTCACACCAGCCCAACCCGAGCGGGGAACACGGCCATGGCAGCATCTCGCCCCTGCTTCGCCCTGGCGCAAGGGACAGAGCGAGGTGCAAGGCACGGGCGGACGCTGCCCCTTTAAGGGCAGGCCCGCACCACTCACCTCCAGCCAGCACCCCCTCCTCTAGATTGTCGTCTTCGCTGAAGTCGATAAAGGCTTCGACGTGGGCCAGAGCCTAAGGGGCGGAAAGGGGGACGGTACTTCACGAATTACGGCCCCGATCCTGCCGGCAGGTCAGGCTCCCGCACCCAGGTTCCAACGGCAGGATTCGGGGTCGATCTTTGCTCCCCCGGGGCCCCTCCATAGTCAGCAGCGACCGGCAAACCAGAGCCCAGGGACCCTTCTCTGGCTCCCTCAGGTGTCTTATCCTCCTGGGGTGCAGGGGTCCCTTACACCAGGCCAGCTACTTCAGTGACCCTGTGCTAGCCACTAACGCCTCGCCCTTAGCTAGCGCTTCCCTCCTGGGAGCTCAAAGCAGGGTCAGCGCTGGACGCCACTCGCCCAAAGCCACCGACGGGGAGCAGAACCCAGGAGTCCGGACTCCCAGCCTTTCCCATCACCCCTTGCACTGCGGAGTTCTGTCCTCCCAGAACTGCCCCGGGCTGGCACAGGGTGGGTATGGGCTGATTCTAACCTTGTCTGGGGATGGAGTCAGGTGCTGCCAAACGGAGCCCTTGGGAACACGCGTAATACACTTGGTGCGAGAATATTTAACCCCTCTGTGGCCATGGAGCTCAAAGGAGGGCTGGTACCAGCACCCCCATTACAGATGGGAAACCAAGGCCCGGAGGGATGGAGTGACTTAGGGAAAGTCACGCGGAGTCAGGGACAAAGCCAGGAGTCCCCCGTTCCAGGCCACACCCCTAGCCACGCTGCCTCCCTCTGCTCCCAGCATGGGCGTTCAGGCCCCAGTCAGGGCTTGGGGGAGAGGGGGCCCTTGCCTTGGTGAGCTCCTCACTCCAGCGTTGGTACAGCTGCCCCAGCTCCCCCTCCATCTGCCGCAGCGCCTGCCTCCTCTGGGCCTCCGTCTCGGCGTGGATCAGGTCCCCCAGCCCCTCCACCTCGGTCAGGCCCAGCTTGCCGTTCTGGAAAGCTCGCTTGGTGAACTCGCCGGGGTCGGCTGGGCGCAGGCCGGGCAGGTGCCCTAGAAAAACCACACGTAGCAAACCTGAGCAGGGGGCCCCCGGGGCATCGTCCTCACGCAGCCAGGCCCAGTTCTGGGAGACGCAAGCTCCCCAGCAGGAGAATCGGGGCCATATTCTGGGGCCACGCAGGACCCCTGCCCAGCCCCCGCTGTCAGTCACAGGCTCCTCTACCTTATACTCGGGGTACTGAGATACACAGCACAGCCGCAGCACGCTCTGGCCATGCCCCAACGCCAGCTCAACCCAGCCAGGGAGCCGACCCCCTGCACCGCAGGGATTGCCAGGGGCCGTTTCTCCCCCTCCAAGGCCCAGAGCGACTGAGAATCCGGCTCGCTGAGTTTCAGAGGGACGGAGAGAGACACTTACCCAAGGCCTGGAGCACGCCACCCACCACTGCTGGCCCCCCGTGGACGTGCAGCTCGGAGCAGTCCTCCCCGGTGAAACTGTGGGGCCCTGCAAAGCACAGAGCCCGTCAGAGGCTGCGCTCCCCTGGGACAGGGATAGGATATTAGGAAAACACTATTTCCCTAGGAGGGTGGTGAAGCACTGGAATGGGTTCCCTAGGGAGGTGGTGGAATCTCCTTCCTTAGAGGTTTTTAAGGCCCGGCTTGACAAAGCCCTGGCTGGGATGATTTAGTTGGGGTTGGTCCTGCTTTGAGCAGGGGGTTGGACTAGATACCTCCTGAGGTCCCTTCCAACCCGGATATTCTCTGATTCTATGACACGTGGCCCTCGGGGGAGCCACCCAACCAGGGCGGGCACGGGATGAAACATTAAAGAAGCTCTTTCTGTCTCCGCGCTGGTGCCGTCAGGACGGGACACGGGCGAATCAGTTGGAATGAGGACGATGGGCTCGCGTGCTGCCGGGAAGGGACACGTAGCTGAGACTAAGGGCAGCAGAGAAGGAATCGAAAGCTCCATCTGCAGAAAAGAACCAGACAGTGACTAGGGATGGAGGGGGAGGGGGCCTCTCCTGAAAGGTGCCTTCACATGGAGCCTCATCCACAAATCGCTTCCCCCCCCCCCACTAAAAGCAGCCGCCTCTGGCTGGAGCCCGGCCGCTTGTTTGACCGCGCCCAGTGCTGGTCTGCAGGAGTTCAGCGGGGAGCAAAGACGATTCCTCTGGCCGGGGGCGCAGAACGGGGTTAACGGCCCTGCTCTTGCGTATCCCAAGTGCTTCGGGTCTGAGCTTGAGGGCCCAGAGAGCCAAGGGCCTCCTAGTGCCGTGCTGGGGCACTGGGGTCTGTACTGGCAAAGGGAAGAGCCCCCCCACACCATTCCCTGGCCCCACCCCTGCCTGGCTCCCCAGCGCAGAGATTCTCCCAGCCCCGGGAATCCAGCCGCGTGTGTCACGCATGCTCAGCAGGACGGTCCAGGCACCGCCGTCTAGGGCTGCAGAGCTCGAGCGAAAGGCGCCCGAGTTCGTTAGCTCAGACAATAGAGACTGGGGCTTGTTTAGCTCCAGAAGTCCCGGGTTCAGTCCCTGCAGCTGCTGCCCCAGCGAGGGGCACACGGCATCACCGGAGAGGGCGGCCCTGAACGGGGACCCACAGCCGACCCCACACAGGAGATCGGCTCGTTAGTAATTATGGTATCGGCGGCAGCCGCCCCCAGCCCCTCTGATTGCCAAGGAGGTCAAGCCCTGCACGGACTTTCCCCAGACTCAGCTGCAGGAAAGAAAGGCTCCCTGGAGCTGGGAACATCCCAGCCCTTCAGCGTTTGATGAAGAACCGCTCACGCCCGCTGGGAAACCCTCAGACAACATCCTCGTTGGAATTCTGCCCGGGCGCCGTGTGCTTTCTGGGAGGTTCCACTCGATACCCCCAGAGGCCACCTGCACCAGGTGTTTACTCCTCACCGAGCGGCGATATCACTGCCGCTCACTGGCAGCCTCGTGGGACTGGGTGGGGAACAGATGAGGGAGCAAAGATCCTGTTTTCACACCAAAGTATTCAATAACAGGAAGGGGGGGGGGGGGGAAGAGTGGGTACAGAGAATAGGCCGGAGCATGCAATCCTGTTTGTAAATGCCATAAGAAACCCATAACCTCTTTGGAGCATCGTGGAAGCACCAAGGATAGAGCTGGGATCTTCCTGCTCCACAAGCTCTTGAGCTAAAGGAAAACTCCCCATTAGCTGTTCTCAGTATAGGGTTTATGATGCACAGAGCTACGCAGTTCCGACCCCGTCATGCACACACAGGGCAAGACGCCACCAGAGTTGAGAGAGAGATTGCAGATTTATCAGAAAAATAGAAAACCCATCTCACCTGCCCCATCCCACGTGCAAACAAAGGGCGCAAGGCTGCAGGGAGAACTGACCCTCCCAGGCCTGGCCTGGCACTGGTGCAGGACAGGAGGGGCAGGGGGAAATGCCTGCTCTGGTATCTAGTGTCTGCACAACGCCAGGCAGAAAGGGAGGCGCTACCCCACTGCCAGGTGCTACCAGCCTCCATTTCGGACCCGATCCTGGAATGTCTCTGCTTACAGAACCCCAGACGAGGTCAGGGCAAGATCCGCTGGGAGGGTCACGCCCAGGATGTCACGTGGCAGGAGCTCACCCTTGGGGGAGTGACCGGGAGAGCGGGGACAGTTCTTTAATGACCAGGAGAACGCAATTGGGAATCCCACCTGGTAGTGGGGGGTGGGGGGAGGAGAGATGGGCTGTGAATACACATGCGTGCAGGGCTGGGCTGGGCACCTCGCTGCAGGTGTCCGGGCACTGTAGGGTTGGCGCTGGGAATTGCAGACAGGGGCGAGCGATCCTGTCTAGAAGGGGCTGCAGGAGCAAACACAGCCTGCGCCGGCAAAGCTGACCAGTGGCAGGGGGCCATTTTTGGGGAGCTCCCACCAACGAGCAGTTTCCATCCAGCTATTGAGGGCGGTAAGAGCCAAAGCAAATGTTATGGTTTGCGGCACAGAATCAATATCCCCCGGCATCTCACTAACTGCCAGTCACCCCCCATGTGAATCCGAGGTGGGACCTGCCCCAAAGGCCCCCGGGGTGCACGGGCTGGGCACCGTGGCCCTACAGAGCCGGCTGCAGTCTTCAGCTCTAACCTGGGAACCAGATGACCAGGCCCCTGTCCAGAGTCTCCGCGGAGCTGGGGTCGTGGATCCTCCGCAAGGCGACGGCTCTAGGCCGGGGCAGCTCCTGCTGCCCCGTCAGACTCCGCAGGGCTGCTCCGCTGGCGGGGCCGCTGGTCCGGATCACAGCCACGCCGCATCTCCCATGGCCCGAAGACAAGGCGAAGATGGTGTCTCTCTTCCCCGCAGGGCAGTAGAGCCGCTTGACAACCCTGAAAGCGACCGGAGACAAAGCCCAGAAGTGAGACTGCCCCGAGTGACGGGCACAGGGGCCAGAGAGTCCCAGCACCCACAACTCAGTAACCCACGGCTGGCTACAGCAGTGAAGCGCCTCCCCTACCCCACGAGCAGCACCGTGCCCTGAGCCAGGTGCCTTGTGGGGTCATCTTGGCACCTTCCGCTGAAGCACCTGGTACCAACCGCTGCCACCAGACTCGATGCACCACGGCCAGCCCCAGCGCCCTCATGCCGACGCCCCCCACCCCTGCCCTGTCATGCAAGAGGCTGGGATCTTCGCGCTGGGTTCCACATCTGGGGAGGAGCCTCATGCTGGACAACTACAGAGCAGCCTGGAGGGCCGGTTCCAGCCATCCCATCCCATCCAATCCCCCTAGGCTGGAGCAAGGGATCCTGCCAGGCCGGAGGAAACCATCACGGGTGCACGAACTGCCCCACCCGGGCAAGCAGATGCTCAGCCTCGAGCAAAGGGACTGTTGCTGCTCCCTCAGCCGGAGGGAGCTGGGAAAGGCCAGGGACTGCCGGCAGGCCCGTGGGGGCCAGTGTATCCCAACCCAGCCCCCCCCAAATCACAGACTGCAGCCACCCGGGGCATGGCAGTTACAGAGAGAATCCCCATCAGCGATCTGCCGCATGGGGCCTCTGCCACAGCTGAGCCGGTCAGATCCCATCCCGGGGCTGCCGGCGGCCCGTGGTCCAGCACCCCGCGAGCCACAGGCGCACCCCAGCCCGTAACCCTGCAGCGCTCCAGACCCCACGGCACGGCAGGGACCCCAGGAACCAGGCAGAGGCCACGCAGCCACGTGCAAGCCACGGCAAAGGGGGGCTGACCCAGCCCAGAGACCCCCCCCGCCCCACACACCTGACAGCAGCGCCAGACACAGGGCTGAGTCCTGACAGCACCTTCCTCCACGTGCCAGGCCACATGGCCCCCCCGGCAGGGCGCAGCAACGGGAGGGGGGGGGACGTGAGCAAGCCCCGCCCCCAGCAGCGCCCCTTCCATCAGCCCCCACACGCGGGGCGCAGCCGGCACCGCGCCCCGGGGCTCCTGCTCCCGGGAAGCTGCAGCCCCTGCTCCAGGCCGGCCTCTGCCAGCACCAGCTGACGCGCCCCGCGACCTCACAGTGTGGGCAAGAGGCCCCGCCCCGGCTGCACGCGGATTGGTCACAACCAAGAAAGGGGCGGAGCTGCCTCCCTGGGCTGCTCAGCTGGCGGGCTGAGGCTGAGGCAGCCTCTGGGCCGGGTTTGGGGAGCTGACCCCGGCCCGCTTGCGAGGGCTGGGGCGGCCCTGGGGGGGGGCAGCGCCAGGATTTCACCCCTGGAAGCTATTTTCATGGCGGCTCCTAGGAATCCAAGGAGTTTGGGGACCACACTCCTGTCCCCATTGTAGCCCTGCAAACACCTCCGCCCTCCGGAGAGCATTTGTCAGAAGCTGTGAAATTAAACTCACAGAATAGCCCGGGCATCTGTCCATCTCCCGTGTGGTATATGCTGAAAAACATGCTTCGAGTACGGAATTTTTTACATCGGTCTGAACTCTGCACACACTTACAGCACGTGCTTAATTTTACACTCGGTGCGTAGTTCCATGGATTAATCACTGTGTGTAAAGTTAAGCGTGTGCGTATGTTTTGGTGACACTGTCATGCAGGATCTCAGCTCCATGCCGTAGAGTGGGGGTTGGCCAGGGCGTGTATCTGCATTTGCACCTGCTTGTGCCCTCTGCACGAGGGAATCCGAACTCTCCCGTGCAGAAGGCCAGGAGCCACCTCAGCGGCGAGGCGGAGGTGCTGTGTGGGAGCATTGGGTCGTCCCTGACCCTAAATAAAAACACTAGTTTCTGGTGTTGTTTTAAAAACGAACAGATCCTCTAACTGGAGAAAGAAAGAGATCTGCCTTTGATCTCATGTGTTTCACTGGGGGGGGGGGGGGGGTTTCCCTGGGGGGGGGGGGGTGTTTCCCTGGGGGAGAGAAGAGAGGGAATTATTTATTGCAGTGAACTGATAGATCCAGGAAGCTTTCTTGATCATCATATACTGCAAAACAAGCTGATCTCATCCATCCCTGGGGCAACCCCACCCTCCTTGACTCCATGTGACCCAGTGGCACTGCCCCAGGATGCAAACACAGCTGCCCCATCAGGGAAAAGGACATGAGACAGGCCAGGTTGGTGCATGGACTCTGGAGCCAGGTCCTGCGGAGGCCTCCTCTCCTCTTAAATAAAATATCAGCTGCTGCTTGGCCCGGAAATCATGTCCCATTGGCTCCCAGGGTCCAGCATAAAGCTGCTCCCTAGCTAGGCCCCCCTCCTCATCCCACAAACCATGTCTCATTTTCCTGCCACTTTCTGCATCCTCCTATTGACCCAGCTTTTTCAGTCTTTTCTTTCCTTCTTCCTGGGATTAAGGGCAGGAGGTTTATTTAGCACGAGTCACTGGGTGGAGACTAGAGTTTCTCATTCACCCCTTCCCTTCTGGCCTCCTCTGCTCCACTATCCTGCCTGCTGCCACATTGGCTGTTGCCGTGTGCCATTCACACCGCAGTGGGGTTTAGGTGCCCCACCTGCTGCATGGGGCTGGCCAGGTGAGCGTGGCTGGGCCAGCCCGGAGCTGGTCAATTGCAAGGTCAAACAGAGAGGGCAACTCGTGCAAGAGACGAGATGCCACTATCCAGCCTCACGAAAGACCCAAGCTGCATCCGGCAACTAGAGCCAGATGGTCTGACAGCACCCAGGCAGCTCGTGACAGAGAAGGAGGCTCCAGGAGTATGTTATAGGGGCTCCAAGCCTGGCCACCCTGGATCTCTCAAGTCAAGGGAGGATCCCACTGCCAGCCAGGGCTGCACCCGCCTCAGGAGCTGGGAATCCAAGCGGATTCTCTCCACCGCTCACGTCCCCAAAGAGAATAAAGACGGTGGCGCTGGGGAGAAGTCGGGAGCTCCGCTAACACTGGGCAAGGCAGAACAGAGCCCTGCAGGACAGGACAGAGCCCAGCTCTCTCCCTGCAGGGACAACGGTAGTCAGAGCTGGTGTCTGGGGACCAAGGAAGTAGCTGGAACTCCAAAGGTGTCTGGGGTAGGAAGACTGGTCCAGTGGGCACTAAGCTGGGGCTCAAGAACCCAGAGTCCTTTTGGGCAAGTCCTCTAGGGGCTGGTGTCAGTGAATGCTACGGCTGTAGTGTAGACGCAGACTATGTGACAGAAGGGGGTTTTTCCGTCACTGTAGGAACTCCACCTGCCCGAGCAGCGGTAGCTAGCTGGGATTAGGTCAACGCAGCTACATCTTACTGGCAGAAAACAGCCGGTGCAGCCAGTTTAGGTGCTCAGGGTCCCATGCAACTTAGAGAGCCCCGGAAGGCTCCAAGGTTTGTATTGTTATTAAGGCTGCAGATCTGTCACAGCGCACAAAAAAGCCCCGCAGTGTATGCTTTTCCCGTTTGCCTGTGACTTTTTTCTGCATTCGTGACTTGCCCCAGAGCACTGGCTCCGGTGTCCCGCCACGCGGCCTGGCACCCTGCACTAGGCATTGCAACCTAGCACCTGGGGGCACAGCACGGGTCAGGTCTGGTGCCAAACCTGAGTGGGATTGCAACTCCACACACCAGGCTGCAACTTCCGGAGCAAGGGGCCAAGCCCAGCGCTGCGGGACATAGGAGCCTCTGCTGGGGGGGGGGGGGTGTGAGTGCAGGGTCGGCATGCTCCCCAGTCCTGCGCCCTGCTCCCCCGGCCTCCCCTCCAAATGGTGACAATCAGAGTTACGGTGCCGGGCAGGGAAGGATACTGCTGCAGGCAGTGCTGCTGTAAGAGGGGGCCATGCTGGGGGCCCATCTATCTGTTCCTGGGCACTGCTACGGCTCTCAGGGGTGGGACTGGTTAGTACAGACCAGGCCTTTATCCACCCTGCGCCTCCATCCCCCAGGGGTGCTGTGAAGACAGAGCCGATCCGTTAGGGATTGTGAAGTACCTGGAGAGGAAGCAGAGGAGACGGAGAAAGGGTCATTTATACAGCGTTTTCTGCCAGGGCTGGGATCTTCGGGGATTCCTCTGCTATTATCCGGAGCAGCCCCCATCAGCCCGGCTTTAAAGTGCTGACTCTTGGCTATCACACAGGCACCAATAAAATGGGGATCCACCAGCCCAGCACACCCCGTGCTCTCCGCTCGCTGCTACACAACGCCCTGGCCCGCTGCGGGCTCTGGTGCCCTGTCACCTCTCAAAGGCTAGTCGTTCGCCCACTTGGAAAAGGCGGCCTCCCGCAGCGAGCTGCATGTGTGAACCATAGAATTTATCTGCAGGGTGGCTGGTGTGTGGCTGGCAGGAGGTGGAGGAGCTGCGGGAGCCCCTCGCCCAGCACCGAGAGGGAGGTCGAGGCAGCGCTGTTGAGCTAGGGGGTGGATCTAGTGGTTAGAACAGAGGGCTGGGAGCCAGGACGCCTGGGTTCAATTCCTGCCTCTAGTTGTACCCGCAGGTGAGTGTTGTGCCTCAGTTTCCCCCTCGCTATAAGGTCACTGACAGCACTTTCCTACCTCCCAAGGGATCTCTTCAATCGCCCTTTGTCCCGTCAGTCCCCAGCCAGAGAAGGCCCTGAGGGGGGCTGGCTGGCCGGCCCAGATGAGCATTGTAGAGATCAGACCAGGGAAAGGGGGGATAAAGCCACAGGGCCATCATGCACCCCAATCCCAGGGAGATTCCCCCATGTCAGGACTTACTAGCATGATTATAACTGTGTCCTGGCCATAGGTGGAGATCTCAACCGAGAGCTCAGGGTCCGTCTGGGCCGGGGGATGATGCCAGACACAATAAGAGGCAGCCCCTGCCCCCAGAGGCTTCCAGTCTAGATCCTGAGTCATATAACCAAGTACATGGAGTCCCATCCCCAGGCCAGGTCTTTCTGTGCACAGCTGGGGAATTCTTGGCTAGAGGAGTGTTTCCCAAGGGAGATCGTGCAGCCAGCCCCACAGATACACCTCACCCCCCGTCATCCTAAACAGCCAGGATCTGGGATTCCCAGCAGAGGAGGGTGATTCAGGTGGCAGGGCCCTGATCCAGTTCCCTCTGCAGGCAGGTTTCACACATGTTTAAGATGATACACAACATACACACACACACAGTATGTCTCATGGCCACACACAAACAGACACACCCCAGGTCACATACACCCCCGCACTCCTACACATGCCATCCACCTCACATGCACATGGTATGTACACACATGCAACCATCCCCACATCAAACACAACCAGGAAATGTTCCCCACACTCACTATGGTGCATGTGCATACAGGCCAGTCATGACACACAAACACACATTTCCATATATACACACCTCCCACATGTACACCCCCCAAAAAACCCCACCCCAACCTAACATCAAAAGAGAAGCTTATCTGCTAATATAGCCGTTCTAAATAACTTCACACACAAACACGCACACACACTGCAGTTCCCCGGAAACCTTTTCTGGCACCGATCCCTCCCATAATAGGTCTGAATAATTCAGGAAGTTCTGGGAAAGGTTGGCCCCAGGGATGGGGGGAAAGGGAGCCCAAGTCACAGCTTACAGGGGCATTTCCTAACACCCGATGCCCTGCTGGAGCCCTGACCCCCGCTCCCTGCCCTGAGCAACTAGAGGCAAATCTAATCCCGGGGGGGCGGGGGAATAAGCACCCATGGCTGACTGTAAAAGCGCAGACGGACTCCTGGGCTGCTGCGGGGGTGGTTCTGTCACTGCTTGGTTTGTGGCGCAATTGTCAATGTTTGTTATGGCAGCAGGCAGAGAGATTTTGGTCTTTGATTAACACCTTCTTGCTCTGTCTGTCTAACCACGCCTGCCACACTCTGCTGCCGGCACCCAGATTGGTCAGGAGCTCGGGATTGAGATAGATTAGACAGACTGGGCTGAACTGGTGCCCTAGAGGGGAAAGACCCTATACCCAGTCCCTGATCCCCCTGAGCCAGCCAGTCCCCACAACTTGGGGTGGGATTAGAACTGGCACCCCCTACTGGTGAAAGACTCCATATCCCATTCCCATGCACACACTCTTGGGGGCAACCAGGTCCCCTAACCTGGGGCTGTACTCTCTAGAGAGGCGAAGGGCCCCGTACCCCATTCCCAATGGCCCCATCTTTCAAAGACCCAACCCCACCAAACTATATATATAAGCGCATAAGGAAAAAAGAATCCCCTTTGTGGGGCCATACATCGTCTCGGTCAGATCTGGCGCCAAAGGTGCCACACTAGAATAGCTGCCAATGAGCTGCTTAAAGCACTGAGGAAATTGGGCAAGACTTGCATTTGATACCAGTTGTGACAGCCACATTCTCAGATATCATGGAGCCTGCAGAACACGAACACCCAGCCCTGTAACTGCGTATCAAACCCAGGCGCCTGCGTTGGAAAACGCGACCCTCTAGGCTGGCAAGTACAGTGTGGTGTAATATTGACCTAGGGCCCATGGCCCATGCACAGGGGGCTGCATTAAAGCAAGAGATGGTAGTAAGGGTGTGAGATATAGGCCCGTAGTTACTGATGGCTTCGAAAGGAGTTACACAGCATGTGCCCCCAGGATCTCCCCAAGGAGCTGCTAGCGGGACAGAGAGGTGCTGAGACATGCTACACCGGGGGATCAGAGACGTTTTATAAATGGATCATTAAGGATTCTGTAGCCCAGGTCAGGTTACCTGCATGTATTTCCACACTAGCTCAGCTCTAGAAATAACAGCATGACCTCTAGGGCTGAAAGCAATATCGGGTCAAGGCAGGAATACCAAGCCGTAAGACTGGGAGGGGGGGAAAGGGAAAGAGTAATGCCTGGTGGTTAGAGCAGGGGGACTGGGATTCAGGGCTTCTGGGTCCTGTCCCCAGATTTGGGAGGATAGTGGAGTCCAGGGGCTAGAGAAGGGTGGGCTGGGAGTGAGGACTCCTGGGTCCTTCTCTCCGCTCTGCCCCTGACTTTCTGCCTCTGACACTGGGCAAAAAAGGGGGATTATTATCTGATGCTTAGAGAGGGGGACTTGAGATCCGGACTCCCGGGTTCAACTTCCATCTCTGCCAATGCTTTGCTGTGTGTGATACTGGGAAAGTCATTTTCCCCATTCCTACCCCTTCATCCATCCACCCCCATACCTACCCCTTCATCCATCCACCCCCATACCTTCCTCTTTATCCATCCACCCCCATACCTTCCTCTTCATCCATCCACCCCCATACCTTCCTCTTCATCCATCCCTCCCCTCATACCTACCCCTTCATCCATCCACCCCCATACCTACGGCTCTGCTCATCCATCCATCCACCCCCATATCCACTCCTCCCCCACCTACCTCCATCCCTCCCCCATCTACCCCTCCCCTCCTCTCCCTCACCTACCTCCATCCCTCCCCTCCCCCCATACCTACCCCTCCCCCATCTACCCCCTCCCTTCCTCTCCCCCACCTACCTCCATCCC